>CM076577.1:435151011-435613191 GCA_034641835.2 Pinus albicaulis | reverse complement strand
GTTTCGGGGAAATCTCACCGTAGAGGTTGGTTGGGGTACAACCTCCACAGAGCAGGGGCATGCTACTTAAAAGAGACACACACAACCATGCACGTTCAGAAAAACTAAATAGAGTAGAATGAGAAAGTTACCCGTAGGTCCTACGGTTGAAGTAGATCCACGTGGGGTCCAAACCCCCTGCAACCGTCCTTCCTTCTTAACCTGAAATACAAGAAGAAACCAACACAAAGGACAAGTTGTACAGCATATGTCTACTCTAAATGTTAGTGAGATTCATATAAAACATTAAATAAATCATAATGAATGCTTGTATAACAAATATTCTCATACATATAAGCATACACTAACACGTTTATTTCGGGAACAACATGATACTTCTGTATTATAAATAGCATGTACAAAAGTAACAAGTGGAGAGATCACCTGATCCTTCCACGGCCTTCGCAGACCGTCCTCCGGATCCGTCCAGCCCTTGCCTCGCTAAGACTCCTTCCAAACTGGTGAATACGAGATGACATATAAAGTGTTGCTACGCAATTTGTCACCGTCCTTACCATTCCCCATCCCGCACAATGGAGGACCCATTCCGTGACCTGTGAACATTGTCATGCTTTGAAAACATCATCAATGCATCCCTCTGAGCATGAGCTTTATTTTCCCTTGAGACATATCCTTGCAAAACTCATGAAAAACAGCTCTTTTTGCATTGGCGCGGGTAGACAGTTCAGTGCTCGCGCCAATCAGGGAAATCCTGTAAAGAGGTCGCGCCACTTGGCGCTCTGTCATAGAGCAACAATCGCGCCACCCATTTTAGGGACTGTTTTTTAAATATGGATGGCGGAAGTTGAGTTCAAACAAACTCACAACCATTGCCTATCTTGAGTTGGGAGGTTTGGCTGCGGGAGTTCTATGGAAGGGAAGTAGTTTTGCCACCTTCTATGGAACCTTCCTTGTTGATATGGCCAATCCCATAATAATAGGGATCCCAACTCCCTCCTTCCCCATCTATAAAAGCTTGCTCAGATCCATGGCAAGCTAGTCTTGAAGTGCTGAAGCTTTGCATCTCCCTATTCCCAAGCGCCTTTGTGCTGTAAAGAATCCCTTCTTTCCCTTAAGGCCCATTCAAGTGAGGAGACCATTGTTACGAGACTCTGGAGAGGTTTTCCCTTTCCTTGGCGAGCTTTGCGAGACGTGGACGACCGGGGACCCGTACGAAGGAGGCTGCGACGTCAGAACTTGGTTGTAACTTCTATTCGTTTATCATTTAATAGATGACTATGATTATGGTTCCACTCCGTTTTCCATCATGTTAATGCGAGTAATATCTTTTCTGACCGATGTTTAGTTACGTATGTTGGTTCCTATGCTTGTATCTGTTCGTTTCTTCTATGTGCAGGTGTTCATCCGCGGAGATCGTGGAAGGATTGTGATCTGCCAGGGCTGAAGGACAGGGACACTTCTTCTTTAGGTCATAGCGTTGGAATCCAAGTAGGCTTCTATTCCAAGTCTTTCATTCGTAACTAGGAGCTTGCGTCATAGCATCGTTTGTTTGTTGCTAGACCCCTGCTGGGCTAGTAGGATCACCGTCCGCGTAGGATTTACCCTCAACATAAAGGGAGGCATCTCAAGGAAACAAGGGTTTCCTATAATGAACTGGGAAAGTGTAGGAGGCACGGGGAATCAGACTTGGATAGGGAATACCAACAGAGTATAATATCAATAATTCTCTCTCTCCCTTAGGCCATACACATGAGGGGTTTTTATACTCCCTCCAAGTAGTTTCAAGAGTTGGAAACAGTTGGCCACGTGCTGGGGTGGTTGAACTACCTGAGTAACCATCAACCCAGCCCGAAAATAGGGAATTTTTATATATTTTTTCATAATTTTAATGGCATACACGGAAAAGTGCAGCTGGACTCGCGTATACACGTGGAAAAGTACGGGCATAGTCGCGTATGGGGATTTTTACACTGTTTTTAAGTGAATTTGTCCAAGTCTGTAGGAATGGGTGCCCAAAGCCATAAAAGCAATCATGAATCATATGAAGGTGAGAAATGATGCTATAACAGATGCCCCCTAATATATGAGGTCAGAAGGGGTACATGATGGCCGAAATGTATTACGCACATAGAAATAACTTCGCAAGGACAAGAGAGGACTTCACCAGATTTCAGCCTGCCAAAAACCAATGAAAGAAAATAGAGAGTCAACTCATGCTGAGGCGGGCATACCCATGCTCAGTCAAAAATACATCATATAGAAAGTAGTGAATAGATCCAACATGTATACAAGTATAGCTGAACTGAAAGTACACAATGAATCATCTAAGCATGGCCCGGAAGTGTAAGTCTGAATCAATGTCCAAGTATCACATATAGAAAGCTGATCAAAGATGGTGCAACTGGATGTCTGATCAAATAAGTAACTGAATCTCCAAGTACCGGATCATAAGAGGTGGATCAAACGGTACAATCACGCAACTCGAGGACCAACATATAAGATGCTGCTGTGCTGAACTGCAACATATAAGGGTGGACGACATCACTGGCAGATACTGAAAGGACTGTCAAAAGTGAACCGCCGGGCAATGATGTATCCCGTTAACCAATGCGAGACAACCCACCGATAATGATAATGAGTGTCAAGGTGCCCCAGTACAATCTGACAAGTGCGAATGAATGAGTTGAAGTCGAACACTTGAAAGAATCTACCAATCAGGAGGAAATGATGAATCCCCACTGTCGATAGCGAAGAGTCTACCACTGATGACTGCAAACCCTAAGGTACTGACAAAAAGACTCTAGACCTTATTCCCAGAGCAATGAGTCGGAGTCGATGGGAAAAGATCTGCTGGAAGGAAGGCATTAAGGCATCCCACATGAGTCCAGCGCGAGTGTAACCCGCAGGCCAAGATTTGGAAGGAATCGGACGAAGTAGAGTGATGGAACCAAAACCGAAGTACGTTTCCGACGTGCACAAGATGAAGCTAGCGCACGGAAGAAACCCTCTGAACCAACCAATAATGAAAGCTGACACAGAGGCGATAAATCCACCGATAGGGTCAGATGGAAATCCAGGTACTGCACGAATCCCAAGTGTGATAATGTGTGCTGACGTCGAACACAGGGGAAACCACTCAGTCAAAGACCCATGATGATGATCAAATGCTGAGCATGAGGTCACCTATCAATGATGGAAATAGGCCCAAGGTGCGGCTCTAGGTTTGCTCTCAGAGCAATGTGTCGTAGTCGATAAGAGACAAAACCGCCGGCAAGAAGTCAATGGGGACCTTCTCAAACCAGCACGAGCAGAAGACCAAAACATCTGATGTGATAGAACATGATACTGACAAGACCGGGAAGGCCGATTGAATAATGAGTCAAGAGACACCGCAGAATGGCCGACTCAGGCTAGACTTCCCTTGAACAAAAGCACGACTCTGTGATGACCATGGCAGTAAAAAGTGACACTGTATAAGTCTGTCTTGCAGGAGGCAAAACAAACTCTCCATATGATTGGAAGAGATAACCAACCGGGGGAGAACTGACCAGTGAAACATGGTAAAGGCTGAACCTAGGTCAAACTAGAACCATCCCAAATGAAGGAAATATATATAAGTATATGTGCTTTGTTCAAGGGCGACAAAACTGACTCTGTACTGCCATCGAAATAACGAAGATACATCCCGTTCCCGCTCTTTTTGTTATATTTAATTTTTTTGTCTTTTTCATAATAAGCCTGAAAAAGAATAAAATAATGCTATGATACAATGGATAGAACGAGTATCGAAAAAAGCAGATGCACTAGTTCCAGGGTTTGGAACAATCCTATGCTCAATGCAAGGTGGCGAAAACTGGTCAGTGATACTCAGAGGAATGTTCCATCCATGGGTACAAAGGTGTCAAGTCGTGATAGCTAAGTGCATGCAATGGTTAACTTGTACAGAAAGTCAAGGTCAAAGTTGGCTTAAACATCGAGTCCAAATGAAGCCGGCTAAAGGCCAGGATAAACAAGTAGCCAATATGCAATGCAGTAATACAACTTAACGACACCAGGGAGCCTCTAGGGTATAAGCCAGAAAAAAGATAAGTGATGAAGGAGAAGAATGAAGCTTCAACACGAAAGACATGGCGGGACTAAAGAGGACTCCCGAGCCTACATAAAAAGCAGCATGGGCAGCAAGTGATAGCGAGGAACTAACTAGGAAGCCCATGTAAAGGAAGGCTCTACCATCAAGTCATGATTAAATAATCGGCGAGTGAAACGGGTGTAATACTCATGACCTGATGGGATCGACCCTAAGGCAAGTGATCAGTATGGAGGCTAGTATGCAAGATGCAATGGAAAGTGATTCCCTAACCTATATTCCAGTGAAGATCATATACCTGCCGTGACGAGTCGGAAATCATGGATCAAAAATCGGAAAAAATCTCAAAATCGTCAAAATGTACCTGAAAACATACCAAACTGGGCACTTCCAAGCAATTGAGTTATACAGCATAAGATAGATCGAAAAAATGAGCATAAGGAATTTTTGCGAAAATTTTCAACTTTTTAGCCATAAATAGACAAATTACCTCTCATTTGGTTCATTATTGCATAGCTGATTTGGAAAAAGTGCTCTGGAGCTAAAAACTTCTTTCATCAAATCAGGAACAACCGACCGTCGGAATTCAGCGAAACTTCAGGTAGGCTCCTTAATCATCCTGTTTATTCATTTTGTCCATTTGGAAATTAAAATTAAGTGATTTTTTTCTTTAAAACCCTTGCTAAAAAATGCGTATCTGCGCATACGCGGGTTTAATGAAGGAAATTCGTGTATACACGCGACTGTGCACATGAAAAGTCGCGTATGCGCAGGTCCGATTGCAAAAAAGCGTGGCTAATGCAAAATTTGATGAAATTTCTCAGGATGACCATCTCATGGAGGGAACGTGAGCACAGCGCAGTAGACCAAGAGGTCATGCAGGACCGCGCATCGCAAAACATCCTCCGAAATTGCGGATTGTTGAAATTCTTTAAAATGCCCAATATGAAAAGTAATGTGCGGTTGCTTGAAATGCTCGTAAATTACTGGGAACCAGATCAGGATTGCTTCATAATTGATCAGATGCCAATACGCATTGAAGTGGAGGATATATATTTCATCACTGGACTCTCCAGGAGGGGAGAACCAGTAGACCTGCACGGAAAACCCCTGGGAGGGTTAACCGTGGAAGATTATGTCCACGTATATTGCGTAGATAATTCCAAAAAGGTTGGAACGCAGATTGCAATTAGAGATATCAGGGATTTGCACATGAAGATCCTCCTTTTCACCATCAGCAGGGTGGCAGGATCTGCCTCACTACATCAGGCGTCTAGGACGCAAATGAGTATAGCTGTAGAGTGTTTGACTCATGTTTATGATTGGTGCACAGCCCTGCTACTGAACATGAAACAACAGCTGACCTCTATTCGCCAAGTAAAAACTAAACACTTTGGCTATGGTACCATTTTGACAACATTCTTCTTTGAGAGGATTCCAGCTTTGAGACCCAGAGTCATCTCGACTATCAGTAGCCCGTGGGACCCAAGAATTTCCCGTTGGGCAGACATGATGAAGAGACTGGGGGGTAGTGAGGTACCCCGGACCACGTGGGACGATGAGTTCTTCCTGTGGTGGGGAGAACAGATCATCGCAGTGGACGACTATCCCTATGTCGGGATGGACTTTCGTGGAGATCCGGATCTAGTTCTTCCACCAGGCATGGCATGGGGAACAGTCGGTAAGTTTTGTAAAAAAATTTGACCTATATAATTTTTTTTGGATTTTTTCAAATATGTATGAAAAATTGAAAAACAAACATGTTTTTGATTGGATTCATAATGACTGAAAATTAAAAATGATCATGTTTCAGATGTTGGACCAGTGCGACTTGAGGGTCTCCCACGCCATAAGCATCGCAGGGGTGAGGCAGAGACAGTGGATTCCGACAGGACTCTCCAGGTCGTGCAGAGAAACTTGGAGGGATTAACCCGCCAAATCCCTATGGCTGCCGTGGAGGACTTGCCGGAAGCCATCCAAAGACGGGTGGTAGGAGTACCACGAGACTGGGTTAGATTATTCCGCCGTGTGGCCACTGCAGTTATGTTCTATAGGAACACGACTTCTGGGCAGGGACCTCAGGAGTAGACAAATTTTATGTATTAGATGACTGTATATTCTTTTTTGAGACTGAACATGATGGGGCATAAGCCCAAGTTTTGTACGAGATTATGGATCCAAATTTTGTAAAGTTTTTTGACATTCCGATGATATATATACAGCGATATTTGATGTGATGTGATAAATGTATCAAATGTATGATGTTTTTGATGATTAAAAATTTATTGTATGGAATGATTAATGTGCCAATCTAATGCTTGATTAGCTAATGAGTTAGCAAACCAATTGTCAGCTCGAGGAATATGAATGAATGTTAAAAATTGAAATGACCTTTGTAACAAACGTACCCTCAAGAACAATCGTAATAAAAATGGATCTCGTACCCGATAAGTGTTTTTCAACTGCGACACCACCACCTAGGAGTCCAAGAAAACTACCAACGAATCAACACCCAAAGATATTGCCTCCGAGAGTAGATGAATGACTGCAGTGTATTCTGCTACATTATTGGAAGCAGGACCAATGCAGACTCCTCTTGATACCAACAGCTAACCGGAAGGATAATGAAGCACCCAAGCCACGGAAGCTAAGTTCCGGGTGTGTCTACTAGCACCATCGGCGAAACCAAAATGACTCATGACATCAACACAACCTGCCAAAGCAGATCAAAAACATCACCATCTCATCAAAAATCGAAAATCAAACAGATATGTACAAGACAAAAACTACTATATACAAAGAAAAATGCCGGGCCAAAGCCTAGGCATAATACTTCTTCAGATAGAGCCCATTTCGGGGCTCCGACAACTCATTTCCTTCAAAGTCAACCAAGGTATACGCTCCTTTCCTAAGGACCTTTTTGACGATATAGGGGCCATACCACATCGACTTAAACTTTCCTGCCCCCAAGGCATCTTTTTCTTGGGCATAGACCAAAACAAGGTCACCTTCGGAAAAGACCCTAGGCTTAACCGCCTTATCGTACTGAACCTTTACTCGGTTTTTATGTGCTTCATTCATCGTGGCAGCATCCCGACGCTGCTCATCGAGATGTTCCAGATGAAGAAGCCGCTCTGCCAGACTAGAAGTGTCAGGAAGAAGCTCAACAGCTAATTTAAGGGAAGGAATCACGCATTCAATGGGAAATACGGATTCCACCCCGTGGACTAACTGAAACGGAGTAAAGCCAGTTGCAGTTTTAACTGACGTCCTGTATGCCCAGAGTGCAGGATATAGCATAATATGCCAGTTGGATCTATGTTTATCAATTGTCCTTTGAAGAATTGTCTTCAAGGATTTATTCACGGCTTCCACTTGCCCATTGGCCTGAGGATAATACGGAGATGAATGCTCCTGCCGGAAACCCAATTTGAGAGCCAACTCAGCCATCATACTATTCTGAAAATGACTGCCATGGTCAGTGACAATCTCTCTAGGAATACCAAAACGAGCGATAACCTGGTTGAATAGGAAAAGAGCTGCAGTCTCACCATCATTCCCAAAAGTAGGCATAGCCTCGACCCACTTCATAAAGTAGTCTACTGCTACGATAATGTACTTGTGACCTTTTGCCGAAGGTGGGTTACAAGTAGTATAATCAATACCCCACTTTGTAAAGGGTCCGACAGTAATAACTGGAAAAAGCAGAGCTGGATGAGCATGCATTTTTCGAGTATAAACTTGACACGGATGACACTTTTTGACCGATTCAATACAATCTTTGAAAATCGAGGGCCAAAAGTATCCAGCACGCAAAATATTTTGGGCTGTAGCAAGCCCAGATAAATGACCCCCACAAGCTCCACTGTGAGAATCATTGAGCACAGCCTCAGCTTCTTCGAAAGTTAAGCAGTGTCTTAGGATTGAATCAACCCCTCGACGGTACAAAGCATCACCAATAATCAGATAATTCTTGGCTAAGTGACGCAGCTTACGACGCTCATCTTTCGAAAAAGAAGAGGGAAACTTCGCAGTCTAGAGATACACAATGATATCCCCATACCAAGGATCTTGTGGAGAGATTAGAAACAAGTGTTCGTCCGGAAAGGACTCATCATAGATCATCTCCTCTCCACAAGGCAACTCGGAGATCAATTTCGCAAAGACTAATGACTTCTTGGATTTGGCAGACATGAACTCGAGATCAAATTCTTGTAAAATCACAATCCATCTATTATATTTGCCCCCAATCACTCGCCTGCTGAGGACAAACTGAAATGGATTGGCAGCTGCCAAGACATAAGTTTTACGAAGAATAATGTAATGTCGGAGTCGCTGCACAGGATGAACTGCTGCTAAGGCTAATTTTTCTATCGAGGTGTATCGAAGTTCAGGTCCTAACAGTCCTCGACTAAGGTAGTAAATAACATGCTCAGCAAGAGCATCATCCTCCTGAACCAGAACCATACCAATGGTAGATTCTGCTGTAGCCAGATACAAAAGAAAATCTCTGCTATAATCAGGTGGACTCAGTAAAGGAGCAGAGGTCAATGCCTTCTTCAAGGCATCGAATGAGCGTTTAGCGTAGTCGTCCCAAAGAAAAGGAACTCCTTTCTTCATCAGTCTCATATATCCCTTTGTAATCTCAGCATAGTTGACGATAAACCTCCGAAAAAAATTAGACTTCCCTTGGAGACTTTGAAGCTGACGGATTGAAGACGGGGGAGGCAACCGAAGTATTGCCTCAACCTTGAAGGGATCTACCCTTATCCCTTCCCTAGACACAATAAATCCCAACAGCCGACCGGATGTAACCGCGAAAACGCACTTGTTCGGATTCATTCGAATTTTATAAAAACGACATCTTTCAAATATTTGCCGGAGGTGACCAGGATGATCCATCCTCTTTCGAGAATGAGCAGCTAGATCATCTAAGTATGCCTCGATAATCTTCTTGATGTCATGGAAGGCGTAAGACATGGCCCGCTGAAAGGTAGCTCCAGCATTTTTAAGACCAAAAGGCATTTTCTTATATGCAAACGTACCCCGGGGACAAATAAATGCGGTCTTATGTTGATCTTCTGGACGGATAGTAATTTGATTATAACCAGAGAAACCGTCCATGAAGGAGAAAATCTCGTTACCGGCACACTCGTCAATAATCTGATCGATGAAAGGTGTGGGGTAATTGTCTTTAGGACATGCCTTATTTAGGTCCCTGAAATCGATGCACACACGAATCGTTCCTTGCTTTTTATCTACCGGAACGGGGTTTGAAACCCATTCAGTCAGAGGAACTGGGAAAATGAATCCCGCCTTAAGCAGCTTTTCAACTTCAGCTTTGATAGCTGCTGCCTTCCTAGGATTAACCGGACGAAGTTTTTGCCCGACCGGCTTAGCGTTTTCATACGTCTTGATCTCATGCTGGACGATAGATGGGTCTATGCCAGGCATTTCCTCATAAGACCAAGCAAATACATCCCTATACTCTTTGAAGAGCTCGGTATAGATTTGAACCTCTTCACGGGAACATTCAGCTCCAATGAAGACATTCTCGACAATATTGGGATTCCTGGAGATGTTCACCGGGATAGTAGGAGAGATCACAGCCATGTTCCCTTCAGCATAAACCTGTGCTGGTGCTAAAGGGCTCAAGACTGGGTGAACAGGTCCAGGAGACTAAGGACTTGGAAAACTTGTTTCGACTTCGCTCAAGTCAGGTAGGAAGTAAGACCGATGATGCAAATCATCCCACGGTCTATCTATACCTGTCATCGCTTCCAGGATGGCCTCTTCAGATGGAAGAGTGGTATCTAGACAATCCTGGGCAGAAGAAGAAGTAAGCGTCCAAGCCGAAGCCACATCACCATCCAACTCTTCCGGCGAAAGAGGAGCTGGATCAGACTCTGCAGTGTCAACAACAGACTGATATGCAATCTCAGCTGCAGAAATCGGGAATGCCATTCCACCCACTTGCCCTTCCTCCAAAGTGGCAGTTGGGGAAGGTAAGGTCCAAGGGTCCGAAAAATAATGAGTTCGGAAGAACTCTCTTCGAAGGGGAGCCTTGGAGGATGAAATAGCATTAATATGAACCTTAGGAGGAGGAAGATCGAAAGTACCCATCAGGGAAGAATACATTCCAACTCCTAGATTCTCAACAGGAGCCTTAGTATTATCCAACTTAGGAACAGATGAGTCAGAAGGCGCATCCAGGTCTACAGGAGGACAGTCCAGTTGATCCACTGTAACGATCCTCCCTTCGTGGGGGAAACATACAATTCGAAATAGTGAGGATGAAATGGCATCCATCTCATAAATCCAGTTCCTCCCCAACAGAAGGTTGTAGTCCAAGGGTGCATCCACTACCTCAACCTCTATGTTAACGGTTTTTCCCCCAACACAGATGGGAAAAGCTGGGACAATACCATGTGGTCTGTGAGAATGGCCATCGAACGCAGTAAGAACAGTGCTAGATGGAACAACTTTGGGAGATCCAAGTGTCTTCCAACATGCGAGAGACATCACGCATGTAGAAGCACCCTCATCAACAACCGTTCGAAAGATATTGCACTTCTGATACGATGATTTAATGTGAAAAGCCATGTGATGAGGAAGTCTCTTCTTAAAATTAGTCATATCAAAAGTAATCAGAAGAGAATTTTTCGGATCAATAGCCCCAATGGTAGTGAGCAAAGCACTGCGCTGAGCCGGACAAGACTGGAGTACCTCTAAAGCTGACATAGCACAAGGACTCTGCGCCAGATCTTCTACAATCGAGTAGTTCTGGGCAGCCCTCGCGTTCGGATTAATCGTTGACCGCTTAGAAGATGCTTTTGGCATCCGAGGCATAGACTCAACATTTGGCTTCGTGATGTGAAGCGACTCAGTAGCATCAGGAACTTCCTTAGCTTTCGAAGATTCCTCTCCGCCATAATCACGGGATCTCGTAGCGACATCCACGTGAGCACTCATCATAAAGATGTTCGATGGAATTTCCCCTTCCTGGGTACCTCCAGAGGAAGCCCCAGGATTTTGGTTTGCGCCAACAACTAATTGCTACCCTTGGGGAAAAGGGTTTGTTAGCACAGCCTGGGAACTAGAAGAACCCTGCTGGGATAACAGGCGCTGAGCATCCTGAATTTTAGGGCAAAGGTGTGTGAGATGGTCTCCAGCACAAAGCTTGCATGGAAACTTCACTTTCTTTTTCTCCTTTTGACCCTCACCAACACGCTCGTTGGTTTTATTTTCATTGCCCTTCCCGTTCTTGCCCTTCTTCTTGTTATTACGTCCCTTCTTCTTCTCATCGGATTGTTGATTTCCTTTGGGATCAGAAGCTTGGACAACATTTATGGACAAAGACTGGGAAGGTGATGAATCAGCAGGCACAGCCTGACCAGAAGGAGCAGATTGTAAAGACAACTACTGCAATTGAGAAAGCAGGCTGGCTGCACTACTATTGACTGATCCGACAAGCCCGTCACCATGCGGACCAGGTTTAGGTTTCGATAAATCCAATTTGGAGCGAGGAGCATTGGGCAAATACTTATAAAGCATCCCAGACTGAGAATAGATCAATTCTAACTGCTGGGCCCTAAAAATGGCTTGCTCCTCGGAAAATACCCCAGATAGGGATACATCTTTTGAAATATCTGATTGCAGAGATTTCAAAAACCACTCGAGAAGGAACTCACCTGGAATATGAGCTTTGATAAGCCTCTTCCTTCTCCTCCATTCCTGAATGTGATCAGAAATGTGAGTTGCCTCATCCTGCTTAAAATTAGCCAGGAGTTCGGTCCCAGCCTCATATCTGACAGGCAACTGAAAATGGTTTAGAAATGTGACGGCCAGTTCTCCAAATGTAGCGAAACTGCCCCCAGTGAGCTCGATATACCATTTGGCAGCATTTCCAGTTAGGGTGCGTTGAAATAATCTCAACCTAATCGAATCATCGATCAGGGAGTTTGAAGAACACCATAAGTGGAAAGTGGTGATGTGGTCCGCCGGATCCTCTCCATTCTTACCTTCAAACTTTGGAATGTCTGAAGGAAGTTTGGTCGAGACCGGAGGCCACCCCGGACTATAACGAATCGGGTCATTAGTCAACTTCGACAAATCTGGCAAGTTTAACGTTGCCAGAAAAGGTAAGCGAGGCGGAGCCTGAGGATTCCATCCTTGATGGGATGGATTCCAAACATTCTGAAAAGAATAGCCTGGATTTGATGACGCACCAGGCTGCCAGAAAGGACTCGTAGAAAATGGAGAAGAACCTCCTCCCCACGCCGAGTTACCAAAGCCCAGACCAGTTCCCCCCGCTGAAGTATTGAATGAAGAGGAGAGCCTCTGATAGGGGTTCCAAGCATTAGACAGAGGAGAAAAGGACTGATAAGCACTCGATGAGGGGAAAGAAGCATTCCCTTGATGACCTGCGTAAAATTGATTCCCTGCCCCCGCTGTAGTAAAGACAGGATTCCATCCCGTAAAAGTAGTCGAACTTTGCCCCCCAGACCAAGGGTTGAAACTCTGGGTCTGGGACATAAACGGAAATGACCCTAAAGAAGGATTGGAACTAGGAATGTGCCCAGTTCCAAAGGGGAAAGCCTGAAAAGAAGCTGATCCACTAGCCATGTTAGACATGGGTGTAGATCCAGCTGCACCAGCGGAAAAGGAAAAAGAGGGATTTCCACTAATGGACATCCCTGAACAAAAGGGACCAGAATGGGAAGCATGTGCTTGGGTGAACCCAGAGCCAAACACAGCAGCACTAGAAGCAATCGTAGATGAAGCAATAGTGCCCCCTGCTTCAACAGAAGCAGGAGTCTGAATGCCTGCAGCACTCACGGTAGAAGCCGCGTTCCCGGTCGTGGCCATCGAAAGATAAGAATGATACGGAAGATCCGGCGGTCTCTCCGACTCCGGTCCGATGTACTGAACAACGAATGGATAATCAGGAGGAAGAGGAGATGGCCCTGTAGCAGGAGGCTCAGGTACGTCTTCGATTTGAAAATCTTCTTCCTGAGGAAACAAAACTCGCGAGGTGAGCGGAACGCTCCTCTCGGGGCCGACACCAGAATCAGCTATGAAACCTTCAGACCTTGGTGGAGGATCTCTCTCCACAGCGTCAGACTCCACAGGGTGGTAACCACCTGCTAAATCGCTCCTACGCCTTCTCGAAGAAGGCTCTGCACTCTCGGGAGATAACCCCCGGATTCTCCTCGAACGTCGAGGCGCTTGATCAGCCACTTTTACAGATTTATTATATTAGACTCAAAAAAAGTGAAAAGCTAGGCAAGCTAGGAGCAAAGAGCACTCACTAAAATCAAAATCCCTGAGAAACAGCAAGCAAACAACCTCCAAGTATTTCCGCTCCGGGTGATGAGGACCGGACACCAAAATACAGGAAAGCGAAGTATAGGGCCTTCCGAAAGCAGTCTGGGATGATTACGGCCCAGAACAACTAGCGAAGGTATCAGAAACAGTTACGCCGACCTCCTAACGACAGCCTTTGCCGGCTCAAGCACCCAAACTTCGCAAGGGCACCCCCCAGAAGTACTGCTGAAAGTGATGCGACGTCTGCCTCAGGTACCACGGGTATTCCCCCCCGCAGTCACCTGTGTGGAACCTAGGAGTGGCAGCTATGGACACCAATCCGTATCAGAAGCTGGGCGGAACGGTCTTGAGGTCAGATTCAGCTAATCGGAGGGGGGGTATCCCTCTTCTCAACCTTCACTTCCCCTCGCGCTTGACTCTCGAATGAGAGCTTTCCCAGTCCACCTCACGGAGTTGGATTTCGCTCAATTAATCAACTTCTATGTTTGTTTGAGCGGCCTTGGAGAGTTAACTCTCCACTCACCTATTCCAAGGCCCTACAGCCTAGCTAGTTGGTGATTGACACTTAGTAAAACTTGCTAGTTGATTTTAGATTAAATCGCTTATTTTAAGGGTTGTTGTATTAAGTCACAAGGATATGGAGATGAAACCAATGGTGTTTTGATGCAAAAGAAATTAATAAAAACTTAACTACATGCACATGCAGTTCTTTGTCTTTCGATGAAAAGTAATCTCTATACAGGTTCTACGAGACTAAAAATTGTATTTTTCTTTTCAAAAAGCAAACTCACACTCACAAAAACTAAGAAGCTAACTAAATGCTGAAATGCACCCAATGCAAATCACTACGAGCATGTAAATCCTAAGATGCAAAAATCTCTTAAAACATAGTGAAATTTCCCAAAAAGCTCCTTCAGTTTTAACTCCTTTTTGATGGCCCAAAAAGCTAGTTCTCGGAAACAAGAACTCTTAATATAAGACACCAAAAACACTTAAAAACAAGAAGAAGAAATCAAATGACAACTCCTCCTCAAAATCAAGTCAAAAACTAGAAGGAAGAAACCTCACAAAAGCTCCAAAAGATATGGAAAAACGAAAATGAAAATGCAACAACAAAAACAAAAACAAGACAAAATGTTTTTTGAGTTTTTGAAATGCAAAAACAAAAAGCAAAACAAATGTTTTTTGGGCTTTTTAGTTTTATAAAGCAAGAGCTCGAAAAGACCAAGCACAACTATCGAAATCCAAACCAAACAGGACCGAATTCAAGCACAAACTTCAACAATGCTCCCAAACCTTAGAAGGCTAACAGTAGCAAGATCAATAAGAGCAACGGAAGACCAAAAACTCAGCCACTCAGCCTAGACAAATAGTGCAAACTTGTTGCAAACAAAAACTCCAAAGAAGCAAGAAAAGTTCTTCGAAAATTGCAACAAAACCTAGCCTATGGAACTCAAGAAAACCAATCAAAAACGAAGCAAAAATCGCAATGTGAAGCACAACACAAAGATAGGAGCGAGTCAGTGAGCAGAAGCTCTCTGTTCTGATAAAGAAGAACGGCCAAGAATGCTCAGAAAGCGATCTTGGAACTCAATCCAGAAGTGCCAGCACCAGAAACAACACTTTGCCAAAAAGACTAGTTTTCACTCAAACGAAAGAGAGAAAAGACATGAAACCACTTCCTTCACACTCCAGTAAGTACAGAGACTCTGTAGAAACAGGCCTCCATAGCCAGAAATGACCAAAAAGTCAAGAAACTCAAAAATTCAAAATCTGCCTAGGTATACACTACTCCACAGCTATGCAACAAGCGTGCATACGCGTCTGTTCTAAGGGAAACTCGCGTATACGTGGGTTCCTTCAGACAAACTAGCGTGTATACGCGACTGTGTGCAAAATAAGGCGCGTATGCAAAGGTAAATAATGAAAAAAACAAAAAGAACAAGCCTGGAAAAGACACCAAGACTTCAGACTGACTGCAAGAAAATAAACTGGACTGCAAATGAAAGATAAAACTATTGGCAACCTACCAAACAGCTGAAACAACCCAACAGGAGAATCACAAGAATGTGATACCCAGCGGAGTCACCAGTTCTGTTTCGGGGAACTAACACCCTAGAGGTTGGTTGGGATACAACCTCCACAGAGCAGGGGCATGCTACTTAACAGAGACTCACACAACCATGCACGTTCAGAAAAACTAAATAGAGTAGAATGAGAAAGTTACCCATTGGTCCTACGGTTGAAGAAGATCCCGCAGGGTTCAAACCCCCAACAACCATCCTTCCTTCTTAACCTGAAAAACAAGAAGAAACAAGAACAAAGGACTGGTTGTACAGCATATATCTACTCTAAATGTCAGTGAGATTCATATAAAACATTAAATAAATCATAATGAATGCTTGTATAACAAATATTCTCATACATATAAGCATACACTAACACGTTTATTTCGAGAATAGCATGATACTTCTGTATTATAAATAGCATGTACAAAAGTAACAAGTGGAGAGATCACCTGATCCTTCCACGGCCTTCGCAGACCGTCCTCCGGATCCATCCAGCCCTTGCCTCGCTAAGACTCCTTCCAAACTGGTGCATACGAGATGACATATAAAGGGATGTGCATCTCAAGGAAACAAGGGTTTCCTACAATGAACTGGGAAAGTGCAAGAGGCACGGGGAATCAGACTTGGATAGGGAATACCAACAGAGTATAATATCAATAATTCTCTCTCTCCCTTAGGCCATACACATGAGGGCTTTTTATAGTCCCTCCAAGTAGTTTTAGCAGTTGGAAACAGTTGGCCATGAATCATATCAAGGTGAGAAATGATGCTATAACAATGATATAACAAGGATAATTAGTAGAACAAGGCTCTTTCTCTATTTCATTTTTAACAGGAAAGATCAATGTAGATGGAACCAGAATATTCATAAACTCAGCATAATGAAAGGAACACTACAGAGGCAAGATGTGAATTCTCAATATAAATGTATCATACAATTCAAAGGAAGCTTTCTATAAGGAGGGCTAGATTCCGAAAATGCTTTACAGAGATAAAAAACAGACGGCATTTGCTATTTATGAAAAATAGAAAGAATACTAACCACCAATGAGATGAAATTCCATAAATATATCTAAACATGAGGTGGGCTTATGGTAATAAGAATCCATACATGTCTATTGCTTTTAAAAATAACATCCCATAGCACTTAATATAGAGGAATCATCGATGAAGTGGAAAATGAAACAACATATCATGACTGAGCCATATTTAAAGTGCTAGACATGTTTAGCATAAGTATCAATAGTGATAAATTCATACTAAAACCAGTGAGCCACTCGCATTCCAGAGCATGATACAAGAGAAATGGAAATAGTGAAATGAACAGCTAAACTATATCACATAAGGCAGGGTTATAGACTATAAAGCACCAAGACCAGAATCCTCATTAAAGATAAAACTCCTTATCATTGAGACCAGACGGGCTCTTCACATTTGTATTAAAACTTCAAAAAAAAGCATACAAAAACTCCTTCACAGCTATTTCTTTAGAAAATCTGGAACGCTTTTTTCTCTTTAGTTGATTTTTATATAGCAGCCTCAGAAACATGAGCGAGAAGGTATTTTTGGGAAAAAAATCTTCCTTGCATGCTAGTAGTCCATTTGGGGTCTCCATCAAACATAACCAAAATTAATGATGAGGAATAGGGGCATCTCATCATTTATAGTTAGGGTCACGGTCGTTTTAAACAAAATATTAAACAACAGTTTTGACAGAAAGTAAAATGCAGGAGTGGAATGTGAATTCCACTCTAAATTTAAAAGTAACAAACTAAAGTGAAAATAAAATGCCACTAGGGCCGAATCATGAATTGAAAATATTCACTGATGAGATGGGGTAGAGGCAGTCGCTGACACAGGTGGTGGAATGTTTGCTGATGAGCTAGTGACCTGGTTGGCGTACCGGGTGCATCTTTGTTGACTATCTGCTGCAAGTTCAGGCATCGATGCGAATCCTTCCACCTTGATATAGGCTTCAGTGAGGTCGCGAAAATTGCAACAATGGGGATCTTATGCTTTACCAGATGGAGGAGAGAAAATTCTTGGCGGAGCAATGAAACAATGGTCTCAGCTTTTAACTGAGTGGTTTTATCTGAAATTATATCAGTCCGGTCCATTTCTTCCTGGAGACGTGCTTCGTACTCCAATAATGGTTGTAGCATGGAAGGAGTGGTAGCATCCCAGCATGACGGAAGTCCAGCTGCTGTGATCTCGGCCCAAACCATATCAAACCGATCCATATTGGCTGCCACTTGTTGTAAGGCCCTTGAAGCTATAATGCGGGCAGAGTCTTTGTCAATAATCTTCTGGCATTCAATGGCCTCCTTGAACCAACTTGCTATGCCATGCTTCTCCACGTCATCATATTTCAGCCCTTTCAAGAAAGAGATATAACTTCTGGCATGCTGGGCTCTGCTGGATATATTGATATTTCCCTCATGAATATTCCTTCGGAGATAAAGCGCAAACGATTTTATTTCTTCAATGAATTTCAGGAAACCCCACTGCCCTTTCACCACTACGATGATTTCTGACCAAATTATTTTTTTGGCATCCCTAAGGGTGATATTACCCTTCAGGTGGCTATTGAGATCGTTGATGGTCTTCTATTGGTCAGCTTTTTCCTTCTTTGCCTGCGCAATTTCCTTCTGCATAGTCTCTATCTTTCTATAATTTTCAGCCAAGGAAGTTTCCAACTCAGTGATTCTTAGCCTTTTGTGGAAGCCTGCTTCTCTAGTGTAGCGTTTGTAGCCCTCGCTGTAGTCAGCTTCTCAGACAACGAACTAGTCTCTGGTTGGACTATAGGTGGTGCACAACTGTGTGTGTCCTAGGTCATTTGTAGTTCTGTCAGCCTACCCTCAAGAACAACCATTTCTTCTACCATTTTTTCCTTTTCCTCCTTCTCCTTTGCCAAAGAGTCAGCTAGGTCTACTTTATCTTTCTCGGCCTGAGCTAGTTCAGCTTTCTGCACATGATGGGAAGCCATAATGCTAATCTTGCATTTCAAGGATGCCACCTCCTTCTGCAATTGCTCGATGACGTAACGTTGTGGATTTGATTCTCCAGTTTCTTTTCCTTTAATCGACTCATGGAGAGCACATATTTGGTTTGTGAGGGCACGGGAATTTGAATGTTCTTTTATGAGAGTCTCCCTCACTTGGGCGTGCTTAGTCTCCAACTTCTTCAATGTGATCGTGAGTCGCATTACCTCATCTTTTAACATATCACCAACCACCTGTAATAGGTTACATTTATCAAGAGATGGCACCTTAGCCATGTCAATTGCATACTCAAGCACTCTATAGCTAGTGGTACCTACATCTAGGTTCAGAATGGCCTCGGCCATAGCCAATACTAGGTGTTCTGTGTCCAAATTCATGGAACCTAAAATCCTGGTATGATACTTCTCCACGTATCCTTCTAGCTCAACCTTGTACTTATCCCTAATAGCTCTGGCTTTCAGGATCCTTTCAGTTGTGACCTGTGAAGTATCATCTCTAATAGCCTATGGAACTTCAGAGTAATCAGAGGACGTAACACTGTCTCGTAGCACCTTGAGCCCAGTTTTGCTCCCATCAGGTTTGCCATGTGGTATGAATGACTCGAGCAACTGCTCTTCCCCTATTATCTCCGCCTTTCTTGTCACTGTTTTCTGCTTTTTGCGAAGGGGGGAACCTGTTCATGATGGGCCCACTTCTTCTTCTTCTTGAAATTTACTAGCTTCTCCTCTTTCCCCTGTGGCAGATGAATCTGTCTCCATCTGCAAAAGCAAAGGACAAGTTTCAAGATTAGCCCTCCACTCTATAAATAGTCTCGTTTCAGGCACATAAGGAGTATATTTGTTCCTCCTTCTTCTGTTAGAGATGATGCCCTGCGGGTCGTAGGCCCAAGACTTCCCTTGTCTAAAATCCATGTCTTGTAGTAGCTTCTCAACAATGGGGAGGGCATGTCTTGAATTGACAATAAAAGGGCCAATATTAATGGGAAGTTTCAGGATGAAACCTTTCTTTGCGGGGATGAAGTGGAGTTTAGATTTTAGGGTCTGCCGAATCTACTTCAGAGCATAAATTCATCGAGCAGGAAACACAGGCAACTGATATGGGGGAAAATTGGCTCCATAGACCCGAATTTCGGTGTAATTGTCATATAGGTACCAATCCCCTGTACTTTAGGCTTTACTAGCTTGTAACCAGCTCTTCATCTCAGGAAAAACCCTAGGGGAGGGAGAGTCATGGATGATAGTGTAGGCAATAGGCATGAACTCATTCAGAAATCTGGAATAACCCACCCCATTTGGTAACTGGTGCGTTGTAAAGATCCTGTCGAAAACTGGTCGGGGTTGCGAATTTACCTTATACACCCTCTCTAAACCCAAACCCTTGAACTTATCGGTATGCTGATATAGGAAGAGGTAGAAAACCATAGAACAGAAGCAGAAATGACCAGATTCTGAAATTTCTTGGAACTGGGCTTGAATTTTAGAGGCTATGAAACCCAAGATATCCAAAACTACCCCCGTTTGAGACATTAACCGTAAGAAAGAGACACATGCCCTGGAAAATTCCCCCAAACCGCCTACACCTAACAGACTTGCGATGAGAGTGAGGATGGGCTGCACTTCTTCTTTGAACAGACTCAAAGGGAAAGGTTCTATGGAAGGAAGAGACGTGGCCTAGCTGTTGGTTATAGAGGAAATGAAGTCTCTTTGCTGTTCCCATGGAAATTTAGCAAACTGAGGGGTTAAAGTCATTTCACTGAAACTGGTGTAGCTCGCGCTAGTGGGAAAGCGAAGGGCTTGTCTAATAATGTCGAGAGAAAGAGAAAAAATCATATTCCCTTGAGCTAAGATAAAGGTGCCTCGACATTTGTTGTAGGCATCTCTGAGCCAACAAATAAACTTGACCACAGGATATAATGGGGGGGTAATTTGATGGTATAGGCCTGATAAAACCACCCGATATCGATCCCTATTCTCGACATGTCATCTAAAAAGATCAGGTTTGATACTGATGATGAGAAAAGGCTATTACGGATCATAGATTTCGGCCTGCAGGTCTAAGAAGGGCTCGAACCTGGGAGGGTTTTTGGTTTCACGGACTTGCGGGGTCTTTGGTTCTGTTTTCTTAGCGGTGCCCTTTCCCATGACTGATAAAAATTGTTTAAAAAGCAAAAGGAAACCAGAGGGGGTATGGAGGACAGAATACCTGTGCAGTGGGAAATCTGCTCAGGAAAATAACGCAGGGGTACTGACAGTGACCAAGTGGACCTGGCACTGGGCTCCCACTTTAGTTTATACCATAGCTGGATACCTGAAAAGTTTACTGCAGTAAAATACGAGGGACCGTTATATAGAGCTGAGGATGGTTTGGCAAAAGGCGGAATGGTGATGTAAGTGGGGCGAGCGTCATAAGGACGCTGACAATGGAGCATGTGGCGTGTAGGGATTTGGTGTTCAACTATAGGTGGGTGAGCGCTGTGTGCCAAGTTTAATACTGGTACGGGCCTCAGTACTAGTTCACCTACGGACTTACCTTACCTTTCTTCCGCGTAAGAAACTTTGTTCTCGAAATGAATTCTACATGGAATCATAAAATACACAGCATGGAGGCTTTTAAGACCCGCACTTCACTTCGCCATATAACCCTTACCTTTTTTCCACCCCGTGACACGTCACCACAATTCCGCGGGGGTATGGGTCTCTCACCCCTTCTGCTCCTTGACGCCCCCGGAATTACACATGCAGAGACTCATTTCCACGTGCATAATATAAAGGCAGGCTTTATTAAAATATTTTCATTTTATATATTTTATAACATACCTTTTCTTATTTACTCCAAGTTCAAAACCTTTACGTCTTCCTCCCTTTTTAGACACATGCTTAGTTATTCAGCCTCACGACTTAGCTTAGCATTGTTTCTCTCCAGTCATTATTTTAAATTTTTCACCACTAGTCATGACCTTCGATACTTTGCTACTGAAGGTTATTTTTTAAAAATGAATAATGTTAACCATATGATCAACATTTGCTCCACCTGGGGGCGCACGTTCATCCTTGGACATGTCGAGAAATTCGCAGACCACCTGTTAATCTTTTGTGAGAACACCACTCTTCAGCACTTTTTATTTTTCTCTTCATGATTCATCACGACACACACATCATCCAAAGTAAACAAAGATGCAAGCACAAAAATAATGTACAGTATAATACATCAGGCTCTCTCGGCCTGAATCAGAACTGGAAGTAAGGTTTGAGGAACTGACCATTTATAGGGGCATCAAGCAAGTCTCCCTATAAATTTTCCAACCTGAACGTGTTATTTCCCCCTTGTTCCACAATTTTAAAAGGGACGAACCAGAGTGGGTCGAACTTACCATGTTTCCCCTCATCAGCTCTTCGAATATCCCATCTGAGCACTAAATCCCCAACCTGTAACTTCCTGTCTTTGGTATGCTGATCAAAAAGGTTCTTCATCTTCTCTTGATATTCAATTATCCTCTGACTTACCTGGTTTCATGTTTCTTCTAACTCCACCAGCTGATTTATTCTCCTGGTCACATCATCGGGTTCTTCTTGGCTTTCTTGCATGAATCGAGCTACTAGTAAGGCTAACTGTACAATACTGCTACCCTCCCATATACTAATTCATATGGGGACTTCTCGGTTGCTCTCTTGCTGGTAATCCTGTTGGCTCACAGAGCAAATTTCAACTGGGAATCCCAATTTTTCTGATTTTTGTTGATAGCCTTCTTTAGTGCTCTTACCAACATTTTATTTGAAGACTCTGCCAGGCCATTTCCTTGTGGGTAATAAGCCATAGAGTGGCCTAGTGTAATGCTATACTGCTGGCAGAAACTGAAAAACTTCACAGATTTAAAGGCCTGTGCATTGTCGGTGACTATCTTGGCAGGGCAACCAAATCTGTATATGATATTTTCTTCCATGAATTTCATTACCACAACATCGGTTGCATTCCTTGCAGGTATAGCTTCCACCCACTTCTTGAAATAATTGGTGGAATTTAATATCCACTTATGCTAACCACTTGATGGAGGATGTATCTCACCGATAAATTCAATTCCCCATTGTTGTAATGGTTCATCCACGTGAATAGGGATCATGGGCAGAGGTGCCAACTTCTGTCTTTCCGCAAACCTTTGGAATTTCTCACAAGCTCTAACCCGGGCAAACACATCTCCAAAGAGTTTGGGCCAAAAGAAACCAGCCTTCAGGATTTTGTGAGCAGTGGCCCTCCAACTATAACGTCCCCCATATATTCCTTCATGAAATTCGGCCATTATACTCTCTACCTCGTCCTTTGTGAGACACAGGAGCAGGATGCCTGAGGGATCTCGCTAGTACAGCTGACCATTGGCAACAACATACTTTTGTGATCTCAACCTTAGTGTTCTGTATTTAGCTTTGTCACAGCTAGGAGGGAAGCTGAGTGTTATAATATATTCCACTATCTCTTTGTACCACGGGATGATGAGGTACTTCATGTGTGTCTTCTGAGTAGCTATCTCTACTCCCTATTGCTCTTCTTTCTTATGAGACTCCTCATTTGCTATCATGGACAAATTTATACCCGGAGCCTAGTAGTTTGATTCTGAAAAGATTTTGGCTAACCCTTGCCCTTGATCAGTTTGGTAGGGTGGATGTCTAGCTCATACTCTTTTATTTTGGCAATCCATTTCCCTATTTTTCCCTTGCTATCTCCTTGGATAAGAATATATTTTACAGCTGCTAGAGGCACAAACGTAGTGATATGGGACTACAAGACATACATACGAAATGATTTAAGAGACTTCACCAGAGCATATATGTTATATTTCAGCTCAGTATCACGGAGCACCTAACTGAAGAAGGTGATGGGCTGCTCATACCCTTCTTCATTTTTCTGCAATAAAATTCCTGCCACTGTATGAGGTGATGCAAAAGAAAAGATCATGAAAGGTTTGGCATAGTCTGGTCCAGCTAGCACAGGGGCTTGGGCAAAGGACTTTTTTATCCTGGAAAAGGCCTCTCGTGATTCCTGGGACCACTTTACCTCATTATTTTTCTTCAGCATGTCAGTTATATGTCTAACTATCTCAGCATAGTTAGGGATAAACCTCCTCAGAAAGTTAATGCGCCCTAGGAACACCTACACCTCCTTTTTATTTCTAGGAAGAGAAATGCCATTTATAACTTCTACTCTCTTAGGATCTATTTTTACCCCATATTTGGTTACAATATCTCCCAAAATATTACCCTCTTCTAATGCAAACAATGACTTCTGTGGATTGAGAGAGAGACCATATCTTCTACACTTCTCAAAAGTTCTACGCAATTGTTCAATGTGCTCTGCATCATCTTTTGAGAACACAGTGATGCCATCTAGATATACTACCACAAACTTATCTTGCTCCCCAACAAAGGAAATGTCCATGGCCCTTTGAAAGGTGGCCCCTGCGTTAATCAACCCAAAAGGAATTCTGGCATACATAAACGTACCGCATGGAGTGGTGAAGACAGTCTTCTTCTGATCTTCTGGTAGTACAGCCACCTGATTGTAACCAGAGAATCCATCCATCATCGACATCCGAGAAGCTCCTACAACTTTCTGCAGGATGTGATCCATCTTGGGTAGGGGATAATTGTCCTTTAAGGATGCTCGGTTTAAATTTCGGAAATCGACACATAGCCTTATTTCTCCATTCTTTTTCCAAATAGGGACTAGGTTTGCTACCCACTCAAAATACCTCAATGGCACAATGATTTTGGCCTTCAATGGTTTCTTAATTTCCTTCTCAATGGATGGAAGCAGTAGGGGATTTATCTGTCTAAGCTTCTGTTTATGTGGTTTTGTATCTCCCTTCAGTGGACTTTTATGCTGCATGATGCTGATATCGAAGGTTTTTAAGTCCTGATAAGACCATGCAAACACATCTTTGTATGATTGGAATAATTTCTGGTAGGGTTCTTTATATTCCTCTGGGACCTTCTTGGATAACTTCACAATTTTGGGGTCAACATCAGTATGAAGGTTAAGATCTTCTACCTGATTTTCCTCTACAACTTTGTTCGGCTGCAGTGGGACATCATTCCTATTAAACAACCTTTATAAGGGCACTAGTCCTCGGGGTATAACGTTTCCCTTTAGTTGCAGAACTTTATGGCCAGCCATATTTTCTTCCCATTTATCTTTTGAAGTGTCTTCAACCTCTTCTTCTTCACAAGCATCAATCTCCATGTTGGAGAATTCCCCAACCATTTCCAGGAATCTTTTCACTTGTTCTTCATCCTCAAACACCTGCCAATGCTTAATGTTATCTGAGATTGATGGCCAATAACGTACCTCAATTTCATATCTTAGGAGAGGGTTTTGAGGTGGAAGGAAAGTACTGGCAGCAACTGCAAGGGAGTCTTCCATCCTATTCTGCTCCCAGGGCATGAACTGAATATTAAATGCCAAGAGAAAATTTTCCACTAGGTCCCAAACTTCATTCCTATAAGCCCTCATCCTGGGATGCTTGGTTTGGCATTGATTCTTCACCTGTCTAACCACCAGTTCTAAATCTCCTAGAACCTTTAAACTCTGTATGTTCATGCTCCTGGCTATCTGTAACCCTAACAGAAGTGCTTCATACTTGTCCAAATTATTAGTGGCTTCGTACTCTAGCTTGAAAGACAATGGGACCCATTGGCCTGTAGGAGAAGTCAATAATACCCTAGCCCCATTACCTTCTCTGGAGTTTGCTCCATCAAAATGAAGTGTCCAGATTCCTGCTTCATGGCTCTATATGGACTGCTCAGTCTTGATCTGGCAGAATGATGGTTCATGGACATAGTCTTGATCTTCTTCCAGCATCAAACATGAGAAATATCCCTCCTTACTATAAACTGGAGAATTAACTGAGTTGTCAGCCTTGGTAACTGTCTTGACAAATCTAGTTTTCTGGTATAGCCTCCTCTCCTAGCCACCAAAAACTGGGATAGTAGCATAGGTCAAGTCCAACTTGATTGACCCACCAATTTTAGTCCCCTAGGACCTTGACAACAACATGACAAAGTGAGCTGGGATTTTGGCCACCAAAATGTCCATCACTACACTTTTTGCTGGGATTTGGGCCAAATTGACCACCAAATCCTTGATCATACCCAGGCATTTAACTCTTTTGGAATCAAATGAATAGAGGTCCTTGTATGGACGGGTGATTTGTAATCCTAGTTGTTCCATGACCGACAGGGGAAATAGGTTATGAGAAGCTCCTGAATATAACATGCAATTATGCAACAGTAGGTCATGAATTACTAAGGAAACATAAAATGGGGGAGTAGAGGCATCTAATTCCTCAACATGTGGGCCAAATACAACCATGGGTCTTTCTTCTTGAAGGTTTAGACTGTCTAGAATATGTGTTACTTCTGGGGGAAGCATAAAGGATGTGACCTGAGACTGATATGCAGGTTACTTAAAAAATTCGGTCAAAGGAATTGGGATAATGACCTTCTCAAGCTCCTTTTGTAAACTAAAGGCAGAGGATGACTTATCTACTAACATCTCTTTTGACTCTTTGCTTTGGACAAGAGGTTTGACTTCATTTATGACTGACTTGACATTGGGGGGAGTAACAACTTTTGAGGAGGAAGGAATTTGATCAGTAGACTGCAAAGATTCGTTAAGAGGCCTCTTACCTTTGTCTGTGGTCTTTTGAGTTGTTGTCTCCTTCTGAGCAAATGATTCCTCATGAGGTGCATATTCCTCTTGATCTTGAGTGTGATTCTCTTCCTAGAAGATCTGAGTTCATATCATCTATTAAACTATGCTTGCATGAAATCGAAAAACTTCTTGTAGTAGTCATCGATCTCAGGATCTTCGGTGCTTTCATTAACTTGTTCTTCCACATGTGATGGAATCTGCACTTCACCACTTCCTTGTAGGGGAAATTACACTTCATCACTATTTGAAAAAGCAAGGTCTTCCTCCTCTTTCTCATAAGTGGTGTCTTCGGTGGGACCATCTACCTGACCTTCCAAGTACAGAGGGTGTGGTACTTGATCTTGTTTTTCTTTTCGTTCCCTTTGTAGTATCTGCAGGGGTGGTTTTCTATACTGAGGGTTGTAACCCCTGTTTGGAGCATTATGGAAATTCTTGGAGGATGAATTCTTTCCCTCTAGTTCAAGTTTGACTAGCTTACTTGAAAGATTCTTAATCATTTTGTTCATCTCCTCAATCCTATCATTAGCTGAGTCTCTATCTTGGCTAGAGGTAGATACCTCCTCTTTGCCCTTTCTTCTAGTATCTTGTTCATATTTTCCCTTTGATTTACCAATGGAGGAAAAATTCTCCTCCAACTCTAGTGCCTCTGTTTGAGCAGCATCCAGGGTGGCAGGCTTTCTTTCTCTTAAAGAGAAACTGAACTCTGAGTCAAAAGCTACCATGAAAACAACTTTAGCAGTGATTTGATGAGGTTTCATATCAGCAGGAAGGCTCAAATACAATTTGTTAAATCTCTTGATGAATTCTGACACCCCTTCATTATGTCTTTTCTTGAGTGTGTTAAACTCAGTAAGACAATGTCCATGATCTTTCTTCTCCCCCCATTTTCCATGAAAAGTATCTTCCATTCCTTTCCAAGTGGTGATGGAACGGTCTCATAATGTCTTAAACCATTTTCTGGCTTCACCATCAAGAGATTGCACAAACAGTCTTAGGACTACATCTAGGTGTTCCACATTAAATTTTTCTACAAAAGAACAAAAGACCTCAAGATGTTTTTAAGCTTCAATCTCATTTTCCCCATTGAATCGGGGTAAGATCTTCAGATAGTCCTGTGGCATATCATTCAACACTTGAGGTAATGCCAGGGGGGCATATTTATTCAATAAGAAGCCAGGAAAATTGGCCATTGGAGGAGGTGGGGGTAGTGCAAGGGTTTGATGTGTATGTTATCCACCCATAAATTCTGTCATATCAAGTGGTGGCTAAATGATTTTGGATAGCATTCAAGAAACAATTTCATTACTAAAATTGTTGGTGCTTAAAGTGTTTTGATAGTATCCTATCCTTTGGATAATCATCACTGATTTTCCCCTTTTCAACTCAGAAATTATGTTGTCATTATATGAAGAAAAACTGCTGCAAGCACCATTTTCCTTTTACCCCTTCTTCTAAAACTAACTTCATTTTACCCCTCCATTTCCCATGAAAATCCCTCATGTTCATGTTTTTTTTCCCTTTTCCACTTCATCAAAACCCTTTGATAAGGCCTAAGACCCTTTCTTTGCCTTATCGAAACCCTCAAAATCCTTTGAAAACCATTGAAAACCTATAAAAATCACATTTTCGTATTATAGACTTAAGCCCCCTTGGGCTAAGTCTTTAACCCTTCCCTTCCATACGCCCTGGTACCAGAACTAAGCGCTTATTGCATTGCCCCATGCCGATTAGCCCTTCATCCATAACCCCCGGTCATATGGCTTTCCATGTAACCTGTGGCCCCACAGACGGGTGCCTAACCATATTGTATATATATCCCACCCCCGAAAATATTAAAACTTTATGTTATATTGAAACTTTTGGTTTTTATTATTTTCTAAAGTTTCTGATGGCACAAATTTTTGGTTACTCTCCACTGTGGATCTGATCTATAGATCGACGGCAAGCAGTCTCTCACCCTGGTGGTCCCTGCCAACCACTCACCGTTGCAAAACCAAGCGGTATCCATCGCACCGATTTTGAGAGCGGGGTGGTTTTTCTTATTTTACAACGATTCCATACATCGGCTGACGCGTGGCCTCGCCACTGTTCACAAAATCATCGTTCATCGCACGTTAAATATAAAACATGGACCCGGCGTGATATTGACGTCCACCGTCCGATCTGAGGTTGATCATCGGACGATGATCACTCTTCGAAGATGCCCATGCGATAACCAAGGTACGACGCGTTTCATTAAAGTGTCTCCGCCATCAATTTGATCTGCAGATCGACGACCCAAATTCATCGCCCTGATTCCTTGTCCAGTCAGCATTTCCGGACCTAGGGATTTTTATTCATCTGAATTTTATTAAAGGTCTTATGTCTGGGCACTTTTCTAAGGTTTATCAGCACCTGTTCTCCATCGTTTATCGCGTGGGCCGATCTCATTCGACGGCCCACGTTTGTCCCAAATCCCGAACATGATTTTTGATTTCTTTTTCCAAAACTAAGGTTTTAAACCCTTTTTCTATTTTTTATTATTTTTATAAATAACGTGACCCCTTCACGTTGTTCAGTCACCCTCGATCCCGACCATCAATCTCTATGCGATCGACATCTCTGATTAAATTTCCTCCTCCGTTTTCCTTTGACCCCTCTAATCAATCTCGACCATTGGATGATGCCATCCAATGGCCACACTCCCTCCACGTGCCTTCTGAAGTAGTTAACCTATACATGCATGATTTTATAATAGTTTTTTTTATTTTGCAGGGTTTAATGGTTTCTCTGCTATGTCTAAAGAAAATTTGAAGGCAGAGGGTGATGATCCTCCCGCCTTCGATTCATCAAAGAAAATCCTTCGCAGGGTTTAAAAATCCACGTTTCATCAATTTTTCATGAAGCATTAATTCCATATCACCCCTGCGCAGCCTTGCATACCAGAAAAACACAGTAAATCAAGCACAGTCAGAGAGTATCAGTGCCGAAGACAAAATATATCAGGACAGAAAATTGAAGAAAGATCTATGGGGATTACGGCTAAAAATGGATTATCAGAAGCCTAAAACACAATTTAAAATAAATCATGAGTGTTTTATCAGAAAAGAGACCTCCACTATCACCTCAGGGGCTAATTAAATCCCCCAGCCACCGCAGAGCCACCTACAGCCTCAAAGAAATCAAAGAAGGTCGAAATTATTACCAGACCAAGAGGTATTTTGCATCAATACAGCTGAACAATTATTTCAACCAAAGAAACTTATTGTAGCTGTCAGCAGAAGTTATTACAAGGATAACGAGGAGCCTTGAAGTCAACAATTTTTTTCCAGCAAACCTAATAGTTAATGTAAATGATTTTATACAGAGGACACCTATGTAAGTTGCTTCATTGAGCCCCCAAAGGCCAAGAAGCCATTTAAGTCTGTATTAATTATCTTTAGAGATCTTTTATCAGATTCCACCTCCTCTTTCTTCTATAAATACTACTGCAGAAGAAGAGAAGTGGTTGGTTGATCACTAGTTGTAATATTGGAACTCTCTGAAATAATACATAGTTTTTTGAAGTTGAAGAAGAAATTGAAGTCTTGGAAGCCCTGATGATGTTGTTGCATGCTTGTTACTGAGAAGGCTCTATCATTGGATCCATGAGCTTGGCTTTTGGTGAAGTATTCTGAATTGTTTAATGTTTTCCCCTGTTTTCATTATGTTCCATAATTTCTTACTACAGTAGGTTGAAATTTTTAGGCCAAGAAATGACTCCTGGAAGCACCTTAGGCCTATTCATCCTTCACTGCTTCATGTTTTCTTCTGCTGAAGTATTTTAGAGTCTTTAATCTCTCTCTTTATTCTTCATGCTTGTTTATTTCCTTAATAGTTTTAATAGTTGGTTTCAGCATGATTTATGGTTTTCCCTGCTTGTTTGCCGCCACTTAAAAATTGTTATTGAAGTCTCCCTTTCAATTTTCTTGTTTACAGTGAGTCAAGGAGGTCTGTTTTGATCTTTCCCTTTGTCCTTGCATAAAAAGTTGTCTCAAAGGTCTTTGTAGTTGTAATCATAGATGTGTTAGGTGTTCCCTCTTCTATGACTTCAATTATTAGTGAATCTTTTATGTTTTCTAATTCATTTGAAATAAAATATTTGAGGAAATAGGGTGTTCCCCGAATCTTAGATTTCATTTTAAAAGTTGTTTTGAAATCATTGTTTGCTTGAAGATGTGATTTGTAGAACTCATGGTTTGCCCTGTCTATTAAAAAGCTCTTTATTGTTCAAATTGTGTTTTCAAATTCCCTTTGTTGAGAATTAAACTTCTCTTTCCAAATCATTGATGTCCATCTCATTCCAAAAACCAAAGGACCCTGTGGCCAAGTTAGATTTGCCCTTTGATATCCCATATCCATTGATAAGTTTGTTATGACCTCTTTTTTACTCCATTTCCCAATGAACCAGATGTTTCTCCATTCTATATATCTCTCCTAGATCTTTCATATTCTGTTGTATGAATCCAACCAAACAAACAATCAAACACCTGCACTCAATAACTAGTCTAAAACACATACTCCAAGCACACAAGATAAACCTTTGCGAACAAATTATTTGAGAGATCCCTCTCTGAGAACAGGAGGACTAGATCCTGGAACTCTAAAGATTGGTTCTGATGTTTCCTTGTCTTTTGATCTGCCAAACTATAAAAACACAGGACACCAACATAATGGCGATCACGGTGGGACTTTGAGTAAAATATTCAAAACAAAACACTCATTGTCTAGTATAACATAAGTAACCTCCCTCAAGCACCACCAATCAATGGTAATCATGATAGGACCTTTTGAATCAGTGAAAAACTAAGTGACCCTTAGGATTCTCATAAAGCCTTATCAAACCTTGAAGGATTCAGTTACCAAGCCATAAGAGTGAACTCTATATGTTTTGACACCCTAGCTAAGTGTTAAGTCAGATTTAGGATACTATCATAACCTATAAGACCAAAATAACTTAGAAAAACCCAAAAACATTTCAATTTGGCTTCACAAATAAACATGGTGGTGGAACCATCCAATATATTACCTTCATAAAAGCTAAAAAGTTTCCACCTGGCGACTCCACTAGCCCCAGTAGGCCTATTACTCATCTAGGTCTCCAGGTCTCTTTAGGACTGTGTTAACCAGCCTTGAAGAAGTTTAGGAGCCTAGTCCCATACTAGATAAGACATCGTGAGAGGTAAAATTTCCAAAAAATAACCCTTAAGACCTCAACCTCTCTCATTTTTGAAAAACAGCCTGGCTTCATGTAGGATCAATACTAGATCCCATCCAGACCTGAATCCTCCTTTAATAATTGACAATCCAGAAAGAATTTTGTGGCATACTTCCAAATCTGGAAAATCAACTGCTGATAGGAGCATCTTAAGAACAAACTTTGTCCCTGAAAACCTTGTTATCTTAGAGGATTCACACTTTGATTTACATCATACACAGAAAATATTTAGAACTAGATCTCAAGGTGATTTAAACCAAACTGATCTTGACATTGCATATTTTCAACAGAGCTTTAGTACAGAAGCTTCACCTTCCACTCCTCCTGATTCCCAGCTTCTGCATCACTTTAGCCTTTTCCATAACAAATCTGCTCAAAATCAGTTTGCTGGCCCAAGTATTTCTTCCACTCCAATTCATACTACTAGTGTTCAAAACACTCCATTTCAGCATTCTTTCACTTTTGTAAATCCACCTCTTGTAAATCCACCCTTATTTCCAGCCATGGCAACATGGTATGCCCCATTAGTGTTACCAAAACCTTTACTTCCCTTACCATATGATTACCAATCCAAAATCCCTCACTTCACTGGAAAAGAGTCTACAACAGCCCAACATCAGGTAGATAGGATGGAAGATGCATTTGATTACATGGAGATAAAAGAAGAAACTGTGAATATGAGGATCTTCGCCCAAATTTTAGGAGGAGATGTAAAGAAATGGTTTAAAAACTTACCTCCTAATAGCATAAATGATCTCTCTGCCTTGCATCAAACATTTATCAACAAATGGGAACTCAAAAAGAACCCCATCCAAATACTAGCAGAGTATATTAGGCTCAAGAGAAATAAAGGGGAGAGTGTCCATGATTACTCCACTAGGTTCAATAGCATTTACAATGCTCTCCCACCTCACATGAAACCTCACGAAGGCATGCCCTTGGTAAGGTATCCCGAAGGCCTTGATGCTGAAATGACTTATGAGTTAAGGGGGAGAGATTACTTAACCTTAGAAGACATGCAAAAAGGAGCTTTGAGTGTATAAGAAAACATAATCGAGAAGAGAAATAGGTTGAGATTAGAGAAGAGGGTAACTTATAATGATGAACTACTACCCTCAACCTCAGCTTCTGACACAAAAATTGACAACCTAGTGAAGGTGATGGAGAGGATGCTTGAAAAGATAAATTTGAATGAGATACTGCCACCAAGAGAACCTCAAAATAACCAAAACATAAATAGAAATCAAAATTATAGAAGAGAAAAAAATCAAGATAAGCAAAAGGAAAATGACCAAAAAATTAGACCCCCCTTCAAACAGAACTATGCAGATCAATATGAGGAAGATATGGAGTTGGAAAGGTTGGAAGAATCTCATGTAAAATTGATTGGATTAGATAGTGGGGATGATCTTTTCCTCACTGAGGAAAAACAAGGGTTTTCCTCTTATGATCAAAATATAAACACCTATGAATATTCTGATGACTATAGATTGGGTTTTGAAAATGCAATCATGGAGGTGCATAAAAAATATGATCTTAGGAGAAAGGGGAGCATAGATAATTCAAAGGATAAGAACACTAATACTACTATCAAGAAAAACACAGAAATTTAGCCCAAAACGACAGCAGAGAAAAACAACATTTTGGCCAAGAAACCTAACTTAAACAAAGACAAAAGTGTCCAGCCAAATGTTGAATAGAGTACCCCTAGCACTTCAGCTAGTGGTCCTAATAAAACTGTCCCAATTACCATTCCAAACAAGGTTCAGAAAATCAAAATCGCTGAAAATAATTCAATTGAAAATACAGATGTAAATATGAACAAGTCAATTTTTCCTTTCAGTCCTGAGGGAGAGATTGCTAAGATAAAAATTACCATTCCCCTAGCTGAACTAGTAACCCAAGAGGGGTACAAAAGCCAAGTTTTGAAAGATTTGAACTTAGGAAGTGATACTGACACCTTGAACTTGACAGATGACAAACCTGAGTTGTTGTTTGGTCCAGAAGTTGAAGGAAAATACCAAGAAGGGGCTATCCCTCCCTTCTATGTTAGCTTGAACATACATGCAATTTTTTTACACAATGCCATGTTAGATTCGGGAGCTTCACACAATCTAATGCCCAAGGTGGTAATGGAAATCTTAGGCTTAGAGATTACTAAACCATACAAAGATTTTTATTCCTTTGACTCAAGAAGAGTCAAATGTTTAGGTTTAATCAAAGATTTGTGTGCTAACTTATCCCAAATCCCTACTAAGAGTTTAGTCATGGAAATAGTTGTAGCTGAAATTCCCCCTAAGTATGACATGCTCTTATCAAGATCATGGGGAGCCAAACTTCAGGGAAGCCTTCAAATGGACATGTCTTATGCCACCAACCCTGTTTTCAGCCAAAATAGAAGACTATACAGGGAATCTCACATGAAGTACATGGTGAGAAACATAGACAAACCAAACAACACTCCAATCTATTCTATTCAATCAAGTTTAGATTCCTTTATCTTATGTAACGAAGATGAAATCACCCAACAAGATAAGGAAAACATGTACCCAATCAGTTCACCAGAACAATCAAATCTTCCCTTCAATGAAATTCAAAACATTGACAATCAAAAACAACAAGAAAATGAAAATGAGGCAAATATACTTTGGACAATAAACTTTGATGGATCCTGTAACAAAACAAGTGCAGGGGCAGGTGTTTGGATTCAAAATATGAATCAAATTTTTTCATATAAGTTAGATTTCCCATGCACTAACAATATTTTTGAGTATGAAGAACTTCTCCTAGGCTTACAATTGCTTAAACAATTAGAAGCCTAGAAGATATCGATCTTAGGGGATTCTGAACTTATCATGAAACAAATCAAAGGAGAATACTCAGCTAGAAATCCAAGGCTTAGGGAATATCGAAATTCTGCCCTTGATCTATTGAAAACATTTGAAAAATATGAACTCATTTTCATCCTTAGAGCACTGAATCATCTAGCAAATGAACTCGCCTTCATTGGCAGCAACTGCCAAATACCTGAGATAAATGAACAACTCCGTGTAAAGGTAAAACACAGGCCTGCTGTGCCTGATAACGAAGATCACTGGAAAGTGTTTGAATCTGACAAACACATAGATGATTTCTTGAAATCAGAAAGCGATTTCAGCATACCAATATCAGAAACCAGCCATAAAGAAAATTGTTTGTATATTGAACAAATCCCAGAAGTTGAAATGACATTTTCTGCTGATATAAATCATTATGAGAATCCTTTTGAAGTAGAGATAACTGACAACGCAGACTAAGAAGACTTGGGAGTTTTACAGTGCAAAAATGATCAAATTCCAAGAGGTCTCACACCTTTAGAACACCTTTTCGATTTTAACGATGTAGCCAAAGAAACGAGAATGGAGCCTGTGGAAACCAAAGTGGAAGAGCATAACATAGGCAGTCTAGCAGAACCCAAGATGATCAAACTATCCAGCACTCTCCCATCTCACATAAAATCACAATACATAGAGTTTTTCAGAGAGTTTAAAGATGTGTTTGCTTGGGGATACAAAGACTTAAAATCATATGATACCAGCATCATCTAGCACAATATTCCCCTGAAAGAAAATCAAAAGCATTTTAAACAAAAAAATAAGAAGAATAAACCCTCTCTTACTACCTTTAGTTAAGGCAGAAATTGAAAAAATTCATGATGATAGGATCGTAGTACCCATTAGATTTTTTGAGTGGGTATCAAACTTAGTTTCTGTTAGAAAGAAAACAGGGGAAATCAGGCTCTGTATTGACTTCAGAAATTTAAATAGAGCCTCTTTAAAAGACAACTACCCCTTACCCAAGATGGAACATATACTTCAAAGGGTAGTTGGGTCAAGAAGGATATCCCTCTTAGATGGGTTCTCGGGTTACAACCAGGTGTTAGTGCTCCCAAGTGATCAAATCAAAACTGCTTTTACCACACCTTGGGGCACCTTTATGTATGTAAAAATGCCTTTCGGATTGATGAATGTAGGGGCCGCCTTCCAAAGGTCCATGGGCATAGCCTTTTCTAAAGACATTTTCTATTTCATAATCATTTACCTTGATGACATAACTGTTTTCTCAAAAACCGATGAAGAACATTTGATTCACCTAAGAAATGTTTTTGAGAAGTGTAGTAAATTTGGCTTGTCATTGAATCCCAGGAAGACACTCTTTGGTCTCCAAGAAGGTAAACTTCTTGGCCATATAATTTTGGAAGAGGGAATCAAAATAGACCCTACAAGGATAGATGGCATATTGCAAATCAGCCATCCAAGGAGCCTCAAAAAATTGCAATCTTTCATTAGAAATATTAATTTTCCGAGGAGGTTTATTCCTAATCTTTCTGAGCTATTAAAAAAAATTACAAACATGCTTAAGAAATATGTCGGTGTAAAATGGACTTTACCACCTAAAAAATCATTCGAACTAGTCAAACAAGCTCTTACTCAAACACCAGTACTGATTAGCCCAAATTTCACCAAAGACTTTTATATCTTTTATTTTGCATCTGAACATACAATAGCTGCAGTTTTACTTCAAAAGAATGATTTGGGTCAGGAAAAACCAATATATTTTTTTAGTAGGGCCTTAAGATATGCTCCTCTCAAATATAACATCATGGAGAAGCAAGCCTTAGTGTTAGTGAAATCTTTAAAAGACTTTAGGGTCTATATTTTACACTCTCACATAATTTCTTTTGTTCCACATACTGTTGTCAAGGACATTCTAAGTCAAGACCCTGATGGTAAAAGGGGAAAATGGATTGCAACTATTCTTGAGTATGACTTATAGATCAGGCCCACCAAACTAGTTAAAGGGCAAGGATTAGCAAAAATTATGGTTGGGTCTAACTTCCAAGCACTAGACATGAATATGGTAGATGTGTTGGAAGAAATAGAAGAATCTACTGCTACTTTTAATGAAGAAACATTTCTGAATTCTCCTTGGTATGCTGACATTATTTATGTGCTTCTATATTTAAATACCCCTCCTTATTTTTCTAAAACTAAAGCTAGTTTTTTGAAACAAAAGGCTTTGAGTTTTTTCATCTTAGATGGGGTGTTATATTGGAAAAATTCTGTTGGAATTTTTCTTAAATTTTTACTTGAAGATGATGCAGGTAAAATCATGCATGAGTTGCATGACGGAGAATGTGGAGGACACCTCTACTGGAAGGCCATAGCGAACAAAATCCTTAGATCAGGTTACTATTGGCCTACCCTTTTTCCAGACACTCAGAAGTTGGTCATGTCTTGCCATAAGTGTTAAATATTTGATGGCAAAAGAAAACTTCTTCCCTTACCCTTACATCCTATCAGAGTTGAGGCACCTTTTCAACAATGGGGGCTAGACTTCATTGGGGAAATCCACCCATCCTGCTCAGCTCAACATAAGTAGATCCTCATAGCCACTGACTTCTTTACCAAGTGGATAGAAGCTGTACCCACCAAAAATGCTAATGACTATGTCATTATCAAGTTTCTTGAAACAAATATCATATCCAGATTTGGTTGTCCTAGAATAATCATAACAGACAATGCTGCTGCTTTTAAATTCAAAAATATGGTTGACTTCTATTACAAATACCACATAACCTTGGGCCATTCCACTGCTTACTACCCCCAAGGAAATGGATTAGTTGAATCTTCCAACAAGAGACTCATCAATATCATTAAAAAACTGTTGGAACAAAATCACAAATCTTGGCACAGTAAACTGGTTCATGCCTTATGGGCTGATAGGTTAACTCCAAAGAAATCAATAAATATGTCCCCCTATCAGCTATTTTATGGCATGGACGTAGTTTTTCCCACCTCATTGGGAGTGCCAGTCATGAAGCTCATTCAAGAATTGCAGGTTGAAGAGAATGATATGCAAAGGAGAATCAATCAAACCATCCATTTGCAGCAGACCAGAGAAGAAGTTTATGAAAGAACACAGTTAGTCCAAGAAAATATGAAAGAACACAGTTAGTCCAACTTGGAAATGTTGTTCTTAAGTGGGATTGAAGGAGAGAAGAGAAGGGAAAACATGGCAAGTTTGAGAACTTGTGGAAAGGGCCCTATATTATTCATGCTGAGAGGGGTCACAGTGCATTTTTCCTGAAAGAATTGAATGGAGAAGATATATATGGAGGTCCTGTCAATGGCAGGATGCTCAAGGATTACTTCTACCAAGAGTCTTGAGTTTTAAAGCATTTTATTTTTCATTGTAAATATCATAGTCTACACATTGCATTCAAAATTGGAAAAATCAAAACTACAAAAACAAAGAAAAGAGGGCAGATTGTAAAAATAAGAAAGGTATAGCCCCATACCAAAAAAGAGAAAAAAATCTGAAAGTGTGCAAGATTAAATTCCACTCCTGAAGAACACACTTCTAATTAGTCATACAACCTAATCTTGACTAATTAGTTTTAAATTTTCTACCGATAGGATAGTGAATTCAATTTCCCAAACTATTTAATCTTGGATTATTAGTAGATAGATTAAGATATAAATTAAAGGTTCAAACATGCTCAAACTATGAACCTGAGTTTCCAAGGAAAAAATGACTCAAATCTGTTTCAAGTTCTGAGTCAAAATATGTAAAAATCTGGTTCTAATCAGCTCAAAATCTGAACCAGTTAGCAAAGAAAAGACAGCTCAAGTAAGAGTCAAAACAGAGCTGTAGAAAAGAGGAAGGAAATGTTTTAAAATCTCAGATCTCAAAGCTTCCATTTTTGTTTTAAATTTTCTGCAAAATAAATGTCTTTGTGCAGCTTTCTTTTATGCCCTAGATCACAACAAGTCAAACAGCTTAATCTTGACTTGACTTTTTTTAAATTTTTGTTATAGAATTTAGAGAATAGAATCTGTTGGACAGTTTAATCCCAACAGATAATAGATTAAGTAGAGAATCATATGGGCTCAAATGTTTAATCTGAGTCCATGGAGAAATAAGGAGTAGAAATAGATTAGATTTCCTGCTTTCAAAAAATAATAAAATGTTGTGAAAGAGTTTGACAATCCAAATGCACTCTAAATGAAGAGAAAATGTTAGATTAGTAGGAATGGGTAGGTAGAAAGACTGTATTGATGAAGATCCATTATTTTTATGGCTGCTAATATGTTTTCAAAACAAGATCATCCACATAAAGAAAGGCAGTCCAATGGATGAGGCAACTGATCAACCTCCCAGAGAATCCAAGTCTGAAGTTCTTGATGCCTTCAAGAAGGCACCATCCCCAAGTGGAGCCACTGTTAGCCACCCATAAATTCTATCATATCAAGTGGTGGCTAAATGATTTTGGATAGCCTTCAAGAAACAATTTCATTACTAAAATTGTTGGTGCTTAAAGTCTTTTAATAGTATCCTATCCTTTGGATAATCGTCACTTATTTTCCCCTTTTCAACTCAAAAATTCTGTTGTCATTACATGAAGAAAAAATGTTGCAAGCACCATTTTCCTTTTCCCCCTTCTTCCAAAACTAACTTCATTTTACCCCTCCATTTCCCATGAATATACCTCATGTTCATGTTTTTTTTCCCTTTTCCCCTTCATCAAAACCCTTTGATAAGGCCTATGACCCTTTCTTTGCCTTATCAAAACCCTCAAAATCCTTTGAAAACCATTGAAAACCTATAAAAATCACATTTTCATATTATAGACTTAAGCCCCCTTGGGATAAGTCTTTAACCCTTCCCTTCCATATGTCCTGTTGCCAGAACCAAGCGTTGGCCATCTAAGTGCTTATCGCATCGCCCCATGCCGATTAGCCCTTCATCCATAACCCCCAGTCATATGGCTTTCCATGTAACCCACGGCCCCGCAGATGGGCGCCTAACCATATTATATATATATCTTGCCCCCGAAAATATTAAAACTTTATGTTATATTGAAACTTTGGGTTTTTTATTATTTTCTAAAGTTTCTGATGGCGCAAAGTTCTAGTCACTCTCCACCGTCGATCTGATCCGTAGATCGACGACGCACAGTCTCTCACCTTGGTGGTCCCTGCCAACCACTCACCATTGCAAAACCAAGTGGTATCCATCGCACCGCTTTTGAGAGCAGGGCGGTTTTTCTTATTTTACATCGATTCCATACATCGGGTGACATGTGGCCTCGCCACTATTCACAAAACTACCATTCATCGCGTGTTAAAGATCAGATGTGGACCCGGCGCGATATTGACGTCCACCATCCGATCTAAGGTCACTCATTGGACGGTGATCACTCTCTGAAGATGCCCGTGCGATAACCAAGGTACGACACATTTCATTAAAGTATCTCTGCCGTCGATTTGATCTGCAGATCGAAGGCCCAAATTCATCGCCCTGACTCCTCATCCAGTCAGCATTTCCAGACCCGGGGGTTTTTATTCATCTAAATTTTATTAAAGGTCTAATGTCCGGGCACTTTTCTAAGGTTTATCAGCACCTGTTCTCCACTGTTGATCACGTGGGCCGATCTCATCCGACGGCCCACGTTTGTCCCGAATCCTGAACATGATTTTCGATTATTTTTGTCCAAAACTAAGGTTTTAAACCCTTTTTCTATTTTTTATTATTTTTATAAATAACGTGACCCCTTCACGTTGTTCAGTCACCCTCGATCCCGACTGTCGATCTCTGCGTGATCGACGGCTCTGATTTAATTTCCTCCTCTGTTTCCCTTTGACCCCTCTAATAAATCTTGACTGTTGGATGATGCCATCCAATGGCCACGCTCCCTCCACGTGCCTTCTGAAGAAGTTAACCTATACATGCAGGATTTTATAATAGTTGTTTGTATTTTGCAGGGTTTAATGGTTTTTCTGCTATGTCTAAATAAAATTTGAAGGCAGAGGGTTACGATCCTCCTGCCTTTGATTCATCAAAGAAAATCCTTCTCAGGGTTTAAAAATCCACGTTTCGTCAATGTTTCATGAAGCATTAATGCCATATCAGCCCTGTGCATCCCTGCATACCAGCAAAGCACAGTAAATCAAGCACAGTCAGAGAGTATCAGTGCCGAAGACAAAATATATCAGGACAGAAAATTGAAGATAGATCTATGGGGATTACGGCTAAAAATGGATTATCAGAAGCCTAAAACACAGTTTAAAAGAAAATCATCAGTGTTTTATCAGAAAAGAGACCTCCACTGTCACCTCAGGGGCTAATTATATCCCCCAACCACCGCAGAGCCACCTACAGCCTCAAAGCAATCAAAGAAGGTCAAAGTTATTACCAGACTAGGAGGTATTTTGCATAAATACAGTTGAACAGTTATTTCAACCAAAGGAACTTATTGTAGTTGTCAGCAGAAGTTATTACAAGGATAACGAGGAGCCTTGAAGTCAACAAATTCTTTCCAACAAACCTAATAGTTAATGTAAATGATTTTATATAGAGGATACCTATGTAAGTTGTTTCATTGAGTCCCTAAAGGCCAAGAAGCCATTTAAGTCTGTATTAATTATCTTTAGAGATATTTTATCAGAGTTCACCTCCTCTTTATTCTATAAATACTACTGCAGAAGAAGAGAAGTGGTTGGTTGATCACTAGTTGTAATATTTGAACTCTCTGAAATAATACATAGTTTGTTGAAGTTGAAGAAGAAATTGAATTCTTGGAAGCCCTGATGATGTTGTTGCATGCTTGCTACTGAGAAGGCTCTATTGTTGGATCCATGAGCTTGGTTTTTGGTGAAGTATTCTGAATTGTTTAATGTTTTCCCCTGTTTTCATTATGTTCCATAATTTCTTACTACAATAGGTTGAAATTTTTAGGCTAAGAAATGACTCCTGGAAACACCTTAGGCCTATTCATCCTTCACTGTTTCATGTTTTCTTCTGCTGAAGTATTTTAGAGTCTTTAATCTCTCTCTTTAGTCTTCATTCTTTTTTATTTCCTTAATAATTTGAATAGTTGGTTTCAGCATGATTTATGGTTTTCCTTGCTTGTCTGCTGCCACTTAAAAACTGTTATTGAAGTCTCCCTTTGAAGTTTCTTGTTTACAGTGAGTCAAGGAGGTCTGTTCCGATCTTGCCCTTTGTCCTTGCTTAAATAGTTGTCTCAAAGCTCTTTGTAGTTGTAATCATAGATGTGTTAGGTGTTCCCTCTTCTATGACTGCAATTATCAGTGAATCTTTTATGTTTTCTAATTCATTTGAAATAAAATATTTGAGGAAATAGGGTGTTCCCCGAATCTTAGATTTCATTTTAAAATTTGTTTTGAAATCATTGTTTTCTTGAAGATGTGATTTGTAGAACTCATGGTTTTCCCTATCTATCAAAAAGCTCTTTATTGTTCAAATTGTGTTTTCAAATTCCCTTTGTTGAGAATTAAACTTCTCTTTCCAAATCATTGATGTCCATCTCATTCCAAAAACCAAAGGATCCTGTGGCCAAGTTAGATTTGCCCTCTGATATCCCATATCCATTGATAAGTTTGTTATGACCTCTTTTTTACTCCATTGCCCAATGAACCATATATTTCTCCATTTTATATATCTCTCCTAGATCTTTCATATTCTGCTGTATCAATCCAACCAAACAAACATTCAAACACCTGCACTGAATAAATAGTCTAAAACCCATACTCCAAGCACACAAGATAAACCTTTGCAAACAAATTATTTGAGAGATCCCTCTCTGAGAACAGGAGGACTAGATCCTGGAACTCTAAAGATTGGTTATGATTTTGCCTTGTCTTTTATCTGCCAAACTATCAAAACACGGGACACCAAAAGTGTAAAAGGAGGAGGAGGAGGTGGAAGTGCAGTATTAATGACAATAGGAATGTATTGGGCAGCAGCTTGAGGTGTTGACGGGAACAGCGAGCTGTTAATAGCAGAAAATTCGGTGACTTCCTTGACCTCTTCGATTTCAGGAGTAGGATGAAAGGTGTAATATGTGGTATCCCTTGACTCAGCTTCGTCTTTAATTCAGAAACCTCCCCGAGGTGGACTATTTGAGTAGTAATCGGTATCTCCCACAGTGGGGTCGGGCCCTTGCACTTGGGAAACATGAGAGGAGGAGGACGGAAAGTCTTCTAAAGAGAATTCAGGGATCTTAGTATGGACTGACTGTCTTTCCATTCAACTCCTTCTATGTAGGATCTTCTCTGGGTCAGACACAAAAGGTGTCTTTGGCTAAGATGTATCTGACCTCAGGTGTGCTTTACGAGGAGCCAGGACTGCCAGTGAATTTATCTGATAAATGAATGTGGAGTCGCCAAGGTGAGGGATCTAAAAATCTCAACTCTCCATGCTCACCTATTTGAAGAGTGAATAAGGTTTTGTTGAGGCCCAGGGATTTAACTTCTCTCAACTTTGTTTCCTCGGCAACGATGCCAAAAATATGTTGTCAATCATAGAGACAGCCTTGAGTTGTGAAATACCAGTGCCTAGGACATCTTATATAGCAAGGAGCAGTATGATATAACAAGGATAATTAGCAGAACAAGGCTCTTTTGCTATTTCAGTTTTAATAGGAAAGATCAATGTAGATGGAACCAGAATATTCTTAAACTCAGCATAATGAAAGGAACACTGCAGAGGCAAGATGTGAATTCTCAATATAAATGTATCAGACAATTCAAAGGCAGCTTTCTATAAGGATGGCTGGATTCTGAAAATGCTTTACAAAAATAAAAATTAGACAGCATTTGTTGTGTATGAAAAATAGAAAGAATACTAACCACTAATGAGATGAAATTCAGTAAACATATCTAAACATGAGGTGGGCTTATCGTAATAAGAATCCACACATCTCTATTGCTTTTAAAAATAACATCCCATAGCACTTAATATAGAGGAAGCATGGATGAAGTGGAAAATGAAACAACATATCATCACTGAGCCATATTTAAAGTGCTAGACAGGTTTAGCATAAGTATCAATGGTGATAAATTCATACTAAAACCAGTGAGCCACTCGCATTCCAGAGCATGATACAAGAGAAATGGAAATAGTGAAATGAACAGCTAAACTATATCACATAAGGCGGGGTTATAGACTGTAAAGCACCAAGACCAGAATCCTCATTAAAGATAAAACTCCTTATCATTGAGACCCGACGGGCTCTTCACATTTTTATTCAAACTTCAACAAAAAGCATACAAAAAATCCTTCACAACTATTTCTTTAGAAAATATGGCACCCTTTTTTCTCTTTAGTTGTTGTTTATATAGCAGCCTCAGAAACATGAGCGAGAAGGTATTTTTGGGAAAAATATCTTCACCGCATGCTAGTAGTTTGTTTGAGGTCTCCATCAAAAATAACCAAAATTCATGATGAGGAATAGGGGCATCTCATTATTTACAGTTAGGCTCACGCCCATTTTAAACAAAATATTAAACAACATTTTTGATAGAAAGTAAAATGCAGGTGTGGAATGTGAATTCCACTCGAAATTTAAAAGTAACAAACTAAAGTGAAAATAAAAGGCCACTAGGGCCGAATCATGAATTGAAAATATTCACTGACGAGATGGGGTAGAGGCAGTCGCTGACATAGTGTTAGGTCCCTATATTACTAGTATAGTCCCTTATTGTTGTTAGTGTAACCCCCTTATTGTTATTATTGTACCCTTGTAACCCCCATTTTGTTATTATTATGCCCTTAAATTATTATTGTTAGGTCGGCTAGGATTACATTGTGGCCCACTAGGATTACATTATGGCCCCATGGACTCCTATATATAAAAAGGAGGTTTTGTAAATTGTATCATCCAAGAATTGTTCATTTATGTAATGTATTGGAGGTTGCCCCCTCGAAGTGGCTTATTTCTAAGGCGTTGATATCTCTATTCTTCTATTTTTGGAGCTGGTTACACAACATTTGGTATCAGAGGTTTGGATTCTAGGGTTTCGCTGCTCCAAACAGGTCATCGTGGCATTTTCGCTATAACTTTTTTTCTACGAAGTTTCAGAAGCTGAAATTTTTAGGGTGTGAAGCCGAAATCCTGAGGAATCTTGTCTAAAAATTTCAGAGCTTGGTTCGCAATATTTGAGGAGATATCTTCTGTGGAAGTTAGGTATTTTTTTCAGGCTCCTAAACAGGTCATCGTGGAATTTGCGCTATAATTTTTTTTTTACGAAGGTTCAGAGTCTGAAATTCATATGGGGCGAAGCTGAAATCCTGAGGAAATTCGTCAAAAAATTTCAGAGCTTGGTTCGCAATATTTTTGGAGATATGATCTGTGGAAGGTAGTGCTTTTTCAGGCTCCTGAATTTCATCTCAAAGAGGTGATCGTGGGAAAAGTTCAATAACTCTCTCTCTGGGCATCAGATTGGAGTGACGTAAAAATTGGTCGCAAGAACACGGACTGTAGTTTCTTGGCTATCAATTTCAGAGATAAAGAATGAAACAGTGACACATGGCAAGTCGTAAAAGTTCGCTCTACTGATCCAGTCCATAATTAGGTCATTGTGGGAGATTGGACACAACTTTGTCTTGGAGAATCCAAATCAGATCAGACCTGTTACATTCGAAAGATAATTCATAGGGCTACGTCGGTACCAAAATTCAGATATTGAAGTGTTGCAATCATAGAGATAATCCAATTTCAATATCGAGCTCTTCAAAAGCAAGAAAAAGGTGTGTATTTTTTTTCCGAATTGCATAAGTCTTGTTTGAAGAATCAATTTGAATTGATTCCAAGGGCATATTGTAGAATAGATATTGGTATTGGGTTCTAAAAGATTCCCAATAAAAATAATTCAACACCCATTAAGCCTTCAGAAGGGTCTACTATGACTCATGAAGATGAAGAATTTCAACATGATCTATCAAAATTACAAGAGCAAGTGCAACAAATTTCACTCTCGCAAAGAGCGACAAAAAATGAAATGGAAGTTTTGAAGAAAGGCGTGGAGGCTAATATGGATGGCATGGAAGTTAAGATGGATGGCATGGAAGCTACGATGGATGACATGAAAGACAACATGGAAAGCATGAAGAATGATCTCAAAGCAGACATCGAAGGTTTGACAAAGTTGATACAAGAAAGGTTTCCTAATGGTGAAAAGATAGTAGAAGAACCTCATGATGAGAAAAAAATAAATGTTAATCGTGATTTCATAAACTCTAATGTTTGCGGGAAGAACCACCATATTCCAAAAATGGATATGAGGAAGTTTGATGGAAGGGATCCTGTAACATGGATACTACGGATGGAGCAATATTTTGATCTCCATAATGTGCAAAACACACAAAAGGTACGCATTGCAACTTTACATTTAGAACAAAATACATTTGTATGGTATCGATGGCTTTGCTCCCGTAAAAAAATTGTCACTTGGTCAATTTTTACGAAAGAAATGATAGCACATTATGAGGATACAAAGATCAACACCTTCGTTAGCCAATTGATAAATCTCAAACAGAAGGGTTTAGTGGGGCAATACATAGAGGACTTCCAAAAATTGAATATAAGGGTAACTGATATTCCAGAGGAACACAAGATTGATCTCTTCATAGGCACTTTAAAGGATAACATACAACATGAAGTTCGCGTTCTGGAACCTGATTCATTGGAGAAGGAATTCAGGTTGGCAAGAAAAGTTGAATGTAAAATTATGGTGACAAGGAAGCCTACCACTCAATTCTATAAAGAAGGAAGTGCCGCTACGCCTAGATTTCCACAACCTACAAGGTTGACACCACAACAATTAGAGGAAAAAAGAGCAAAAGGGCTTTTCTACAGTTGTGATAGCAAATACACTAAAGGTCATAAGTGTGTTGAGAAGAAATTATTTTACATATATTGTGAAGAGGAAGAAGAAAATGAACAAGAAGAGGATATACACCTGGAACCAGCCCTAGAAGAGGAAGAAATGAATCCGACCATATTGTGTAATGCACTGGCAGGAATTACCACTCCTCAAACTCTTAAGATAGAAGGACAAATCAAGAAGAAAAAGGTAATAGTGTTGATTGATTCAGGTAGCACCCATAATTTTATTCATTGTAAGGTAGCCAAGGAATTAAATTGTTTCCTATACCCAGCACGAGAATGTCAAGTGATGGTTGCAAATGGAGGAACTATAAATTGCTCTGGAAAATGCCATAATATCAAGCTAACCATGGGGGAATATGTATTGACTAGTCCAATGCTTTCCATTCCTATGGGAGGTGTTGATGTTGTACTAGGAGTACAATGGTTACAATCTTTGGGGACGGTAGCTTTTAATATTCAAGAACTTTTCTTGAATTTTTTTTCAGAAGGAAAGGAAGTCAAATTACGGGGTATTGTGGGGAAGCCAGGAAGGATAATAAGCTCTAATGTCATGACAAAGCTTCTAAAGAAAGAACAACGAGGCGTAATTGCACAATTATGCTCACTAGAAGTTCGAACATCAAAATCATCTATTTCTGCAGATCTCCAACAAGTCTTGGACAATCATTCCAAGGTGTTTGAAACTCCCAAAGGACTCCCACCTATTCGTGATCATGATCATGCTATTCATTTGATTCCAGGAAGTGTTCCTCCAAACATCGGGCCTTATAGATATCCTTACTTCCAAAAGAGCGAAATTGAACGCATGATTGCAGAAATGTTAGAGGCGGGTATAATTCAACCTAGTCAAAGTTCTTTCTCTGCTCCTCTAGTATTGGTACACAAGAAGGATGGATCATGGCGAATGTGTCCGGATTATAGGGAGCTCAATAAGCTCACCATTAAAGATAAATTTCCCACTCCTGTGATTGATGAATTATTGGATGAATTACATGGAGCAATTTATTTTACCAAGTTGGATCTTCGTTCAGGATATCATCAAATTAGAATGAAGACTGAAGATATTCCAAAAACAACATTTCGAACTCATGAGGTCATTATGAATTTTTGGTCATGCCTTTTGGCCTTACCAATGCACCTTCTACATTTCAAGGGTTGATGAATTCCATTTTCAAACCCTTCCTTAGGAAATTTGTGCTAGTATTTTTTGATGATATACTAATCTACAGCAGGTCTTGGAAGGATCATGTTGAACATGTTGACAGGGTGCTCAAACTATTGCGGGAGAAACAATTATATGCAAAAAAATCCAAATGTTTCTTTGGAGTACAAGAGGTGGAATATCTGGGTCATATTGTATCTCACGAGGGTGTTAAAGTAGACCCTAACAAAATTAAAGCCATTAAGGAATGCAAAGTCCCCACAACCATAAAGAAGTTGCGAGGATTTCTCGGGTTAACAGGGTATTATCGCAAGTTTGTTAAGAATTATGGGAGAATAGCAGCACCTCTAACAACATTATTGAAAAAAGATGCATTTTCATGGACTCCTGAAGCAACTAAGGCCTTTGAACATCTTAAAGAGGCAATGTGCCTAGCACCAGTCTTAGCTACGCCAGACTTCACAAAAACCTTTATTGTGGAATGTGATTCCTTAGGAAATGGAATTGGTGCGATTTTAATGCAGGAAGGAAGACCCATTGCTTTTGAAAGTCGTCCAATCAAAGGAAAGTATTTACATAAACCTATTTATGAGAAGGAAATGTTAGCAATACTTCATGCACTAAAGAAATGGCGAACTTACCTAATGGGAAGACACTTCAAGGTAAAAACTGATCATGATAGTCTTAAACACTTTTTGGAACAAATACTATCTTCAGAAGAGCAGCAAAAATGGGTCACAAAGATGTTGGGTTATGACTTTGAAATAATCTGCAAAAAAGGAAAGCTTAATGTTGTTGCAGATGCACTCTCAAGAAAGAATGAAGAGGTGGAAGCATTTCTTTGTGCCATTTCTATTATCCAACCAGATTGGATAACCGAAGCAAGAGATGAATGGAAGAAGGAAAAAGATGTATGGACACTCATTCAAAAGTTGCAGCAATATCCTAGTACATATGATACATTTAGTTGGAAAAATGATTCCTTATGGTACAAAGATCGCTTATATCTTTGTAAGAATTCCCAACTAAAACAAAAGATTCTTGTGGAATTGCACACTTCTCCTTTAGGAGGACACTCAGGATTTTTAAAAACTTACCACAGGGTGAAGAAAGAATTTTTTTGGGATGGCCTTAAATCTGATATTCAAAAGTTTGTGGCGGAATGTTTGGTTTGCCAGCAGAATAAAGTGGAAAAAATTAAGACCCCAGGACTTCTACAACCTTTATCCATTCCAAGTCAACGTTGGGAGGAGATTTCAATGGATTTAATCACAGGTTTACCTAAGTCCGAAGGAAAGAGTGTCATCATGGTGGTAGTTGATAGACTTACCAAGTATGCACACTTTTGTGCATTATCTCATCCATTTAAAGAAATTACAGTTGCTACTACATTTATGGACAGAATTCAAAAGCTACATGGAAGCCCAAGGGTCATTGTGAGCGACAGAGATCCCATTTTTAATGGAAATTTTTGGACGGAGTTATTTTCTTGTTTGGGTACTCAATTAGCTCATAGCTCATCTTATCATCCTCAATCTGATGGTCAAACTGAGATAGTAAATAAATGTTTGGAAGGATATCTTCGTTGTTTGTATCTGATAAACAAACACAATGGGTCAAGTGGTTACCTCTTGCTGAATGGTGGTATAACACTTCCTTCCATACTGCAGCAAAAATGACCCCATTTATGGCACTTTATGGATATCATCCACCATCCATCACATCATATTTAAGGGAAAACTCGAAGGTTCAAGCAGTGGAAGATCACATCGAGCATCAGCAAGAAGTTCTCCAACTCTTAAAGGATAACCTGAATTTGGCACAAAATCGAATGAAACAACAGGCAGATCAACATCGCAGCGAGAGAAGTTTTGATCTAGGAGATTGGGTATTTTTACGGCTACAACCATATAAACAAATGTCCCTCAAGCAAGCTAAGAAGGATAATAAATTATCGCCAAAGTACTATGGTCCTTACAAGGTGTTGCAAAAGATTGGTACTATGGCATACAAATTGGAACTTCCTGCTTCTTCGCGAGTACATCCAGTTTTCCATGTTTCATGCTTAAAGAAGGTTATAGGTGAAAATCTTCCAGTTCAAACAATATTGCCAGAACTTGATGAGGAAGGAAAAATCATATTGGAACCTGAAGCGGTCACCGAAACAAGAACTCGACAACTACGAAATCGATCAATTTCAGAGTATCTCATCAAGTGGAAGAACTTACCCACTGAAGATTCTACATGGGAGGATGAGAATTTTATACAGAAGCACCCAGAGCTACTCAAGCATTGAGGACAACACTTTTTTGAAGGAGGGGCATGTTAGGTCCCTATATTACTAGTATAGTCCCTTATTGTTGTTAGTGTAACCCCCTTATTGTTATTATTGTACCCTTGTAACGCCCATTTTGTTATTATTGTGCCCTTAAATTATTATTGTTAGGTCGGCTAGGATTACATTGTGGCCCACTAGGATTACATTATGGCCCCATGGACTCCTATATATAGAAAGGAGGTTTTGTAAATTGTATCATCCAAGAATTTTTCATTTATGTAATGTATTGGAGGTTTCCCCCTCGAAGTGGCTTATTTCTAATGCGTTGATATCTCTATTCTTCTATTTTTGGAGCTGGTTACACAACACACAGGTGGTGGAATGTTTGTTGATGAGCTAGCGACCTGGCTGGCATACCAGGTGCATCTTTGCTGACTATCTACTGCAGGTTCAGGAATCGATGCGAATCCTTCCACATTGATATAGGCTTTAGTGAGGTCGTGGAAACTTGCATCGATGGGGATCTTATGCTTTACCAGATGGAGGAGAGAGAATTCTTGGTGGAGCGACGAAACAATGGTCTCAGCTTTTAACCGGGTGGTTTGATCTGAAAGTATATCGGTCTAGTCTATTTCTTCCTAGAGACATGCTTCGTACTCCGATAATGGTTGTAGCATGGAAGGAGTGGTAGGATCCCAGCATGATGGAAGTCCAGCCGCTATGATCTCGGCCCAAACCGTATCAAACCAATCCATATTGGCTGCCACTTGTTGTAAGGCCCTTGAAGCTATAATGTAGGAAAACTATTTGTCAATAATATTTTGGCATTCAACGGCCTCCTTGAATCGAATTTCTATGCCATGCTTCTCCATGTCATAAGATTTCAGCCCTTTCAAGAAAGAGATATAACTTCTGGCATGCTGGGCTCTACTGGATATATTGATATTTCCCTCATGAATCTTGCTTCGGAGATAAAGCACAGACGATTTTATTTCTTCAATGACTTTCAGGAAACCCCACTGCCCTTTCACCACCACGATGATTTCTGACCAAATTATTTTTCTGGCATCCCTAAGGGTGATATTACCCTTCAGGCGGCTATTGAGATTGTTGATGGTCTTCTGTTGGTCAGCTTTTTCCTTCTTTTCCTGCTCAATTTCCTTCTGCATAGTCTCTATCTTTCTGGAATTTTCAGCCAACGCAGTTTCCAACTCAGTGATTCTTAGCCTTGCGGTGGAAGCCTACTTCTCTAGTGTAGCGTTTATAGCCCTCGTTGTAGTCAGCTGCTCAGACAACGAACTAGTCTCTAGTTGGACTGTAGGTGGTGCACAACTGTGTGTGTCCCAGGTCGTCTGTAGTTCTATCAACCTAACCTGAAGAACAACCATTTCTTCTACCATTTTTTCCTTTTCCTCCTTCTCCTTTGCCAGAGAGTCAGCGAGGTCTACTTTATCTTTCTCAGCCTGAGCTAATTCAGCTGTCTGCACATGATTGGAAGCCGGAATGCTAATCTTGTGTTTCAAGGACGCCACCTCTTTCTGCAATTGCTCGATGACGTAACGATGTGGATTCGATTCTCCGATTTATTTTCCTTTAATTGACTCATGGAGAGCACGTATTTGGTTTGTGAGGGCACGGGAATTTTCCTGTTCTTTTCTGAGAGTCTCCCTCACTTGGGCGTGCTTAGTCTCCAACTTCTTCAACATGATCGTGAGCCGCATTACCTCATCTTTTAACATATCACCAACCACCTGGAACATGTTACATTTATCAAGAGCTGACACCTTAGCCATGTCAATCGCATACTCAAGCACTCTTTAGCTGGTGGTACCTGCATCTGGGTCCAGAATGGCCTTGGCCATAGCCAATACTAGGTGTTCTGTGTCCAAATTCATGGAAGCTAAAATCCTGGTATCATACTTCTCCACGTATCCTTCTAGCTCGGCCTTGTACTTATCCCTAATATCTCTAGTTTTCAGGCTCCTTTCAATATCGACCTGTGAAGTATCATCTCTAATAGCCTGTGAAACTTTAGAGTAATCAAAGGACGTAACACTCTCTCGTAGCACCTTGAGCCTAGTTTTTCTCCTGTCGGGTTTGCCATGTGGTTTGAACGGCTTGAGCAACTGCTCTTCCCCTATTATCTCTGCTTTGCTTGTCACTGTTTTCTGCTTTTTGCGAAAGGGGGAACCTATTCCTGATGGGCCCACTTCTTCTTCTTCTTGACCTTTACTAGCTTCTCCTCTTTCCCCTGTGGCAGATGAATCTGTCTCCATCTGCAAAAGCAAAGGCCAAGTTTCAAGATTAGCCCTCCACTCTATAAACGGTCTCGTTTCATGCACATAAGGAGTATATTTGTTCCTCCTTCTTCTGTTAGAGATGATGCCCCATGGGTCGTAGGCCCAAGCCTTCCCTTGTCTAAAATTCATGTCTTGTAGTAGCTTCTCAACAATGAGGAGGGCATGTCTTGAATTGACAATAAAAGGGCCAATAGTAATGAGAAGTTTCAGGATGAAACCTTTCTTTGCAGGGACGAAGTGGAGTTGGTCAGATTTCAGGGTCTGCCGAATGTACTCCATAGCATAAATTTGTCGAGCAGGAAACACAGGAAACTGGTAGGGGGGAACCTCGGCTCCATAGACTCGAATTTTGGTGTAATTTTCATATAGGTACGAATCCCCTGTACTTTGGGATTTACTAGCTTGTAACCAGCTCTTCATCTCAGGAAAAACCCTAGGGGAGGGAGATTCACAGATGATAGTGTAGGCAATAGGCATGAACTCATTTAGAAATCTAGAATAACCCACCCCATTTGGTAACTGGTGTGTTGCAAAGCTCCAGTCGAAAACTAGTCGGGGCTACGTATTTACCTTATACACCCTCGAACTTATCGACATGCTGATATAGGAATAAGTAGAAAACCATATAATAGAAGTGGAAATGACCAGTTTCTAAAAGTTCTTGGAATTGGGCTTGAATGTTAGAGGCTAGGAAACTCGGGATATCCAGAACTACCCCCATTTGAGACATTAATCATAAGAAAGAGACACATGCCCTAGAAACTTCCCCCAAACCGCCTACACCTAACAGACCTGCGATGAGAGCGAGGATGGGCTGCACTTCTTCTTTGAACAGACTCAAAGGGAAAGGTTCTGTGGAAGGAAGAGATGTAGCCTGGTTGTTGGTTATAGAGGAAATGAAGTCTCTTTGTTGTTCCCATGGAAATTTAGCGAACTAAGAGGTTAAAGTCATTTCACTGAAACTGGTGTAGCTTGCACTAGTGGGAAAGCGAAGGGCTTGTCTGATAATGTTGGGAGAAAGAGAAAAAATCCTATTCCCTTGAGCTGAGATAAAGGTTCCTTGATGTTCGTCATAGGCATCTCTGAGCCAGCAAATAAACTCGACCACAGGATAGATAGGGGGGGTAATTTGATGGTATAGGCCTGATAAAACCACCCGATATCAATCCCTATTCTCGACATGTCGTCTAAAAAGCTCAGGTTTGATACTGCTGATGAGAAAATGGTATTGCGGATCATATATTTCGGCCTGCAGGTCTAAGAAGGGCTCGAACCCAGAAGGGTTTCTGGTTTCACGGACCTTTCTCTGGTTCTGTTTTCTTAGGGGTGCCCTTTCCCATGACTGGTAAAAATCATTTAAAAATAAAAAGGAAACTAGAGGGGGTATGGAGGACGGAATACATGTGCAGTGGGAAATCTGCTCGGAAAAACAACGTGGGGGTACTGACAGTGACTGGGTGGACCTGGCACTGGGCTCCCACTTTAGTTTATACCATAGCTGGATACCTGAAAATTTTACTATAGTAAAATATGGGGGACCATTATAGAGTTGAGGATGGTTTGGCAAAAGGCGGAATGGTGATGTAAGTGGGGCGAGCGTAGTAAGGACACTGACAATGGAGCACGCAGGGTGTAGGGATTTGGCGTTTAACTATAGGTGGGTGAGCACCACGTGCCGAGTTTAATACTGGTACGGGCCTCGGTACCAGTTCACCTACGGACTTACCTTACCTTTCTGCCGCGTAAGCAACTTTGTTCTCGAAATGAATTCTACGTGGAATAATAAAATACACAGCATGGAGGCTTTTAATACCTGCACTTCACTTCGCCATATAACCCTTACCTTGTGTCCACCCCGTGACATGTCACCACAATTCTGCGGGGGTATGGGTCTCTCACCCCTTCCACTCCTTGACCACCCCCCCCCCCCGAGAATTACACATGCAAAGACTCATTTCTACGTGTATAATATAAAGGCGGGATGTATTAAAATATTTTCATTTTAGATCTTTTATAACATACCTTCTCTTATTTACTCCAAGTTCAAAACCTTTACGTCTTCCTCCCTTTTTGGACACGTGCTTAGTTATTCAGCCCCGCGACTTAGCTTAGCATTATTTCTCTCCAGTCATTACTTTAAATTTTTCACCACTAGTCATGACCTTCGATACTTTGGTACTCAAGCTTATTTTTTAAAAATGAATAATGTTAACCATATGATCAATAGGGTCATTCGTCAGTTTATAGATGTTGGGGATGTCTAGAGTTGCCAAAAATGGAAATTGTGGGTTTCCCCTGAATCTAATCAAAGAATTATTAGTTGAATATGTGGACCATAGGGTCCGCCCATCAATGTGTTACAATTAGGATAAGTAGGACTTTGATAAAAATTTCCTATAGGTGGAGGGGTAGGGATATATGGTTGCTTTCCATAGGGCATATTGTATTGTGAGGCGAATGGTTGGTTGCCCCCAGTGTAAAAGTGCCCTCCCATTCCAGATGGAGGTTGGGGTGGGTTAGTCCATATGGATGCAATATAGCTTCCTGGAGGCATGCTACTACTTGCATAGTTCGACAACAGCATAGACCCTACACCGATATTTAAACCACTTAAGGGAACAGTGTTAGAATAGTTTGTCTGGTTTGTCCTAATGATTGCAGGGGTAGTGAAATGTTCCCTGTTAACTGCGTGTTGGTGACACTGCCCCCTGGTATGGTGGCTAAGGGGTTTGAACTTAGTAAAGGGTTCCAACCGAAAGGGTTGCTAAAAGGAACCGAAGTAGTCACACTCGTGGGAGGAGCAACTGTAGGTCCCAACATGGTCACGGTAGGAGTAGATCCTGAAGGACTCGACAAGTTACTTACATTTGTGATGACCATAGGGTTACGGTAATGGCATAGAACTGAAAACTGGCAGGGAGGATGGCGGCGAACCTAGGATGGTTTCCATTGGCATCGACCCTGTGGATGCCAGTTGAGAAATGGATGTTTGTGTGGCTGAAGACATGTTAGTGTGTGGTGGAATCTGAACTATCAGAGGCCCCAACGGATTAGTGAGTGGAGGATTGTAATGAGGTATGACCTTTTCCGTGAAAGGGTCCTCCAGAAATTCTGTATGATATGAGGCTATGTGAAAATCAGGGTTTGTCAATAGAGACTGCTCTTCTGTAGAAGGCACAGGTTCACCAAGGTTTAGTTCTTCCTCAAGAGTCATAGGAGGTAGACCTTGCTATCTTCAAGACAGACGGCATGGGTCGGATGATGCCACGGTGACCTGTTTAGTTTTTAACAAATTTTAATAAATTGTGATGTATTATAAAGTATCAATGATAGTAACCACACACCTAAAAAAGAAAAAATAAAAAAGGACTCTCTAAAATCAATCAACAAGCAGCTAGAACAGGGTGCCCTGTCTGAGTACTACCATTTGCTAGTGATGAAATCTAGTATCACAATAGTATACAGAAAGGGTTGGTTGAAATTATAGTTACGGTCACTCTAGAGCTTCGCCCGAACCTCAGATGATAGGTTAAGAACTCTTGTGAAGACGAGTACCCTCCTAAAGACCGAAGACAGAGTGGGTCTGTCTGTTTCAGGTACCAGGACAGCCCGTCCCAGTCACCTTGTGTAAGTCCCTAAAAAGTATGGCCACCAAAGATACCTCAAATCATAGACATCATCAGGGGGGTCCACATTCAAGGATAGTATGCTATATGGGTAGAATACCTAGATCCCCGATCTAGTTTCGACATCCCCGAAGGGAACCCTAGTATATAGCATACCCACCGGATGCAATTGAAGGTGGGCTACCTTCTTGTGCACCTAAGTGTTGTCTCGCGCTAAGCTCCAATAAAGGAATGGTCCCGATAATATGAGTGCAGTAGGATTTCGCTCGTTAATGACTCTAGTTTCATGTTTTGAGATCTTGGGTGATTTTCTCACTTTTCCTAACCCAAGATCCTAGCCTGAACTACTGTTGGCGTGAGTTCAAAAAGAGTAATTTGATTGATTTTATTATCGCTTGATTCTTAGTGTACTTGATTATTAGTCTTGCAGAGGGGGTGTGGACGTATGAAATGTAATGGGACTCTGACTCAAGAAACCATGCAAAAATATGCTCTAAATATTCAATTCGATGAAGAGTGTTTCTACAAGGAGAGGTTTATTTTCAACATCCATGCACTAACATTAAAATAGTGCAATTCAACTTTAAAGATTTAGACTTCTATCGACCTCATCTTAACAATCTTTGAACTGAAATTTTCAGAATTAATTCAGCTAGATGCAGAAAAACTAAAAAAAAAAATCTTCTCTAAAAAGTAAATGTTTTTGACACTAACTTTTCAAACAAGAGAAAACAAACAGAAATTCTCACTTAGTAAACAAGCACAGGGATTCAGTCAAGGAGAGATACTGATGGCCAAAAAACTCTGCAACCAAAAAAAAATCACAGGGGTGAACAACAAATTTTGGCTGAGTAACACATTGTCTCTGAGTAAAGACAGTGTTAATCTGGAGACTAACACACTGTATTTAAGCAGAGCTCACATTATAACGCACTGAAACACCAAAAGAGGTAGAGTTAGCCAGGGTAAAGTTCTTCAGATGGTCAAACAAAAATAGGATTGAACTCTGTGAGCTTTTGAAATGTCTACTAGGCATAAATACTGGTCAAAAGGGTCTGTGATCATAGGAAAGAAGAAAGGCAGAAAGAGATAGTCTAGAAACTATGGGGGAACTCCCCAATGGAGTTGCCAATTATGCTATAGGGTAAAATTCTTGGGTTGTTGGTTATTGAATATCCCTCTCAGGGCTTTCCGTTGCCCGAGGTAGATAATAAGATTAGCTGTATAGTTTACAAAGATGGCACATACATGTTCATATTAACTTAAAACAACTTGATGGAATAAGATGGAAGATTACCTCTTTAATGATCTTGAAGTCTTTTGGAGAGCACTAAACAGCGAAGCAGGGATCCTTCTTCACCAGCTCCAAATCTCGACCCTGCAATCAGTCAAAGCACCCATGTAATCTCCACCACAACATACATTTCCTATCAATTAAGTCAATATATAATAAACATTTAAACTATGCACATCTAATCCATTCATCTCATGCTATATAAGTGATTGAATAACAATGACAATATCAACGCATAGAATGGACAAAATAGATACAATTCTATTGATTTATAAAAATGAGGATTACAACCGTCAGTTGTACCAAGCCCTCCTCAGCCTTCCAATCTCTCTATCTCTCAATGTGGTGATGTCTTGCTCAACAAGTTCTCAATGAACCTCTTTGACTCTTGACCTTCACACTACACCAATAATGCTCTACTTCACAAGTATTCAAAAATTTGACAATCCTTCGACCTTGAACCAAGAGCCTTCAGCTCCATTTTATAAGAGATGGAGAGAGGAATCATTTCCCTTCTCTTTATGCCAGTTCTGAATAGAAAAAACCAAGATGTTTCCTCAAATTCCATGATTTTTCCTTATTTGAGAGTTCAGTTATTTTTGGCAAGGCCTAATAAGAGATTAGTGCTTTGCATTTTCCTTTTTGTATTGACTCTCTTGTGAGAAAAAGCTGGAAATTCAAATCATTCTCTGTGGGTTTTTCCCGTTCCAAACTCAAAACATGGGTAACACTGCCCTCTAGTGTAAACAAGGATTTCCCTAACCACTAACATGACCTATTCATTGATCATGTGCATTATAACACTCTTGTGATGTTATAGTGGGGCGTTACCTTGGCAGAAGTAGGTTTAGTTTAGGTCTTTTCATTCCTTCTATATTTATCTTCTCCTCTGAGCTGATGAGGAGGTATTTTGACCTATAACATCTAGCACATCAGGTAATGGCCTGCAGACCTCCTGAACATAGCTATGCCTTATTCCTTCATGAACAATTTCTTTTCTTTTGTCTTGAAAATATATATAAGGAGTTTTGGAACGATATTGAGGACCCCATTTAATTTCTCTGTATCTTAAAAATTCATGATATCATAATACATCACTTAATGTGCGAGCTATACATACATGGGTACTTCTTGAGGAATGATCAATATTTTAACCCCGTTCCATTCATGGGGGACATTCATTTAAGAGCTTTTACCTCCTATACAATCAATCAGATTAAGTGGAGAAAGGCCTGTGATACGTTTGAAGAGAACCAAGTCATAAGGCCGCTAATGATGAGGAAGGAGCATGGCCAGTCATCAAAAATTTATAACAAGAATTACACATTTCTACAGATTGAGGGGCATAGAGAACACATGTTGGAAACCCATGAATGGTGTGCTGACCTATGTGTCCGACATATTACAATGTTCTATAAGGAAGCACTGGACAGTTGTCAGAGAAGGTGGATGTTGTCATCCTCAGACATCAAAGGACGAGAACCATTTGTGGCACCTAACTTTGCACGAGCTCTAGAGAGGATGCCACGTCTTGTAGCATGCATTCAAACCTGTGGGGTCAGATTGATGGGGCTAAGGTTTCAATTTCCCCTTATTTCGTTGCTAGCCGAGAAATATACTCCTGCATACAACGTTGAACCATATTGGTGGAAGGATGTTGTTTTGACAGAATTTTATAAAAACCCTGGGATGAAAATGGTCGAAGAATATGATCTCACATAGCTTCATGCCAGTCACAGTCAGTCCAACCCAGATCTGAGGAGATGACGAGCTACATGAGGACATGCAGATAGACTAGTTGGGGGGAGATTTTGGGTACCGGATTTGTATACTTTTCTCTCCCATTTTCGCCCACCTTTCTATCTCTTTGTGTCATTATTATTCTTAAACACACGAGCTAAACCCATTTCTCTTACTTTACATGGAATATTTGATTAATGAAGTAATATTCAAGGAGGTTTTACCTTTTGCAAATGTTAACTCCGATATTTTTACAGATTCATAAAAAGTGGGAAGGTTATAGCTATGAGTCATGAAGCGGCTCCTAATTTCTAGCACTGCCTTCACTTGCTACTACAGCGCAACAGAATCTGCTTCACCCCAGCGACATTTCAGGCTTTTTCATGGTTTCCTTTTTGGCAATTAGGTTGTTGTTGCAATGAATTGTATAATTGTAGATATGTACTTTTTGGAGGAAATTTGTGATTTCTTGAACAATTGTATAAAGAGGGCTTGCGGCCTGTGAGTCGGGGTTAAGCCCAACAGATACATATTTTTGTAACAATTTAGTCTACAATTAATTGAATGCACAACACTCTGTTGTTTCACCTGTAATTTGTGAGTTCACCGCAAACCTGATGAGAGAGTTGGGCCCACTCTTCTGATCAGGTGCTGCGTTACCTTTCTTTCCATTGATTTCATGTTTTAGTTTGGTTATGTTACTACTGTTCCAGTGTAATATTTTAATTGCTATGAATGTCCTTTTAATTCTACAAATCATTTTAATTGATGTTACAGTAGTTTGTGTGTTTATGGATTTAAGCGTGTGATCTACAACAGGTCATGTGATTGCTCTTGCATATACTGTGTCGTTAGTCTTGAAAAAAATATTGCCCTCGGGTTTATAATTTATGTGGAAAAGGGGTTTGAATATTGTTCACATCCAGACACCAACACCAGCCTCTTCTCCCTTCCTATAAATTCACATCCCTCATTCCCCCAAGTTTAGAGCTTGGTTGATCATTGTCAAACTCGTCTAAACTCTCATCCCTTTGCTTGCTATCATCATGATAAATCATAAGTGCTCGAGAGAATGAATTCTTGTTGAGCTTCGAGGAATCAGATTTTCACCTAAGGATGCCTCCAACATCATGGTCTGGGTTGTAAGCTCTCCTTTTGTAATTTATCAATAGTAATATTTGATGTTTTATTTCTATATTTTTATAAATGTTTATGCAAATATTCTGGTACTCCTTGATTTGCTAGATAGCTAGTGTTTACATTTATTATGTATTGTATCATGTTTTCTATTGTCTCTTGATCATCCACACCTATTCACATGCCATCAGTAGCAGGAAGCGGGCCTACAAGGATCGTGGATCAAGGTCACCATCAATGGATTCAATTGTAGCATTTTGAAAAAGGTATTTATTTCTCTTTCCTCATTGCATTGTAACCATTAGTCAAGAGAGATTTTCATTAGAAAGAATCTTGTGTTGCTAGACGTACTCTAGGGCTAGAGAGATCGCCTCTGTCCATAGAGGGGATTTATCTTGACAACATTATGAGTTATTAACTTCCACCTAAATTAGAGTCAACCATATTTGAATAACTCTAATTTACTTTGTCACTCAAAAAACTTTAGTGGAAACTAGCCACCCATAGTAAAGTATAGTCAATTATTTAAAGTTTTTCATGCATATTCAGCTATCATTAATGATAGCCTGTCATGTTAAAGCTAAGAAACCCTAGTTAATCAAGGTAAACTATCATTAAATGTTATCATCGATTGAGTGCTAGTGGCGGCTAGTGGGTTTATGCAATGGGAGTTATGCAGATTAGAGGGGTTTGGGGTAAGTGGGCAGTGATTGGTTAATGGTTAGAGCTTGATGAGTTACTAGTAATGTAGTCAAACATATTCAATGATAGTTGAATATCTTTACACAACTAGGTAATCATAGTAAACCATGTCCAACATGGTAAAAAATCCACAACTCTAGTCAATCAGAAATGAAAATATAAACATAAAATATTAGTTAATCATAATAAACCATAATCAATGAGCATAAGTTAGATGGGTTAGAATTTTATGTTAAGGGTTTATTACATCAAAGGTTAATGTTTAGTAGTTATTTCCGTAGTGGGTTACTTTTCATTATATTCAATTGTAGCTAAATATAATCAACTATAGTCAACCATAATTAAGAGATGATTAACTATTGTCAAACACAGTAAAGAATGCACGCCTATAGTTAGTCATAATTAAATATTATCAAAAATTGTTAACTAGTTAACCATACTCAACCACAAATATTGACCCTAGATTATTAAAGTTTGGATTACATGAGTTATTGGTCAATGATGTTGAATTAGGGGGTTAGTATGTTATTAGTCAATCATATCATACCATGGTTGACCACAATTGAATATATCCAACCATGATTAATATTTAACAATTGTAATCATATCCAAATAGTCCACCATTATTAATAATAATCAAGTATAATCTCTGACCATGGGTTAGGTTTTAGGGGCCTTGTTGGTTAATAGTGTATTGTTAGGTTGATAGGGGTTTAGTAAATTATTCAACCTTATTTAAAGATCGTTATCTATAGTTAAACATAATGAAAAATATTTAACATGGCCAATCATATTCAACCATGCACAACCATTGTTAATCATAGTTAAACATAGTTAGTCATAATCAACTAATCAACCATATTTAACTAGGGCTAATCATACTCATTAACCATGGGTTAATGGTTTAGGTTGGGGTAAGGCTCTTAATGATGAGAAGATAATAAGCTAGAGGATTAATGGGTTTAGGCTTGCAAGTTAGGAATTAAGAGTTATTTAGTTTACTAGCTAATATGTTCAAATATAGTAAATTATAATTAACCATAGTTAATAATCAATAATGACCATATATAAGTATAACTAATATTAATTAAACTTAATTAATAATAATCAATCATCTGTAAATTAAGAACTATGTATTAATATATCAATCCATTATTTCTAACTAATTAAGATGGTGTTATAACATAATCAAATACAAATCGAAAAACTCCCTATACATCATTTAATTTAAATAAAAGTGAATCAATATTAATATTTCAATTTGATTAATAATACTAAACATTAACATGAATTTTAATATTATTTTCAATATCAATTTCTATATAATAATTTATATTTTGGATATTGTTATCACCATTGTTTGTTTGCATAAATATTTTGCACTAAATCCAATTTTATTAAGCTATAAAAAGGTTCTTTGAAAATATTATCTAGTTATAAATTATTCAAAATCTTAAAGAAAAAAAAAAGCACACATAGGAAAGTTATAAAATTTGAAAAAAAAAATTATGTAATGTTTATAGGAGATGACATGGAAGATACTAGAAAGATTACACCAACCATTCATGAATTGATATAAGAAAAGTGCATGTGAAGAAGTTTGTCCAAGTAAACATCATATGATTACAAAATCATATAATGACAAAAATTACAAGGAATGTCAAAATAATTTTGGATCTTCAAAAGAGAATCTTCAAAGTATTGATAAGGGATGTTCATACCATACGACACGCAAGTTACTCAAAGCTCACACTAATAGATGGTATATACTCTATGATGTTATGTATGTTTTTATGAACAAAGTTGTTGATTAAACTTTTAAAAATAATAAAAAAAAATTATTTTTTAATATTATAATATCAATATGAATAATAAATATTTTAAAATTTAGATATAATAATATTTTAATATTTAGATATAATAATATTTTAATTTTTTTATAATGATTTTGTTTTTAAATGGTTTAGTAAGATTTGATATTTTTATATTATTTTTATTTAAGCTATGCAATAATTTTTGGTTGATTTTTCATGTAAATAAAATAAGATCAATGTCATGAGATTTGAATTTTAAGTTGAATGTTGAGCGAAACACAGCGATGGGGATCAATTATGACTAATTAATGGTTATGGAAATTGGCAAAGGCATTGGCAAAGACAAAGTGACAATAATTGACATTTTATTTATGAAATAAATAAAAATAGGAAAAAAGGAATTTGAAGAGACATATTTGCATGAGACGGAAATTGAAGGAAAAATGAAGTAAAATGAAGAAAATGAAGGCCTTAATGATAAAAAGGCTTCTGAGGATCAATTCATAGCTTTTCTTAGTCTAGTTTTGGAGCTCTCTTCTATTTTCTCATTCTCTCACACTCTTGCACACATAGAAAATTCTTGGAGCACCTTGGCATACATTGGATTTGGAGAAAGAAGGCAAAGGAAAGTAGGAAAGCAAAAGGGAATGTGATTTCTTTGAAGGAAACAGGTTGCATGTGTGATTTCTTTGCTAATTTTTGGATCCATGTTATATGCATGTGATTTTTTGGTTATGTGTTGTCATTGGCATGTAGATTGGGTTAACAATGGTTTTAGTATTTCCTTACGATTTCCTTGATAACCATGGAATTTTGGGTATCCACTTGTTTTTCTTATTGGTGCTAATGTTCTTTATGGTTGTGGGTTGTAAAAAACACTTGAGAAGCCCTGGAAAAACTTGGGTTGAGTTACTAATATTGGAGCCTAAGTTAGAAAAAATGCTCTTGAGCCCTTTGTGGGTTGAGTTACTAGTCCATAGATATGGGTTGGACAAACACTTTGGAGCACTAGAATTTTTTGCGTTTAGTTATTATATCCTGGAGTACTAGACAACTTAGGTAGAGATCGATTTGGTTCATGTTTGTGATGTCCCACTATAGAGGTGGAATCACTGTGGTTGAGGGTTGACTAACACTACTTTTCAAACCTTTAATGGACATCACTTTGTACCTAAGGGGGTTCTTCCCAGGTTTTCCGTTGAGTTAGGGAGGAAAATTGTATATATCAATGTTGAAGTGGCCGACGCCTCTTTAGATTACAACCTACTACTTGGTCATAGTTGGTTCTATGCGATGACCGTTATTGTCTCGTCTGTATTCCATGTACTTTTATTTCCTCATGAAGGAAAGAATTTTACCATCAACCAACTTGATTATTTTGTGCCATCAGCCAAACTTTCTATGATGGGGAGCTTAGTCCCACTTGTGGGAAATAACCTTGGTTAGTATCATAGTGTTGGCGTAGGCTTGTTTGAAAGCTGATCCCTTATTGATATCTTTCCTCAATTACGACCACCCGACATTCCTTAGTCCTCTTCTAAAGCTCCTATGCATACGATCTCTTCTAAAACCTGTGGACCCAATAGACCTCCTAATCCTTGGGTGGTGTCACATGATCCTATGGAAGTTGATCAAGCTATTGAGAACCCTATGCCACCTGCTGTGGAATATATTGCCTCTACGACAATCCCGTCGGTACCTCCTAACACTGGTATGAAACTTCATCCTAATATGGCATATGACTAGGTTTATTTCCCCACATGATTCGCCCCTCCGCCTATTCCACACGACTCCCTTGATGAAAAACCTTCTCGATTAGTCAACTTGGCGGTCATGGATTTCTGTAGGGTAAAATTCTTGGGTTGTTGGTTATCGTATATCCCTCTCAGGGCTTTCCGGTGCCCGAGGCAGATATTAAGATTAGCTATATAGTTGATAAAGACGGCATATACATGTTCATATTAACTTAAAACAACTTGATAGAATGAGATAGAAAATTACCTCTTTAATGATCTTGGAGTACCTTGGAGAGCACTAGGCATCGAAGCAAGAGTTCTTCTTCACCAGCTCCAAATATTGGTCTTGCAATCAATCAAAGCACCCGTGTAATTTCTAACATAACATATATCCTATCAATTAAGCCAATATATAATAAACATTTAAACTATGCACATATAAGCCATTCAACTCATGCTATATAAGTGATTAAACAATAATGACGATATCAATGCATAGAATGGACAAAATAGATATAGTTCTATTGATTTATAAAAAGGAGGATTACAACCGTTGGTTGCACCAAGCCCTCCCCAGCCTTCCAATCTCTCTATCTCTCAAAGTGGTGATTTCTTGATCAACAAGTTCTCAATGAACCTCTTTGACCTTTGACCTTCACACTACAACAATGATCTCTACTTCACAAGTATGCAAAACTTTAGCAATCCTTTGACCTTGAACAAAGAGCCTTCAACTCCATTTTATAGGAGATGGAGAGAGCAATCATTTCCCTTCTCTTTCCACCAGTTCTGAATAGAAAAAACCAAGATGTTTCTCCAACCTCCATGCTTTGTCCACCTTTGAGAGCTCAGTTGTTTATGGCAATGCCCAATAAGATATTAGTGCTATGCAGTTTCCTTTTTGTACTGACTCTCTTGTGAGAAAAAGCTAGAGATTCAAATCATTGTCCGTGGGTTTTTCCCGTTTCAAACGTAAAACATGGGTAACGCTACCCTCTAGTGTAAAAAGGGCATTTCCCGAGCCACTAACATAGCCCATTCATTGATTAGCTGCATTATAACACTCTTGTGTTATTATAGAGAGGCGTTACCTTGGCATAAATAGGTTTAATTTAGGTCTTTGTATTCCTTTCGTATTTGGCTTCTCCTCTGAACTGATGAGGAGGTATTTTGACCTGTAACAGATGCCCCCTAAAGTGTGAGGTCAGAGATGAAGACGATGGCCGAAATACTTTACAATGTGTGTAGTAGAGATAAAGAGATTGAAATACTGAGGAAAACCTGAAACAACAACATATGTCAGAAAATATAGTATCTGCCTTGAGTCGAGCATTCCCATGCTCAGTAGCTTAAACAACATGATTTCTCTAGAATAGAGACATGAAGAATCTGTCCACCGATAAGCACAATGTGGAAGTGTCTGTCATAACAAGATCAGGCTAAAGAAGCTGTCTCCATAAACGATATCGCAACTTGGGGAAGGAAACACAACTTTAATGATGTAACCTTTGCCCGAAGGTCTTGACCGCCGATTCACTTAAACTGCATATTCCTCAACATGTGAATAAAGGAGTTGTCGTCGAACATGTGAGAAACTGTCTGATTACCAGTCGATAATGAAAACTGTTAACATACGCGAAGGTGGCCACCGATAATGATGATGGTCCCTAAGATGCACAGTACAATCTAGCGAGTGTGAATAAAATGAGTTAAAGTTGAACACTCATAGAATCATTCGACCAGGAGCCAATGATTAAGACCCCTGATCAAACACAAGACTACTTGCCACTGATGTCTACAAGTATCCGGGTACTGATGGGTTTCTGGATCAACTTCCTAGATAAGATGTTGAAGTCGATAGGAAGAGATCTGTTGAAAGGTAGGCACTGAGGCGTCCTACATCAGTCAATGCAAAACAGAAACCAAATGATTTTTTTTATGATTGAGATAATGAAGAGTAAATGGGGATGTCAGACGAAAAATAATTTCTGGCATAATGAGCGGTTTGGTTGATAACAAGAGCAGTAGATAGTGAGATATGCTTGAACAATAGAAGGCACTGTAGCAGGGTACTAGGCAGCTGAAGCTTGATGAACACCAAAGAGTGTGTTAGGATTTTACCGGTGCAGAGACACTGGGAGATGAAGGCTAATACTCATAGATGGTAGGGTTTGGCTAACTACGAAATAGTTTTTTGGGAAGTGCCATGTTCAAGAATTTTGCTGCCAAATCAACCTTTCTGAAATGTAACAGAGGTAGTATCCATTTTGTCCAAATTTTTCCCCATATTATTAAGTTTAACGAGTCCACACGAGTAAACTCTGTGAATTTTTCATATTTAGAGAGTCTGAAAAATATCTTAAAAGACAACTCCGCGCCCCATCTGATTAGTTTTAATGAGTCTAGACAAGTAAACTCGGTGAATTTTTCATGTTTAGAGAGTGTGAAAAATATTGTAAAAGACGACTCCATTGGGGTACCTTTGTCATGTTTTGATAACCGGGCACGGCAAAGGGAGAATAGTAAGCCTGAAACAGTTCATTTTTGGTAAGTTAGTCCATCGAAGCCAGAAAAGTGAGAAATCTATGTTCGATGGACGTCTACCTCCTTTTTTTATGAGTACGAGGAGACAAAGTAAACTCAGTACTCTTTGTGAAATTTTAATGAGCCCAACAAAGAAAAAATCGATGCCCTTTGTGGAATTTTAACGAGTCACACGGAGAAAAATCGATTACCTCCATGAAATTTTAACGAGTCACGTGGAGAAAAATTGGTTACCTTTTCAGTTTAAAGAGATTTTAAAAAGAGAAAAAGAATGGCTCCTTACTCTCTTTCGTGGTAGTTTAACGAGCCCGACAAAGTCAACTCGGGGTTTTTTCAGCTTTATGAGTGAGAAAAATATTCCTAAAAAGAAAGCTCAGTGCTTCTTCATAGTTTTAACGAGTCTGAAGAAGAGAACTCTAGGTTTTTCGGATTAACGAGCAAGAAAAATACCATACAAAAAGAACACTCGATATCAACTTCGTATAAGTTTAACGAGTCTGAAGAAGGGAACTCGAGGTTTTTTAGGGAACTCGAGGGAACTCGGGTGATGGCGAAAACTAACGCCAGAGAAAGTTTCTCCACATGTGAATAACGTAATTCTGGTCTGATTAGACCTTTGGACAAATAGTATATCACATGTTCACTGTCGTCACTGTCAACTTGAACCAGAACCATTCCAAGTGAGGATGGTGAGGCTTCCAGGCAGAGGAGAAAGTCGCGTGAGTAGTCGGGGACACTAAGGAGTGGGGCTGAAATAAGTGCATGTTTTAAAGCATCAAATGACCATTGAGCTTGGTCATCTGGCAAGTATAGTGTTCCTTTCTTCAATAATCGCATAAATCCTTTCATCATCTCGGCATAGTTAACGATGAATCGACGTAAAAAGTTTTCCTTCCCTTGCAAAAATTGGAGTTGAAGGATGGATTTTGGTGCCAGAAATTCAACAATCGCCTTAACCTTATCGGGATCAACCCTAATCCTATGCTTGGAGACAATGAAACCTAACAGACGTCCAGACTCAACCATAAATACGCACTTATGAGGATTCAAATGTATATTTTAGAATCTACACCTAGCAAAAATTTATTTTAGATGAGTGAGGTGATCAGGTCGTTTCTTGGAATGGGCCAGAAGGTCATCCAAGTAATCCTGTACAATATTTCGAATGTCATGAAAAGCATAGTCCATAGCCCGCTGAAAAATTGCTCCAGCATTCTTTAAACCGAATGGGAGTTTACGATACGCAAATGTGCCCCAAGGACAGATGAAGGCAGTTTTATGCTGGTCGTATTTTTTAATTGCAATATGGTTATAGCTCGAGAATCCATCCATGAAGGAAAAATATTTGCATCCAGCACAATCGTCAAGAATATGATCTATGAACGGTGTAGGATAATTTTCCTTGGGACAAGCGGCGTTCAGATCGCGATAATCAACACAAACTCAAATGGTGCCTTGTTTTTTTATCAAAGAGAACCGGATTGGAAACCCATTCCGTCAAAGGAACAGGATAGATGAAACCAGCGTTTAAAAGTTTTTCTACCTCAAGTTTGATGGTGACTGCTTTGCGCGGGTGGACAGGTTTGAGTCGTTGCCGAATTGGTTTGGCATTGTCATAAATATTTATTTCGTGCTCGACGATAGATGGATCTATGCCGGGAATTTCGTCATAAGACCAAGAAAACACATCCCGAAATTCCTTGAAAAAGGACGTGAAGCATGCAATTTCCTTTAGATTGCAATCGGCTCCAATCTGAATATTTTCCACGATACCCATTTTGACTGAGATATCAATGAGAATTGTCTTAGAAAGATTACCCATGTTCCTTTCTGAATCGATAGTTTGAACAGTCGTGTAAGCGGAGGGAACCATATCAGGTGGGTCAAAGGATGGGATTTCAGTTTTTATCACATCCGAGTCAATCATCGAAGTGCGATGGTGAAACTCTTCCCAAGGTTTTTCTTCTAAAGACATGATCTCTAGAATAGCTTTGTCTGTAGGCTAGAATTCATTGAGGAGATCCTTAGAGAGAACTGTGATGGGAGGGAGGTTGGTACCTTTGGTCGAAACCACAGCAATGGAGGGTTCAGATGTGATTTGGATGGCTTGGTAAGCCAACTTGGCCGGTGAGAGCGGCATCTGATCTCCGTAGGAATCAATATCTGAAGGTTCCAAGATGATCCATGGGTCAATAGAGCCATCCAAAGTGGTGGATATCATTGCAACCGTGTTTGGGATCTACGTCGGCGGGAGAGGAAAAAAACCCAGTAGGGAAGATGCCTTCAGAAGACCGGTACCAGTACTAACATAAGAGTCAGGAAAGCCTCCTATTAGGGGTGCAGTGCTACTTGGTAACGTGGCATAATCAAGGGTGCAAAAGGATAGATAATCCACCGTGACTATTTTCCCATCCAATGGAAATAGGATGAGTCGGAAGACCGAAGACACAATGGTGGTCATGGCATAAGACCAACTGCGACCAAGAAATATATTATAGTCGAGATGGCGCTCTACGACTTCAATGTCCACGTTTACCGTTTTCCCATTCATAGTGATGGGAAAGCTAGCAAGGTAACCTTTTGGGAGGAATGTGTGGCCATCGAAATATTTGAGGGAATTCGAAGGCGGTGTTAAGCTGGGAGAACCTAAATTGAGCCAGCAAGCTTGTGACATAACACAGGTCGAAGCACCTTCATCTATGATAGTGCGATGGATTGGTCTCCCTTTCGACACAACCTGCACCTAGAATGCGAGTTGATGAAAAAGGTGAGGTTTAGACTTTTCCATATCAAAGATAGGTAGCATGGAATCCTGGAGGTCTATTCCACCAATGGCCGAAAGCAAGGCTTTCATTTGTGCTGGACAAGTTTGTAATACTTCGAGAGTAGACATAGATGATGGTGCCTGCGCCAAATCTTCTACAATGTTGTAGTTTTGAGCTGCACGTGCAGAGGTGTTATGAGTCGTGCGTCAAAGTGTCACTTTGGGGGGACGAATCACGGGGTCAGCAGTAGGCCGTTCGATATGAAAATCATTGGGCGATGGTGGATTTGAACTACCACCAGCTTCTTGAGCATCTATGGTAGGATTTCCATAAATCTTGGCTCGAGTTTGAATTTCAACACTATCAATGCCATAAATGGCAGATGGTCCTTCGCCGGAAGGATATGAACCACCATTGCCCCGTTGATGGGGTTGTGACAGATTGTCAACCATGTGTTGATGTTGTTGATGTTGATTAGGGAAAGGATTATGAAGAACAGCATGTGTTTGCCCAAAATCCTTGTTGGCAATAAAATCGGTGCATTTCTGCAGCCGATGAGATTTATATGTCAAGTGGTCCTCTGCACAGATCTTGCAAGAAAATTTCATGGGTTTATCCTTCCCTTTGTCATTTTTGGCAGCGTTTTTCTGATTAGGGTTATTCTAATTGTCCGACTTCTCTTCCGAAGAAGATGTCTTTTTCTTGTTCTTCTTATTTTTCCTGCTAGGTTTTTGTGAGGTTTGCACAAAATTTACCTCAGCGGGAGGAAGAGTAGTCGTTTGGTGAGGGGCGATGGTAGCCGAAAATGGCTGGGAGGCTTGCCCCCTAGACTGTTTTGTGGCTACACCAAAGATCGTGCCAACGAGACCGTCGACATGAGCTCTGGTTTTCTGAGTAGCCGGAGGATTTGGGTTACCAGGGGAAATGGGGAGCAAATCATATAGTGTGCCAGATTGTAAATAGATTAAATCCAAATGCTGGGCACAACGAATGCATTGATCTTCTGTAACCCCACCAGAAAGGCCAATGTCTTTAGAGATATGGGGTAAGAGAGACTTACAAAACCAATTGGCTAAGAGATGATCCAGAATTGGTGCTTTGAATAGCCTCCTCCTACATCTCCATTCATGAATGTGATCGGAGATGTGGGTGGTGGTGTCTTGGTGTAGCGAGGTTAAAAATTCCATTCCAGTTTCAAATCTAATTGGTAATTGGAAGTTCTTTAGAAACTCTGTTGCTAAAGTGCCAAAAGTATTGATGGCGGCGTGTAGTAATTCAATATACCACTTGGAAGCATTGCCTGTAAGGGTGCGGGGAAACAGTCGAAGCCGGACACTATCATCCACCATGGAATTGGATAGGGACCATAGATGAAAGGTAGTGATGTGTGCGGCTGGGTCGTCCCCTTTTTTCCCGTCAAACTTCGGGATGTCAGAAGGAATCTTGTGCGGTACTGGAGGCCAAAGCGGGTTGTGATTGATGGGATCGTTAGTCAGTTTATGGATATCAGGGATGTCCAAAGCTGCCAAAAATGGAAATTGTGGATTTGCCCCCAAATCTAACCAAGGCAGTATGGGCTGACTACTTAGACCATAGGGTCCACCCATCAATGTGTTACTAGGAGGATACATAGGACTTTGATAAAAATTTCCTATAGGTGGAGGAGTAGGGACATACGGTTGTTGTCCATAGGGCATATTGTATTGCGGGGCGAATGGTTGGTTGCCCCCAGTATAAAAGTGCCCTCCCATTCCAGACAGAGGTTGGGGTTGGTTAGTCCAAATGGATGCAATAGAGTTTTCCAGAGGCATGCTACTACTTGCATAGTTTGGCAACGTTATCGACCCTACACCTATATTTGAACCACTTAAGGGAATATTATTGACAATAGGTTGTCCCATTTGTCCTAAGGAATGCATGGGAAGTGAAATGTTCCCTGTGACCTGCGTGCTAGTGACATAGCCCCCTGGTATAGTGGCCAAGGGGTTTGAACTCAGCAGAGGGTTCCAACCGAAAGGGTTGATAAAAGGCACCGAAGTAGTCACACTCGTGGGAGGAGCAACTGTTGAGCCCCAAAGATGTCCTTTTCTTTCACCAAATTTCACTTCATTTCCTTTGTCCTTTATCAATTATAGACTTAGAATATAAATGCGATTGATTAAATTTACTTTAAGAATGCATAAAATGACTAACTTGCTATACTTTTATGGTTATGTTGTTATAGTGATTTTTTATCAGACTTAGCTACAAAATGCAACCATTCTGTAGCTAGTCGCCTATTCCACAACTATCTTCTTGTTCACACAGGTTACAGGTGTCACTTAAAGGAAAAATGCATATGGTTGAATTCCACAACACTCCTACATCATTTCTTGCCCTCTACGAAGTCTGAGAAAAATATACAGGTGGTTATGCACGTGGAGGAAACCAAAACTAAGAAGTGGATGCCTACTAGGACAAGGACTCCAAAAATGTCTTTAGCAAAGTACGAGGCCTCCATGAGAGTTCTAATTTGATTTTAATTGAAAAAGACACTTATCCCTACTTTTTCTCCAGGACAGTTATGTATTTCTCTTATAAGAATAACTCGGGAAACCGAGAGACAATTAGCTAGATTGATGTTTTATTGTTAAGTTGTCCAAGACCGTAATACTCTGTTTTTGAAGCATTTTCCTTTAATGAAAGAAGAGCAAATTTAATACATGATATAAAGAAATCTTGAGGATATTCGTGTGCTAATCTGGTGGTAGAGGGCCCCTACTGCCGGAGACGCTCTGTGCATATTGTTTAGATAAGTAACTTTAGCTCTGTTTCATTCCTAATTTAGGAAGTTTTTTGAAATTCATGTTTTATGCTCACTTACCTCAAATGGTACAGCCAATCTTGTTCTTATGAATTGTTCCAAAATATCACTAACACTAAATGAGATAGAGCTGTAGTATTTCAGAGATTAATTGCATTTTATTTTAGCTGTAGTATTTCAGAGATTAATTGCATTTTAGTTTAGCTGTAGTATTTCGGAGGTTAATTGCATATTATTTCGGTTCTGTTTAATGTATTTTAAGTTTTATTAGTTAGTTGTATTCTAGTTCTGTTACATTAGAATTAAAGCCCTTCATTATTTACAAACTTCTCTTGTTCTTAATCTCTGCTAATACATCATTATCATAGGAACAAGAATTGGTAATGTCATTTTGAAGTCTTGATTGTTTCGCAATTTCTCATAATTTTACAAACTTGCCTCTTTCCAAAACTATTCCAAAATATTTCTAACCTTTGAATGAGGTTTAATAGTGACATTTTGAGTTGCAGAATGGATTAATTTTAGTGTCATAAGTTAATTTAGAGTAGGGTTCCTTACTATGTTACAGATAATCTTTTCCAAATGTGTTCCAACAAATTTCTAACCATGGATGAGATTTTCTCTGTGATAATTGTAAGTTGTTGTTTACTTAGAAGAACCTCATTGCATTAAACTTATCCTTTTCTCAAGTTGTTCCAACATACTTCTAGTGAAATGAATTGGACTGAGTTCATGTTATGAGTTATTTTTCTTTTCAAGTTTTTAAATCTATGAATTAGCATTTTCTGTTTCTTAGGTGCCATACATAGTTTAGAATAGATTTTGCTCTGTTTTAGTGTGACCAATAACTTCTCTTTGCAAAACACTTAGTTCTTTTCCTTTTAGCATAAAAACACAAAACCAAAAACATTAGAAAAACACTAAACACAACGAAGTAGGAAGCAGATACCTAGGCACATATAGTGCAGTTCACTTCAACAGTTTACTAGCCTTTGTTGACAATTTATGACATCAATTTAGGAACACTAAGTTGAGCATACATTTTGGCGTCGTTTCCGGGGAAGTGTAACTAGGTAACCTTGTTTCTTACCTCCCAAAAATAATGATATGTGTAGAGAAAGAGACTCAAGGGGTATATTCATAAAAAGCAGAAGCTTCATTCCTAGAACACCACTTGTTCCACCAAGACCAAGAGGCAGCACACCTCCAACTCAAACCCACATCCCATCCTATATTGATCACAGAATTCTAGAAGGCTTAATATTAGATATTCCATTAGAGAGACCTTCCACTTCATCCACTGAACTTGTCTTAGAAGAATATTCAAGGACCCCTGCTAAAGACCTAAACTTTTCCACTTCCACAGGAGAATCAGCCATGGCAGAAGGAGGAGGAGGAGTCTTTAATGGAGAACATACACTATTTGGAGGGTTAGAGGTAGAGGTAGAGGATAAGGAGGTAGAGGTGCAGAAGGAGAAGGAGGTAGATGTGAAGAAGGAGGCAGAGGAAGAGGTAGAAGGGAAATGGGATGCTCTTTTGGGTTTCCTATAGTAGATGAAGAAACAAATGCAACTATGAAAAACATTTCACCTTCTGTCCTTCCAAAATTTTATGGACTCAAAACTAAAGATCCCGAAACCTTCCTATTTGAATTTGAAGTCCTATGTAGAACCTATGAATACTTACAAGATGCTCAAAAACTTAAACTATTCCCTTCAACATTGAAAGGAGCAACATTAAAATGGTTTATGAGTTTGATCAACAGTTCTATTAGGACATGGGAAGACATGAAACAGGCATTTCTAGAGAGGTATTTGGATTACTGTATGCCATTCAACCATAAGGAGGAAGTGTTTAAAATGCTACAAAAAGAGGATGAAAACCTAGAAGATTTGTTGGAGAGGTTTAACTACAACATCAAAAGATAAAAAATGGAAAACTTAGACCAAGATACTTTGAAAGCTCTCTTTATGAAGAAAATCAGGGATGAATGGTTAGATATCCTTAACATGATGGGAAAAGGGGATATATCTCAGCTCACATTACCTGAAATAGTTGAATTATGTATCAACCTTTCGAGAGGGAAATCTAAAACTGTAAAAGGACTAAGAGACCTTGCTCTTGCAAAGGCAAGTAAGTCTTCTTCTAGGACAGTAAGTAGGGAAAAAATAGGACATATGCTTGATGAATTCAAATATGATATTTTAGGGAGTCTTAGTGAACAAATAGACACCCTTAAATTACAAAAGAAGCAAAAAGCTGAATCTGATGCCTTAGCAATCTTTTGTCCCAAATGTAGAAAGAAGCATGCCTTGAGAGAGTGCCTTTGGATGCAAAATTAGTAGAGACTTGTGTAATTTGTTCAGAAAAACATGAGACCAAGATTTTTCCTTCACTTCCTGGTCTTAAAGATATATTTCAAGAAGAAACCCCTACAAATTCCACAGAATCTCTCAATTTTGTCTCTAGGAGGCCTTGGAAAGGACCTCGAACACAAGGATCATGATCATCTGTATAATCAACCCCCACCAAATTGGAATTCTTGGCAGCAACCTTGGCCCAAATTCCAAAATCAATATCAAACTTGGGCACAAGGAGCACAAAATCCCTATGGAAGATACTCTTAGTACTATCAATATCCACCATCCTATTCACCATATCCACATTTACCTCCTCAACAAAATCTTCAACAAAACCCTCAACAGAATCCTCAAAATCCACAACATCAAAATTCACAACTTCCATTACCATTTCCTTAGAAAAAAAATCAGTTGCCTGCCCAACCCATACCAAACCCCAACAATAAAAATCCTCACAACACATACATGATAGAAGGCCAACAGTTTCCAACCTATTTGATCACTCCTTTAGACCTTAATGATGTTCAACTTAGGTCTGGAAGAATACTTGAAAAGAATAAAACTTCTATAATCATACAAGAACAAAACAACTCTGAGGAAGATTCTCTACGGGTAAATAAAAGTGTTGAAGAAGACACATCTTTTCAAGACCCGAATATTGAAAAATCAAAACAAAAAGAGCCAATAATTTCAACTCCTATATTAGAGCAGCCATCAACATCTACCTCTACACCTCCCTTTCCAGAAAGATTACAAATTGATAGAGGTGTAGAAAAACAAATTATGGTGCCTAATTATGATTTCCTAGATGAGCTGAGAAATGTTTGTATTAAGATCCCATTATTACAAGCTATCAAGGAAATTCCAATTCTAGCAAAAACAATAAAGGAGTTGAGCATGAAAAAAATAGGAAAAAGAATCAAAGAGACAAAGAAAATTCAACTGGCAGGAAAAATAGCAGATATCATGATGGGTAAGATTGCCATTCCAAAGTATCTAGACCCAGGAAATCCAGTTGTTAAAATACACATCAATGGAACTGAGATCCAAAACACACTTATTAATTTAGGAGCAGCAATCAATATCATGAGTAGAAAAATCATGGATAAACTGAAACTTCCTAATCTTCTTTTTACACCCACATTATTACAGTTAGCAGACATATTTGTGATCAAGCTTGATGGGGTAATGGAAGACATTCCAGTGTCCCTAGATTCTTGGGAGTATCCTGTGGATTTTATGATCCTAACCCCTAATAATAATCTAGGAGGACATCCTATCATATTAGGAAGACCTTGGTTAGCTACAGCTGATGCTTTCATTAGTTGTAGATCTGGTGATATGTACATCTCTGATGGTAGTTCAACCAATAAATTTTCCTTGTATCCTCCAACAAAGACAATTACAGAATTAGATGATACTCAGTGGATTGAGGATGAAGAAGACATACAACCTCTCTTCACAATTTCAGAAATTAGTGAAGATAACCAGATTCTAAATACCTTAGAAAATTCTGAATCCTCTTCGGAATACAAACATGAAAAATTTCAAGAAGAATCTAAAATTGAGTTTTTATCATCAAGACAGATGTCTCTTTACTCCATGGATAAATTTGGCAGCTCTACAATCGAGATATTTCCTAGGAAAAACTTTAAACATAAACAAGAACCTAGAGAAATCTCAACAAGAAAAACTAGTCAAGATATTACAGAGACATTCTTCTGCATATGCATGGGAGTACACTGATATGAAAGGGATAAGCCCTAAGACTTTCTCTCAACATCTACATGGAAAATTGTAAACCAATCAGACAACCTCAGAGACGGATGAATCCAAATCTTAGGGAGATTGTTAAAGAAGAATTGCAGAAATTGTTAAATGTCAACTTTATCTATACCATTTCAGATAGTCAGTGGGTTTCTCCTTTGGTAATTGTGCCAAAGAAAAATGGTAAATGGAGGGTATGTATTGACTACCTGGAATTAAACAAATCTACTCTTAAATATCATTTTCCCCTACCTTTCATAGATCAGGTGTTAGATACATTAGTTGGCAAAAAGTACTTCTCATTTTTAGATGGGTTTAGTGGTTATAATCAAATTCAAGTGGCACTTGAAGATCAATACAAAACCACATTTACATGTCCTTGGGGTACCTATGCTTATCGAGTATTTCCATTTGGAATATGCAATGCACCTGCAACATTTCAAAGGGCAGTACTAGGAATCTTTTCAGATCTAATACATGATTGTGTAGAGGTATATATGGATTATTTCACAGTCTATGGAAATACATTTGAAGAAACCTTAGCAAACTTGGAAAAATTTTAAAAGAGATGTAAAGAAGCAAATATTTCACTAAGTCATGAGAAGTGTTTTATGATGTTTACTAAAGGAATTGTTTTGGGACATCACATTTCAGGGGGTGGGATTAGAGTTTATGAGTCAAAAGTTGAAGTCATCTCTAACTTATCTATTCCAAGTTTTCAAAAAGATGTTAGGAGTTTTCTAGGATTTAAAGGATATTATCGAAGGTTTATAGAAAACTTCACCAAGATAGCATCTCCACTTTTCAAATTACTTACCAAGGACTGTGAATTCAAGTGGAATCCTTATTTCCAGTTAGCCTTTAAGACCCTGAAAACAAAAATCTCTGGACCTAACTGGAAGTTACATTTTCATATTTCAACAGATGCCTCAAATACAGCTTTAGGAGCAGTATTGGGACAAAAAGACCTGATTCCTTATGCCATCTACTATACAAGTAAAAATTTCACTCCTTCAGAGTTAAATTATACTGCAACTGAAAAAGAGTTTTTAGCTGTTGTTCATGCCATAAACAAATTCAAACACTATATAACAGGCTATGAAACCTTTCTTCACATAGATCACTCTGCAATTAAATATCTAATGAACAAATCAATTACTAATGGTAGAGTCATAAGATGGTTATTTCTTTTACAGGAATTCAACATTACCATTCTAGATAGGCATGGGAAACAAAATACAGTAGCTGATTCCCTATCTAGACTCCAAAACATCAAAGATAATACTCCAGTTGAAGATCAATTCCCTAATGAATATCTTTTTACAATTTCTACTCAAACTCCTTGGTTTGCTAACATTGCTAATTATTTAGTTTCAGGGAAATTTCCTTCAACAATGAATGCAAGAGACAAATGAAAGATCATTTATGATAGTGCAAAATATTCATGGGTTGCTAATGAGTTATACAAAACAGGTCCAAATTTTATCATTAGGAGATATGTTTGGGAAGATGAGATGCCTAAGATCCTCAAGGCATGTCATGATGAACCTTGTGGCAGACACTTTGCTGATAAAAGGACAGCTTATAAGGTCCTTCATTTAGGATACTATTGGCCATCCCTTTTTAAATATGCTAAAGAGTATGTCAAAAGGTGTGACAGTTTCCAAAGGGTAGGGAAACCTTCTCCTTCAGGTGAGATGCCATTGCAGCCTCAGGTACATATTGAACCTTTTGAGAAATGGGCTTTAGATTTTGTAAGACCTATTAGTCCTCCATCAAGACAAAATAAATATATATTAGTTTGCACTGATTATGTTACCAAATGGGTAGAGGCCATGCCATTACTTTCTGCTACTGAAGCATCTGTAGTTAATTTTATTTTTGACGATATTTTTACTCATTTTGGTGTCCCAAGGAAAAATTTTACAGATCAAGGAGCTCAATTAACATCAAGGCTAGTGGAACAAATGATGGAGAGGTACAAAATCAGACATATAAAATCTACTCCCTATCATCCACAAGAAAATGGTCAAGTGGAATCTACTAATAAGGTCATTGAAAGGATCCTAACAAAGATTGCTCATTTACATAGAAGAGATTGGGCAGACAGGCTTCCTGAAGCCTTGTGGGCCTATAGAACTACATGGAGAAGCACAACAGGTCATACTCCTTCTGAATTTTTTTATGGAAAACAAGTCTTTTTTCCCATAGAGTTTCAGATTCAAACTTTTAAAATGGTAGTTCAAATAGGACTTGATCTAACATAGGCACAAAAGCATAGATTAGAGCATATTAATGAATTGGATGAGATCAGACAGGATGTAGTCCAGAGAACAAATATAGTCTAGCAACAAAGGACTAGATGGCATGATAAGTACATCAAGGAAAAGAAATTCAAAGAAGGTGACTGGGCCCTCTTGTTTGATTCAAAGTTTAAATATTTTCAAGGTAAATTCCAAACACATTGGCTTGGACCATATGAAATTGTGAAATTTTTTGACAATGGAGCAATAAAAATCAGGACAATAGATGAAGAGGAGGTCACTTTTCTTGTTAATGGTCATAGATTGAAGTTGTATCATAAGCCACTTTCAAGAGAAGAATTTTTCAAGAGATTCTAGGAAAACAATGATGTGAAGTTAATGAAGAAGAATTTTTCTTCTTCATCAACTTAATTGAATTTTCTGAATTCAAATGCATGAAAAAAAAGAAGGTATAAACATGAAAAATAATCACTGATTAGCATGTTTTTACATAAAAGATAAAGTGAAAATCAGAATCCTTCTGACACTTTAGCTTTTCAAATTTGTTCTTTTACTGCAAGCAACTATCACAAAATCATAAGTGCATACCCATTTTATATATCATATTCCACTTATGATCTATTTCACTCCATCATATCTCACTTCATCCATATTTCATTCACTCCATTCCATGGTCCACCTCATTTTCATCTCAGATTTTTAAATTTGATCTCTTTCTGCAATTGAAGTATTACAAATCATAAGTTGCAGACCACTTTTTATGTTTCATTCCACTTCACATTTGTGAGTCATTTCATTCCATTATATTTTACTTCACTCATGCTCCATTCCACCATATTTCATGATCCATGTTAATTCATTTCACACAACATTCCATCCATGTTTCAAAGATTTCTACAGGTATATTCTGCAGCCAGACATTCTGCAGCCAGACATTCTGTAGCCAGATAGCCTGAAGACAACTATCCAGTAACCACTTGTTTAGTAGCAAATTGATCCTGCACATATATTTCAACAAGAAAAATCAAAGGGATTATGAAGACTAAAGGATCAATGATTTTCAAAGGAAGAAAAAGCATATTAAAACCACAAAAATCAAAGGAAAGGCTAAAGTAAAGTTGTGAAATTATTATGATAACAGATTATGGAAGTTATAGTATGGTTAAGTCATGTATGATTCATAAGGTTATTTTGATTATTCATTTTGATCAAAGCTTATTAAACCTATCATAAAAACATTGGACAAAATTCCTTCCATTCCGCCATACCAAATCATCATTTATTAAAAAAATTAACGGTTAGTACTGAAGTGACCTATTTGGTCATGTCACTAACCCGAAGTATTTAGTGATGATTTTGAAATTCCCACGAGATTTTTCTGCGGTCTTTTCCTCCATAACAGCTCTCAAACTCATTAATTCATGTGAATCACCCTCACCATATTTCACTCATCCCATAACCACTTCATGTCGTCTTTCTGTAGCTAATTCCTGCTGCATAAACAGGGAAAGCATCTTTGGGGTAAAAAAAACTCTCTACAGCCACTTTTACCGTGAATAGAAGAGCAGCAAATTGAAGGTCGAGAAAAAAAGCCATGGGTCTCATTGTAAGGTCCGAACCAGTCGGAACCAAATACTTAGAGGGTTACCCACAGATTAGAGAGATGCTACAGCAGGTTGGGTGGTTACAGTTTTTGGAAAAGTTAAATGGTTTTCATAAAGAGGTAACTAAGACATTTGCATGGTCATTCAATGGAGCAGAAGTTGAAATAGGAGATATCAAGTTCACTATTATAGAATCCTTCATTGCAGAGGCAAAAAAATTACCAAGGCAAGGTGAAAGATGGTTCAAAAACAAAGAATTTCACAAGGCATGGAGACAAATGCTCAAAACACCAGGTATGGATATCTCAGTTTTCAAGAAGGGCATTCCTAGCTCAGCACTGAAGAATAAATGATGAAATATGTTGCTCATTTTGCAAAAAATTATAACTTGTGAGGGAAGTTTTGGTACCCTATATGTTTATCATATTCGGCTTATGATGCATTTCTTAGATGAAGAAATCAATTTTCCCTTTTTCTTATTTCATAGCCTAAAGAAAATGGCCTCTAATGTCCAAAAGAGGGTTCAATTCTTGGAAACCACTTTGTATCACCATGGCCTAGTTAAAATCCTAATTGAACATCATTTGAGAAAGGTGGGAGACAATTGGGATGAGTTCCTAGTGAGGAATCACTTTGAAGAACCCAAGGAATCTCCATCTGAAGGCAAACTTGCAAGAAGAAGCAGGAGAGGGAAAATTTCCAAACCTGTTGAAATTAAAACTGGTAAGTCCATACAAGAGGATAGTGAGGAGATTATTTCTGAGAAATTTGCTGAAATTAAGAAACAGGTTAAAAAGGAGAAGATAATAAGAAAGTATGCCAAGGAGAGAGGTGAGGGACCATCTAAACTAAGATGAAGCCATAGGCTTAGAGGCATATTAAAGAAAACAGGGGTTAAGCAAATGGGCATCATAGACATTGAAGATGAAGGGACACCAACTGATAGATCTCCTGAGCACCATTATGAAGAGGATCTTGATGAAGAAACTCCGAAGATAGACCCAACACAACAAAAAATCTATAATTATGTTGGGTCATTAGAAAAGAGAGCCTCAGAAAGCAGAGGAAGAACTCCTAGCCCACCAAAATCTGCAATTCATGTGCTAAGAAGAGACAAATATGAATTAGAAGTACTCAATAGGCATATAAAGAATGAAAATGAAATTTTAAAGGAGCAGTTCAAGATGAAAAGTAACATGAACACAACTCTCTCTCTGCAAATGGAAAAATTGTACAAAGCTAGTGAAAAGCTGAAGAAGAAAAACAAAAAGTTGAGCAGGGCACTTATAAATTTGAGATTAAAGTTGGTCATAAGGAAACCTAGGATGCCATTGAACACCAAGAAAAGTAGAAAAATGAGGCTAGATGTCCTAGCAGAAGTTTCAGAATACATGGATTGATTACATGAGGACATGCAAAAGTTTTGCAGTGGGGGTATGTTGAGCCCCAAAGATGTCCTTTCCTTTCACCAAATTTCACTTCATTTCCTTTGTCCCTTATCAATTATAGGCTTAAAAGTTCAATAGGATTGATTAAAGTCACTTTATGAATGCATATAATGACTGACTTGCTATATTTTCGTGGTTTTGTTGTTGTATTAATTTTTGACTAGACTCAGCTACAGAATGTCATCATTATGTAGCTAGTCGCCTATTCCACGGCTATCTTCATGTTCACACAGGTTATAGGTGTCACTTAAAGGAAAAACTTATATGGTTGAATTCCACAAAACTCCTACATCATTTCTTTCCCTCTACGAAGTTTGAGCAAAAATCTACAGGTGGTTATGCCGGTGGAGGAGACCCAAACTAAGAAGTAGATTCCTACCAGGACAAGGACTCTACAGATGTCTTCAACAAAGTACGAGGCCTCCACCAGAGTTCTAATTTTATTTGTATTGAAAAATACACTTATCCCTATTTCTCCTCCAGGGAAGTTATGTATTCCTCATATAAGAATAACTTGGGAAACCGAGAGACAGTTAGCTAGATTGATGTTTTGTTGTTAGATCTCAAAAGTCCTTAATACTTTGTTTCTGAAGTATTTTTCCTTTAATGAAAGAAGTACAATTTCATTGCATGATCTAAGGAAATCTTGAGGAGATTTTTATCCTAATCCGGTGGTAGAGGGCCCCTACTGCCCGAGAAGCTCTGTGCATATTGTTTAGATAAGTAACTTTAGCTCTATTTCATTCCTAATTCAAGCAGCTTTCTGAACTATATGTTTTATGCTAACTTACATCGAATGTTACAGCCAGTCTTGTTCTTATGAATTGTTCCAAAATACCACCAACAATGAATGAGAAAGAGCTGTAGTATCTCAGAGACTAATTGCATTTTATTTTAGCTGTAGTATTTCAGAGGTTAATTACATATTAGTTCGGTTCTGTTTAATGTATTTTAAGTTTCATTAGCTAGTTGTATTCTCGTTCTGTTAAACTAGACTTAAAGGCCTTCATTATTTACAAACTAATCTTGTTATTAATCTCTTCCAACACATCATCATATGGAAAAGAATTAGTGATATCAGTTTGAGGCCTTGACTGTTCTGCAGTTTCTCATAATTTTACAAATAGCCTTTTTCCAAAACTATTCCAAAATATTTCTAACCCTTGAATGAGGCTTAATAGTGAGATTTTGAGTTGCAAAATGGATTAATTTCAGTGTCATAAGTTAATTTAGAGTAGGGTTCCTTACTATGCTACAGATAATCTTTTCCAAATGTGTTCCAACAAATTTCTAACCATGGATGAGATTTTTTTGTGATATTGTAATTTGTTGTTTACTTAGAAGAACCTCACTGCATTAAGCTTATCCTTTTCTCAAGCTGTTCCAACATACTTCTAATGAATGAATTGGACTGAGTACATTTTATGGGTTATTTTTCTTGTCAAGTTTTGAATTCTCTATTCTTAAGTGCCATACATAGTTTAGAATAGATTTTTCTCTGTTTTAGTGTGACCAACAACTTCTCTTTGCCAACAACTTAGTTCTTTTCCTTTTATCATAAAAACACAAAACCAAAAACACTAAACACAATGAAGTAGGAAGCAGATACCTAGGCACGTATAGTGCACTTCACTTCAACAATTTACTAGCTCTGGTTGACAATTTATACCATCAGTTTAAGAACACTAAATTGAGCAGACAAATTTGACCAAAACCATACCCTCCGATGGTTTCATATGTGCAAGAAGAGAATTATACACTGCATTAACTCTCGCGCAATAATCTTGAATAGACTCACCAACATTCCTTTTCATATTCTCATATTGAGAAAATATTTGAAGAGGATTCTTTTTTTGTTCCCATATTTCTACAAACTGATTATGCAAAACTGGTAAGGTATCAATAGTGGCTGCCGGTAGATCTCTAAACCATTTTCTTACTTCTCCTCCTAGGATTTATGCAAAAAGCCTCATCTTTACATCTTTACATCTTCTATATCAATCTCATGTAGATCAAAAAAGTCATTCATCTTACCTACGTGCTTTTGAGCTGTTATAGACTGATTTTCATCAAACAAAGGGATTTTGGTTTGATAATTTGCGGGCATCTGACCCGGATTCTGAGGGAGAACAAGGGGGGCATATCTTGCAGCCATTACTAGAGGTGGAGGTGAAGGATGAACAAGGAATAATATGGATAACAGGGATTTGGATGCCTGATGTGATCAAAGGAATACTTATCCCTGACTGAGTTGTGTGAACAACAGATGAGGAAGAAGGAGAGGGAATAGGGATATTCTGAGTAACAATAGATGAAGTGATGGAAGAAGAAGGTGAGATCTTAGGTCTGCTTGCTACCCAAGTACTCACTTGTGAAGAATAGTTCTGCAAATCCTTAAGAGATTGTAAAAATTGAGTTGTTGATTGAGACTTTATTGAAACCCTAATTGAGAGTGTGAAAACTAATCTTCGATAGGACTATGGAAGGAAATGGAGGAATCAAAAACTATCTCATCAATCCAACTCAGAGATTTACTTCGGAATAGACTATGCTCAAAATTTATAGCAAACTTAATATCTTGCAAATTTTCTAACCCTTTGGGAAATGAATGAGCTCTGGGAATGAGACTTCTTTCTGAATGATTACCGACTGAAGTAGAAGTCTCAACAATATTTTTACCTTTTCTTCCAATTCTCTGAGTCTCACTAATAGTAGTAAGAGGATTTGGATCGAGATTGGATCTAGTGTATCTTCGGGAAGCCAGTATGTCCAATTTCAAAAACCAATATACAAATTTTTCAATTCAGCCTTTAAATAAACTCTAAAAATTATCATCCAAAATTTAAAGAATTTAAATGAAAGCTTAATACTGGGGTTGATCTGATCTTACTCTTTTCTTCCCCAGTTGAGTTTCCAAAATGTTATCACTCGGATTGATCCTTAAGGTTGAGAAAGGAAATCCTGAGGTAACCTCAAACCAATATTTAGATTTGGTATCTAGCCCTACCAAATCGGAGAGATACCTCTTGATAGAATCATAGCCAAGAGGGATTGATGGAAAGTATTTTAGGCTAGTTAAGGAAAACAAGGGATTTTGATTTTGAATTTAGGGTTGGGCTCATTGGATTGAAATTAGGTCAAGGGAATAGATCAAGGCTAAAAGGATGAATTGCAGTATTCTTGATGGGGAAAGATAGGAAAAAGGTTTACACATTCAAAGATGATTAAAATTAGGTGGAAAGACTGGTGGGGAGCTAAGGAAAGCATATAAATGTATTTTCCTTAAACTAAAGAAATTTAACACATTATACTTAATTTCCCAAAATAGAGCATAACTAAATATGAATTATGTATTTCAAACTTGAAATTGAGTATATTAGAGATGTGAAATGACTTATGGATTAACAAAATATTCTTACAAATAAAACACATAGAAGAAACAATGAGTAAATCTCATACCACAGGGATCCCAAGAAAATAGCTGTAAACTTCCATTAATGTCTAAGCCAGAATCTTACTTGAGCAATAGAAACTCTTCCACTAATGCCAACCATTACAAAGACTAAAAAAATACACCTTATAGACTTAAAAACAACTTCCTCTCATCCTCAGGGGTTGAATCGATGAGGTTAGGGAGTTGTTGCACCAAAAATTGAACTGACTACTAAAGCCTAGGAAGAGGAAAGTGACTCATTCCTAACTTTTAGAACAGATACATTTGACCTCAAACTAATGATTCACCTAATATATATACCTTAGGTAAAAGGTAAAAAATGATAATTAAAATGGTAAATTCTCATTTACCCAAGTTAAAATTACATCAGAGATGAAACTTCAAAATTTACTGAAACTAGTCAAACTGTAAATTTTTTGGTAAACGCACAGCGCCAAGACAGAAAATTTGACCTATTTTGTGGATCACATTTGGAGGCCTTCCCTTTGCCCAAATCGAGCTCATGATAGCTCATGGGAAATATTTTCTTGTCTACTTTCCAGATATTCTTTTACTTTTGAAAATGGTGTCCATCTGCCCTAGCAAAATCCTATTTTTCCAAGACTGGTAAACGTGGAATGCCAAGGCTAAAAGGAGGGCAGAAACATGATTGTTTGATAGTTTTTGGCCTTTTTGAGGGACCAGTTCTTCTACAAATATTCTGAAACTTTCTGAGGTTGATATAATTGTCATTATGAACATGAATATGCTGACCTTTTTCCATTTGGATGGCCCAAAAAAGAGCACAAATCTAGTGGCAATGCACATTTAGCACTATTTTAGTAGGCTAAATTTTCCCAAAAATCAAAATTTGCACCAAAGTGCCAAAAATGGAATTTGCTTTTCTGATCAGGGTTTCGAAGCCTTAAGTGACACCTCAGCAAGAATATTCAGCTTTTCTTTCTCCTTTTCCTCATTTAGAGCATGAATCTTTGCATGGGCACGTTTAAGCTCGGCCTTTGCAGTCCTGTTTCTCATGGCATAATGTTTTTCCATCTTCCTCTGAATATTGGTGTCTCTATTTTCCTTCTCTAATAGGCCCTCCAAATGAAAATTGGTTATCTCAAGCCAAGACTCTCTATCTCCTTCAATCTCCATGGCAAGCAACTCACTTGGAATAAGTTTCTCTGCCAACTCTGCCTCTTTCTTCCTTTCTCGGGCTAAAGCCCTCTTCAGCCCCATGGTCCTTGGTCTATGTTTAGGAAGCTGATATTCCTCATCATCACCATCATAAAATCTTCCCAAGGTCTCATCCAGCAAAGCCTTGGCCTTTCTTTCCTCTCTCTGAGCTATGATTTCCCTGACTCACTGATGGTTCGTTTTGTCTCCAACAGCTGATTCCTTAGCTCAAGAAAGTTAATTACGTTCTTTGCTCTACCAAGATTAGCTTGAAGCTCACTAATCTTGGCATCCTTGCCTCTGATCAATGCATTTGTGATTATTACCTCATCCTCATCATCAAGGTAAATCAACTGAAACTCCTGCTTAGTTTCATGTTTGTTCTCTTCCTCAACAGTGATAGGGTCTGTAGCCTTTTCCTTGCCCTCGTCAACCTTTTTTTCTAATTAAGAAGGCATGGCCCCTTTCACATCAAGTGAAGAAAAAACATGCCTTTAGCCTCTTTGATAGGTCAAAGGAAATGGCTCAATGTCAATCAATTTGGTGCCAGCTGCCACAATGTATCTTTCACTACTTGATGCTCTGGTATCATGATGGTGAAGGTTTTTGGAAAGGCGATGAGGAAAGATCAACATGAGGTGAATTAATGTGAGTGGGAGGTGACGTGAGCAGCAGGATGTGATGGAGCAATGGATTCGGGAGGATGAGATGATGAAGGTATGTCCTAATCATGATGAATAGGTGTGGTATTGAAAACCTCATTGGCAATGAATGTATCCCATGGAATGTTTTTCTACTGAAAATGATGCATGACCACCATCTTAATGAGTGAATGATGAAATAGGATCTGCATTTTCTGTTTGTAATTTCTCTTTTGCACAATGTAGGCCATTTTTTGAACACTACGGAAAAGATAATAAGGCAAATGCATCATCCTAACTATAGTGAAATGCATAAGAAGACGGATATGGTATGAGTAGAGGTGGGAAAAACTTCCCCGACAAGTGAAATACTTCATTATTATCCTCATCATGGGCACATACCGGTTAAGGAGATGAGAAAAATGGAAAATGGACTTGTTGTGATCTTTGTACCTAGGTTTGAGGTATGGTTCAAAATAACTCGTGTCCAAATTTTCTTGTTTAAAACACCTCTGTCCCACACTAGGTATCTTTGTAGTAGTTGCAATGGAATTAGTGTACATCTCAAAAGTAACCCTGACAAGATTGACCTGCTTGTCATGTAAATTGATGATGAATAGTCTTGTTAACTACGGGTGATTTTGGAATTGCTTCACTCTCTCACAAAAGTCAAAGAAACCCACATGTTTAAAGCAAGAAATCGTGAGAGGATAGGCCATGAGTTCCATTGTGGTGATAGGTTCAAATCTGTTTATTTTCCCTCCCTTGTGATCATTTCTCCTTGGCATTTGTGCCTCACCAACCATGCCATTGTATTCTTCTTCTGACATCTATAAACTCTTCTTTGTGAAACCCTAAGGTGTAAGTTAAATGAGATGAGGGGAATGGGATGAAATGATTAGTTTTGAAAGGTGAAGGGAATGAGTGTGAGTGAAGGGAATGGATGAAAGGGAATTGTGTATAGGGACAAACTAGATGAATGAAAATTTAATATTCCAAAATTTTAACCTCCAAGCTAAATGGAATATTAGAGTTTTTTTATCACTAGGTAGATGAATAAATGGGTAGGGAAGCCCATTAACCTCTTTAGAAGGATAAATAACACTCCTAATGTGAAAGGAGTAAGAATAAGTAGCTAATTTGAGCGCCCTTTGCTGTGAACAGATATGGGATCATGTTGATTCAGTCAACTTTGACCAAGTCAACAAAGCTATCTAGATACATTGAACTTCCTTGATGGACAACGTAGTTTTGGTGGAGGACAACTTGCATGAGATTGATGAAATATGTGGATGGGACCCAATGTGGAGAGGTTCACTTGCTATATATGGAGAGGATGGGAGCCTTTTTTATTCATGCTTTTGATATGATCATTTGATCTTTTCTGTTTAGACTTGGCTTCCTCTCGCTGTTTAGCAGGGTTGTAGTGCTATTGAGCACAGGGTGTTCTCGAGCGGGAATCCCACCTCTTCCCTTGAGAGGCCTCTTGGGAGATCTTGTTCTGTATTTCTCCACATCCAGGCTTGAGGCCAAGCACCATTATTCATCCTCAGCGTTATTTCTGTAGCATAATATTTCTGTGTTGTAGGGTGTTGCAGTGGAGGTTTGTTAACACCACTTCTGGGTCTGTTTCTCAGTAGAGGGTGCCTTCCTTCACTTGAGAGTTCAACTAGGAATATTTCTGAGCACATTTCACATATTGGAAGTAGGCCAAAGTATTCCCCATCTCCTACAGTGCAGTCTCTTGCAGGAACTGCATCAGTTTGCATAGAGTTGTTGCAGTAGGGTTAAGGCCCTTGTTTCTGAGCTAGTTTCCTAGGGAAAGGGCCAACCCTTCTCCCAGAAAGCTAGAGGAAGGGATTCTCTTCCCTATTTTGTATTATTCAGATATATTTCTGTAATGTTTCACTAAGACTACATTTTCTAAGATGAATATTTAGATCTTCTCTTTTTGTACTCATACTCTCAAGAAACCCTTGTCGAGTTACCTTTATAATGCAATAAGGAGGTCATATATTCATTTTCTTGGAATATTGTTTCATAAATTTCTAGATCCATGTTATTTTATCATTATACTGTAGAAACCCTCATAAAATAATGTTGTACATGCTTCAGTATTTTTTTGTATAACATAAGTCATGGGATTTGGCTATTTTTAAGCTGATATGAAGTCGGGAGGTCTTTTTAACATATCAAAAGGGATTTATTTCTGATCCCATTTTGTATGTGAGGGACTAACATCATATTCTAAAGGAACCAAGAATTATTTCACCCAGTAAAAATGTAGATATTCAGAAATAATGTTTTCAGGGTCTATTCGCTGCATTTTCCCCACTTGGGAATGTGTAGAAGTTCTTCTTTTGTTGTTGTTTCACTCATTTGATGGCTATGTGTTTTTGAACACATATTATGAGTATATTTTTCACTTAAAATCCATTATTATGTTCATGATTTGTTGTATCTCCAACTTTAGAATATCTTAAGATATTCTTATTGTTGTAGATTTTCCCTATTTTGGGATATTATAGTGGTATCAAAGCTTCAATATTGGCTCAGCCTATGGAATTCAGCCATGATGCTATCAAAAGGAGGATAAATGAACAAAAATAAGACTCCATCATGTGGAGAAATAAATGAAGATAGGCTTACAAAGATTCTTCCAAAATCTATGCAGTACATCAATGAAGATCTTAAGAAGATGAGAGGAGAGATGGAATCTACAGAGGAGTTTGGATCTAGAGCTAGATCTAGATTGGCATATGATAGGTGTGAGCATGCAGCTGCACCCTATTATGCGCACAGTAGTCAAATGCCTAGATCTACAATGAAAGAGTTGAAAGAAGAGAAAATGCCACGGAATGGAACTCTTAGCAATTTTCTGCAAGAGTATGAATCTCAAACTGAAAAGTTTAGAGATCATATTACTTTCAAAGAGTTTTGCAAGATCAAGGTGGAGAGGAGAAAGTTTCATAACATGGATAGATTTTCTCTATCTACCTTTGATGGATCCCCAACTTGTTCAGCCAAAGCTTGGGTGGAATATTTTTATACTTATTTGCAACAGCAGCAAGTTTCTAAAGATGAAGCCATCAGAGTTGCAGCGCTACACTTTGAAGGTAAGACCTATGGTTGGTGGATGTTTGAGTCATTTTCATTGAAAAATGTTAATACTTCTTCTTTTGCAAAGTTCACTAAGAGATTGGTAGAAAGGTTTGACGAAAAACATGAGACAATCAAACCAATGAAACTTTTGCATCAGTTGGGAGGACCTACAAACTCAAAATCACTTCAGAAACCTATTAGAGGAGAACGTATCTTGCATGATACCTTGCTAGAGGCAAGATCCTTGTTTCGTAACCTTGGACAAGAGGGAATGAAGGTTCCTTTTGCAAATAAGGATCCTCTTATTGAGTAGTTACCTCCTATTCATATTGAAGAAAAATAGAAGGATGGGGCTTACAGCGTTGTCACATCTAGAGCATATCTAGTGCCTCATGCAGAGGAAGGAGGAGCAAATGCTCCAACCGGAGGATTTCTTGTGTCATTACAAGAAGTTCCCCAGGATCTCACATATGGAAGGAAAAGTAAAGTCAATGAGCAGCATGATTGTGAGATGATGTTGATGAAAGGAGGAGGTAGGGAGGAACGAAATCATCATTTGATGAGGAGCACACACCCCTATATATTTCAGAGAGCTGGTGCAAGGAGGAGGGAGACTGGTTTGCACTATGAAGGCAAGGGAAAGGTTGCCCAACCATATGAGCAGTCTTCTCTTACCATTGATGTCTCACTATATGGAGGCATTCCACTAGGGAGGCCACCAGATCTGAAGTTGGTAAGAGAAATCTTGCCATTTGATTCACCAGTCTTGGATTTTGGAGAGGTGAAGAGTTTGGAGGAAGAATTTGGCATGGGGGATATCAAATTAGTAGGCAGCAGCATGAGGAGAGCTTCACATTCCAGATCACCAACACTGCCTCTTGGGAGGATTGATCCATATTGGAGGTCTCAACTCTTGGTAGAGTACTCTAAGTATCTTGGTGCTTGCATGATTATTGATGGCTCTGATGGATATGATAGATATATGGTGGATGATATGGTCATCTATTCTTATGGCAGAGTCTTTTTGACTAGAGCTTATAAGCTCAAGGAGAAGCTGCTACATGCAACACATGAAGACTTCTTTTCCATGGATTTTGATGCATATCTTTCCTTAGCAGAGGAGTTCATTTGGGAGGGCATCCAGCATGACATATTTTTTCATATGGAGAGATGAATAGCCCGGATGATGATAGAGAGGAGGTCATAGCCACTTCCCTACTCTTTGGAGGTGAGGGATAATTTCCAGTTGAGCCATTTCAGCTGAAGATCTTAAGTACATGATGTAGAACGTATAATTTCACTTTATGTTTTGTAATTATTTTCTTTATATGAGCAGCATATTGTACCAATGAGGTTTATTCCTTCTTACATATTGTATAATAATGTACGTGAAGCCATTTGTAGCATTGATATTGGCTATCTCATTGGTGGTTTGTGGGGGAAGCCACATGATTTTTGGTGTGCACCATTGACACCACTTTGTACTTTCATGTTTATATATTGTAAGATGACTGTGGCAGCAAACAATTGGCTTGAAAAGCACTTGTTTTTATTTGATTTTATGCAGGCAAAGGATGCACTGCACTGGTTCCTTGTGTGGGACCTTGATCCACTTTCTGGTTGTCATATGACAACTTGTTTCTATTGGTTTTTTCTTCCATGTATTGCTGATATTTCTATGTTCATGGGAAGCTTTTTTTGGAGAGTGGAATATGAGTTGAAGATTCCCATTGGGAGTATGATCGTCCCTAATTTTCATGATGCATGTTTCAGGAGAAGCAATGGGCAGCCCATGATTGCCAAACTACCTCTTTTCTTCATGTGAGAGGAGCCATTTGGAGAACTTGAGTTTTTGGAGGAGGCACTTCATGGTTTATTTTTTTGGTGGGGTAGCTTGGGCCACTCTTCGAGGTCATAATATTTCAGTCCAAGAGCAGCAACAGCCCCATAATTATCATAAATGGAGAGAGAAACCACTTGGGTGGGAGGATCCAATCTCTCCATGCAGCCCCAACACATTGTATGAACTAGGGGTTGAGGATGTTTTTGAGCTAACTAGATTGGCTCACTTAATTTGGATGATAGCATGGGTGTGAAAGTCACTCAATGGGAATAATATTCCCCATGTTCATTATCACTCCTACCTTGAGGAGGCCATTGGAAAACAGGGAGGTTTCCACTTACATATTCCACTTTCTATGATGTAAGCCATATGGTTTTTCATGCTTGGGAGGAAGCATTGGAGGATAGATTTGTAGCATATCATTTTGAGCAGTGGTGGAGAATTTTGATGAGGAGGCCACAAGAAGAGGAGGGAAGGATTTTTTCTCTCCTTATACATTTTCTTGAGGACAAGCAACATTTTGGAGGGGAGGAATGTAATATTCCAAAATTTTAGCCTCCAAGCTAAATGGAATATTAGAGTTGTTTTATTACTAGGTAGATGAATAAATGGGTAGGGAGGCCCATTAACCTATTTAGAAGGATCAATAACACTCCTAATGTGAAAGGAGTAAGAATAAGAAACTAATTTTAGCACCCTTGGGTGTGAACAGAGATGGGATCATGTTGATTCAGTCAACTTTGACCAAGTCAACAAAGCTATCTAGATACATTGAACTTCCTTGATGGACATCACAATTTTGGTGAAGGAAAACTTGCATGAGCTTGATGGCACATGTGGATGGGACCTAATGTGGAGAGGTTCACTTGCTATATATGGAGAGGATGGGATCCTTTTTTATTCACACTTTTGATATGACCATTTGATCTTGTCTGTTTATAATTGGCTTCCTCTTGCTGTTTAGCAGGGTTGCAGTGTTGTTGAGCACAGGGTGTTCCCAAGCGGGAATCCCACCTCTTCCCTTGAGAGGCCTCTTGGGAGAGATTGTTCTATATTTCTCCACATCCAGGCTTGAGGCCAAGCACCATTCTTCAGCCTCAAAATTATTTCTGTAGAAGAATATTTTTGTGTTGCAGGGTGTTGCAGTGGAGGTTTGTTAACACCACTTCTGGGTCTGTTTCTTAGTAGAGGGTGCCTTCCTTCTCTTGAGAGATTAGCTAGGAAGATTTCTTAGCACATTTCACATCTTGGAAGCAGGCCAAAGTATTCCTCATCTCCTATAGCATAGTCCCTTGTAGGAACTACGTCATTTTGCATAAATTTGTTGTAGCAGGGTTAAGGCCCTTGTTTCTAAGCTAGTTTCCTAGGGAAAGGGCCAACCCTTCTCTTGGAAAGCTAGAGGAAGGGATTATCATTCATATTTTATATTATTCACCTATATTTATGTAATGTTGCAGTAATACTATATTTTCTGAGTTGAATATTCATATCTGCTCTTTTTGTACTCATGCTCTCAAGAAACCCTTGTCGGGTTACCTTTATAATGCAATAAGGAGGTCAGATCTTCATTTTTGTTGGATTGAGGGGTTCTGACCTCGGTTCGGTGTGCAATTGTTTCCAAAAAACCCCTATAATACTGGCCCTTTCGGCAGTGACCTGCGCAAAGTGACCTTCTTGCGCAGGTCACAGTCTCACCCGAAGTAGTATGGGTGGGTGTTGGAACTAGGTTTTCGCACCCTGAGAAAGGAAGGTTAAGGCATGCTGGGCTGCATTTTGTCCAGATTACCTCATCTCTGTGTAGGGCTAAATATGTATCCAATTGAATCCACATGCACTAGATCTATAATTATATGCTTTTCATAACATCAACACAACATTACATAACCTGAACAGAACAGATCTAGATTTACTTCAATACACAGACTTTTGCAGCATGATATAACCAAAGCAGAATAGATCCAATCATTCAATCTCTAGAGCTTCACAGCGTAAAGACATAAAATGCATATCACAGTAATTATCAGCAATCCATTCAATAGCACTCACAGATTCAGATCTAATAATCCCACATATTCATTCATTCATCACCCTTAAAATTCCCTTCCCAGCCGATGCACACAGCAGTAGGGTCTGCACACAGCTAGACTAGGATCTTCGTGCACACAGCCAGTAGGAATCTGTTCCCCAAAAACCCAAACAGATTGCTTACCCAATAGATCGCATCAATAGCTCATAAAATCCTACCTCTTACAATCCAAAATGCCTCTCTATTTATAACAATCTCGCTTTAACATTCCTATGGTCTGCAACCCATGGTTTTCAGACCCCTAGTTTAACCTTTAACCCTATTACAATGCTTTCGGGGCTTTGACCCACCCCAAAACCCCTGTGCTATACTAAATATAATAGAAATAACCAAAATGGACTGGTTTCATAGCTTGTTAGGAGACCTCGTTCCAACAGTCCCCCAACACAATCTTCTGACTCGTCTCGAGTCACTTTGGTGGCGCGCCTTCAATCTGAGCGCGCAAGGTAGCCAGGGTGCGAAGGAGTGGTGGAAGAACTTCATTTCTTTGGGCCGTAGCGTGTTTCATAATGTTGATTATTGTCAAAGAAGCAGCTCTGTTGAGGTCTGGACCAAGTCGTTCCAATAACTGGTGGAGGCGTGCAATGGCGGACTGTGAATCATGCACAAGCTGAAGGGTAGCATTAGACCATGGCTTCAAATTTTTTCACGCAATCTTCTTGGAGTGATGAAGGTCCTCAATCTGGTGCATGGCAGCTAGGCGCTGCGAAGGGCCGGGGGGGTTGCGCGTGTGGAGGCCCACATTCGATCTAGAGAATCTTCTGCCTACTTCAATTCCCATTGAGCATGCTGAAGCATGGGGTGGTGTCGTGCTTTCATCCATAGCTATGTAGCCTCTTCAAACAATTAGGCTCCCTGCGCCAGTTGTTCCTGAATAATGCATGTTGCATTAGTGACCACAGTAATTTGTTGGGTTCGTTCTTCCGGAGGCATGACATACTGCTTGTGTCTTTCTTGGTCACGGCAGTGTACTTCTTTCATTACACTGGTAGAGAGACTCTGTAGCTCTAAATAAGATAGCTACGCTAAGTCTACTTGAATATCCCTAGTAATTGGTTCAGAAGTGTGACTTATGGCAGTGCGAGGGAGTAAACATATGTTGCTTTAAGCAGGCGGGGCTTGGAAATGGCGGAGATGTCGTAGCAGGTCTTGGTACTGCATCATTCCTGTCGAAATTGGTTCACAGCTAATCCTGTCAGGCAGCAGCCCGCATGCACGCCTATTACTGCATTCAGCATCTCTCGGCCCTCTTATCAGTTCCTCCTGTGAGTTGGGATCCATGACAGGAAGATGAGCGTTATGAATCATAGGAATAAGTAGAAAAAACCATAATGCAGGTAGCCAATACCGCTTTATAGTTGAATAAATAGCCTGAGCCAACACCTTCCAGCCATCCGTGCCCCAATCGAAGCTATTTAATGGCAAGGTAGCTTGTATGTGGCACGTACCCTCAATCTATCGAACCGTGCTTATCATAAATGGTGTTATTGATAATCTACCGCCCTTTTTCTACGCTTGTAAGTGTCTTTTCGCATTAACTCGGGATGATCTAACAATATTCCTTTGTATTGTAATGTCAGGGCATGGATGATGCGTTGGAGGTCCTTCCGTATTTCGATGGAAGGTGGACACGCGGTGATCCTACAAGTCAATCGGGAGTCTTTTCGAAGTAATTATGTCGTTCGTGGAAGGAGCATTTTTGTGCAGGACAACTACGTCATACGTCCATAGGTGATTTAATTATGCAGTCATTCACAAATTCTCCCAGATACTCATGATTGTAGACAGGTCTGTAATCTGGTTGGGCAAGGGCCAAGCACACCCTTAAGTGTTGCGTGCAAGAAGGTCACCACATGGGTCGACTAATCTTCGGGCCCATATAGCTAAGGGGGTTTCTATATGCAGAATCACCCTACTCTAGTACTTCCTCCGGGTAGAGGAGACAGGTCCCTACGTAGGTGCTTCATATCAAGTTAGTGGTAGTGCCTCAGACCTACATTCCATGGACCTCTTAGGCTTCGCAGGCCTCAGAGTGTCATCTGCAGCCTCTTGGCAAGGCAAGGTTATTTCCATGGTAGAGATGAAACGAAAGCTTCTAACATTCTAAAGGCTGCAAAGTGCCAAAACCTCATGCAGCTGACTTTGCCAATTCTCCAGCTCCTCATCAGAGTCAGAAAAGCATTCAATGTCCTTTTCCCAATAGAGCATCCCTTCATCCATGGGGTTAACCCGATATTCATCTTGTGCAGGGATCTTATAGATATGATCTAATTCTTCCTTTGTATGGACAGGCTCGGTATACCGGGCACCTTCTGTGGGATCCAGGGGTACTATGACACGCGTGCTTCCACTTTCAAACAACATGATTCTTTTCTTTAGGTTAATAATACCTCCCATGTCTATGGCCCAATCCAACCCAAGGAGCGCAGGGTAGGGGTCCGCATTGTCGACTATCTCAATTACTTCAAAGTCAGCTAGTACTCTTGCTCCTACAATGTCAACCATAACTTCTGGTAACCTTCCCAAAGGAATGATTTTTTGTTGATTTTCCAAGTGTAGCTGGATAGTGGACCATTCCAATTTGGGCTTCCCCATTCGTAGCCATGTCTTCTTAGGAAAAACATTGGCATCAGATCCAAGATCTAAGATAACCTGATCCATTTCATAGTCTCCAATTTGTGCAGTCAACCGCATTTCTCTCGCTGTGTGTTTCTTAGAGCTATAAATATTTTTCATGTCCTTGGTCTCAAGGACCAATGTGGGCCAAGCTACGCAGATATTCATTAAGGCCAGGAGGTTTCTTACTTCCTGCGGATTCCTGAGCAATTTCAGACATGCCTTTAAAAAGGTCTCAATTTCTTCCTCGCTCTAAGACAGTGCAGGGGCTGCGGGTAGTGTCTGTTCTTCGCAGGATATCTCTTTGCTTCCCTTGGTATCCAACCTGCTATGGGTTATAACCCTTACACTTTGATCTACTTCTCGTATCTTAGTTTTAACCCTCTGTACATTCTGCGTAGGGGTAGGATGCTTTTCCTGCATTCTGGATATTAAGATCGGGCAGTCTTCTACCTCATGGTCCAGCTATTTGCAGTACTTACATGATGGCCTGGTGGGATTAGGGCATTCTATGGCAAAGTGCCCTGTTTCCCCACAGTTATAATAGATTAACTGCCCTCGTCCTCGGCCTGCACTTCCTCCCCGACTTCCTCTGCCTCGAGCCGGTGAAATACCAAAGTGCAGAGCCAATCTTGGCGATGCAGTGTCTGATTGCACCCGATATAATTTCCCGCAAACCATCATTAAGTAATATGTTCAGAAATTATACTCGTCGTTTCCTACAAATTGATAGAATCGACACCATTATTGTTTTAGCTCGGGAACATACGCACCCAGCCAAGGCCAATGATTCGTATCGTGTAGGCCTGCTACCCGAAAATCATCACACCATAACACAGATCCGCTTGATCCTGGGTGTAACAGGATAGGTTCCCTACTCACCCCTGGGCACAGCAGGCTAGGTCCTCCAGCTTGCATATAATCAGTCAGTAGCGGGCAGTGATCCTTCGTGTGACCAGACACTTGGCAACGTATACACCAGAGATCCACGTAGATGTCTTTTCCTCATTCCTTTCGCAGGTTCTGTATCTCCATGTGCATAGCCCTGAGTTGTTCCTGGATTTGTTGTACCCCTGCTGAGGTGTCTTCCCGGGGAGCAGCTTCTAATTTCATAGCGGCCTCTACAACTTTCTCATGTGATTCAAAGGTCTAGTGATTCATGGGGGTGCGTAGGTGAGGTAGCAACATGGCGATGAACCATTCCGTATGTTGTCTATCATCATACTTGAACCCTCCTTCCCTAATCGCCTTCTTTAACCGTTGATCCACCTCCCATACTGATTCAGACGCACCTTTCTTGAAGTATTTTACATCTGCTACTAACTGGGAATAAGACTTTGGCTTGCGAAATTGTTTCTTCAGAGCATCCTTAATATCCTGAATGGAGGCGGTTCCATTCTGGGAAACATATCGCATATACCAGTCTAGAGCTCGGTCTTCGAATGCTAAATATAGTTGCGCCCTTTTTATTATATCACTTGCCACGTTCTATGCAGTCCAGACAGAGTCCGCAACAAACCAAAATCAATCCATGTCCTCATCTCCTACCCCTTTAAAGGTAGGTAGTTTCAAGTGCGCAGCCATATCACTATCTAGGGATGATGTTATAGGTGAATTCTTACCCTTGCGTGCCCTAGGTGGTGATGTAGATGATTCCTTCACTCGGCTATAGGTGGCTCTTCCTCCATCAAGGTTGGTATAATAATACTTACCATTGCGTGTCGCGCTCATGTCTGGATTCGAGGTCATTCAGTCGGTATGGCTACACAGAATTCTCTTTTTGCACAACAACTTCTTGATCAGTAATGGTAATGCCCTTAAAAATTTATCCCAGAATCCTTTGAAGAATCGTCGCTCGGCCTCAGAGTATGATACATATAGATCAATGGCAAACTCTGTCACAAAGCCTCCTAGCATACTATCCACCCAGTGATCCACCGTGCGTGTAATAGTGTTATCGGTTATCTCCAGTTGTTCAAGCAAATATGGAGTCCACTGAGTGACTTGCTCATCCTTCCAGCACTTCTGGAATTCTACCATCTTGGCCAGCCACTCCTGGAGCTCAATTGCAAAGGTTACAAAGAATATTTCATAGCTTTCAGTAAGAACATACCTATTTTTCCACCTCTCCGTGGTTAACTTTTCACTTCAGTTTTCTCTTACTGCAAACTCCTGGATATGCCTTTCGAACCAGTCCTCGATCTCTTTTCTTTCAGGCTTCCAGTATTCTCTTGTCATTACCCAATCCCTTTCTCAGATCTCTTCAGGTCCCGGCAATGGAACCATTTGTTGGCTTGAGGTGTCCTGACCCAGGTTCAGTGTGCAAGGTTTGCCAACAAAACCCTATACTACTGGCCCTTTCGGCAGTGACCTGCTTGCGTAGGTCACAGTCTCACTCGAAGTAGTATGGGTGGGTGCTGGAACCAGGTTTTCGCACCTTGAGAAAGGAAGGGTAAGGTGCATTGGGCTGCGTTCTGTTCAGATTACCTCATATCTGCGCAGGGTTAAATATGTATCCAATTGCATCCACATGCACTAGATCTACAATTGTATGCTTTTCATAACATCAACACAATATTACATAACCCAAACAGAACAGATCTAGATTTACTTTAATACACAGACTTTCGCAACATGATATAACTAGAGCAGAATAGATCCAATCATTCAATCTACAGACCTTCACAGTGTAAAGACAGAAAATGCAGATCACAGTAATTATCAGCAATCCATTCAATAGTACTCACATATTCAGATCTAATAATCCTGCATATTCATTCATTGATCACCCTTACAATTCCCTTCCCAGCCTGCGCACACAGTAGCAGGGTCTGCACATAGCTGGACTAGGATCTTCGTGCAGATAGCCAGCAGGAGTTCGTACCCCAAAAACCCAAACAGATCGCTTACCCATCAGATCACATCAATAGCTCATCAAATCCTACCTCTTACAATAAAAAATGCCTCTCTATTTATAACAATATAGCTTTAAAATTCCTATGGTCCACAACCCATGGTTTTTGGACCCCTAGTTTACCCTTTAACCCTATTACAATTCTTTCAGGGTTTTGACCCACCCCAAAACCCCTGCACTATACTAAATATAACAGAAATAACCAAAATGGACCAGTTTCGTAGCTTGTTAGGAGACCCCGTTCCAAAAATTTTCTTGGAATATTGCTCCATAAAGTTCCAGATCCATGTTATTTTATCATTATACTATATAAACCCTCATAAAATAATGTTGTACATGCTTCAGTATTTTTCTGTATAACATAAGTCATGGGATTTGGCTATTTTTAAGTTGATATGAAGCAGGGAGGTTTGTTTAACATATCAAAAGGTATTTCTTTCTGATCCCATTTTTTATGTGAGGGCCTAACATCATATGCTGAGGGAACCAAGCATTTTTTCACCCAGTAAAAATGCAGATATTCAGAAATAACGTTTTCAGTGTCTATTTTCTACATTTTCCCCACTTGGGAATGTGTAGAAGTTCTTATTTTGTTGCTATTTCACTCATTTGATGGCTATGTGTTTTTGAACACATCTTATGAGTATATTTGTCACTGAACATCCATTATTATGTTCATGAGTTGTTGTAGCTCCAAATTTAGAATATCTTAAGATATTCTTATTGTTGTAGATTTTCCCTATTTTGGGATATTACAAAAAACCCTAAATCAATATAATTACCTTGTTTATGAGTGATATTTCTTTAAGGAGGATGAAACAAGGGTAAAATGAATGATTTCAAGCTAGTAATTAGGGTTTCCTTAGGTTTCCACCTTAATTCATTTAAAAATTACCAAAATAGCTTAAAAATGGGTTATGGTATGTACTTACTACCTAACAGTGCTTTGGAGGACTTTGGAGGAAATTTGAAGAAGTTTAAAACTTGTTTGGGCAGCTAGATCACTTGGGAACCTTCTTTGGCTAGGCACGCAATGCCTCTACAAGGGCACAAAATCAAGCTCCAGGTGTGCAGTGCCTTTAGAAAACATGTTGAAGATAATAGGAAAGGGCGCAACGTCAACTCCTAGGCACGCAGTGCCAAGGAAAATGCTCAACGCCAAGTGCTGAATGCGCAGCACCAAGGAAACTTAGCAGAATTTCAGCCAATAACTCACAAATGTTTCCTTGCTGACTGCTTATTACTCTTTGAAAGGTACTAAAATATTCTTTTGAAGTGTTTTATGGGCTTTTATAGGCAAGTGGAATTTTATTTAACTTTATAAACCCACTTTATTATGTTTTGAAGTCTTCTTCCTTTTCTCACTAGTACTCTTTGACACTTTTTCATTTACAGGTTGGATCAATATGGAGTTAGCTTTTCTATTGCTCACTGAGGCTTGACATGTTCACTTTGATAGCTTTGGGATTTATTATTACATATAGTAGCATAAAATTACATTTGAAAAATAAAATAAATTACATAGATGATTTTTTATCAAAATGACAATTCTGATAAAAAAAAGTCCTGAAACTGAAAATACAATATTTTGAAGTAGAATGAAACCATCGTGATAATATTTATTCAATCCCTCTTATATGTGTTTTTACCTTATTGTAATGATGGAAATACCTTGAAAAATGCAAAACCCTAGTGACGTAATGAAATTGCTTTTTTCACCTAATTTTAATGAAATTTTGACTTAAAAACTTTCAAGTGAAAACAGAGACTTTTCATATGTTTTTATGCTCAAAGGGACATCGGAATGAGTCAGAAATATGAATATTGAAGGTAGAAAATTTTATTTGACAATGACAACCACTACTGGAGAAAAGTTATTTCATGACCTAACGGAATGATAAAAAATTTATTCGGTATGAGACACCTAAGATTCACATGCAAATGTGTTTTGATCCTCGGTGGAAGTATACCAATATTGACATTAACACCTCCTAAAAATAATTCCACACCCATTAAGACCTCATAAATCTCTAATATGATGAATGAAGAGGAATAATTGCAGTATTAGATATCAAAATTACGATACCAAGTGCAACAAATTTCAATCTTACAAAGAGAAAACAAAGATGACATAGATGGTTTAAAAGAAAAAATGGAGGCTAAGTTGGACGGTTTGAAGGATCAAATGAAAGCTAATATGGATAATATATTAGTGGAAGATCACATCGAGCATCAAAAACAAGTTCTCCAACTCTCAAAGGATAACCTAGCTTCGGTGTAGAATCAAATGAAACAACGGGAAGATCAACATCACAGCGAAAGAAGTTATAAAGTAGTCATAGAAACAAGAACTCAACAACTACCAAATCGATCAATTTCAGAGTATCTCAAAAAGTGGAAGAACTTACACGTTGAATATTCCACATGGGAGGATGATAATTTTATACAGAAGCATCCAAAAATAATCAAGTGTTGAGGGAAACACTTGTTTGAAGGAGAGGGGCATGTTAGGTCCCTATAATACTAGCGTATCCTCTTATTGTTGTTAGTGTACCCCCCTTATTATTATTGTTGTACTGCTATATCCCCCATATTGTTATTATTGTGCCCCATAAAAGCCACTATTATTATTGTTGTGCCCTTACATTATTATTGTTAGGTCAGATAGGATTATATTATGACCTCATGGACTCCTATATATAGAAAGGAGGTTTCCAAGAATTGTTCATTTATGTAATGCAAATGAGGTTTCCCCCTCGAAGTGGCTAATTTCTAAGGCACTTATCTCTCTTTTCTTCTATTTTGGGAGTTGGTTTCATAACAAGACAAGTAGCAAGTGTGAATGGGCATGGGAGTGGAGAACGTGTGGAAAGTGGTTTTCGGAGGGGGGGGGGTGGGTGGTTTGTGTTTTTGGAGAGGAGGGTCCCGAAATTGTTGAGGGAGCACCATGAATGAGGCGGTGTGTTAGGGTCCTATAATAATAGGATTCATAAAATTTTGAATTGACTTTGATAGTCTTGTAAATATGTACATACCTTGCTTTCTACAAGTTGTTTTCCCATATTTTAAAAATGAAAAATAATAAAAAATAAAAAAGAGGGTAAAAAAGTCCTAAAAGAAAAATCAAAGGACTTAGAAAAATATAGACCCTAAAAGAAAATGAAAATAAAACTTGAAAGTGAGCAAGTCCAAATGCCACTACTTTACTTTTTACTGCAAGAATAATGATTATGTTCAGAGTGTCAATAAATACTATAATCCATGATCAATTAAACAACTTAATCTTAACTCTTCATTCTTTCAATTTCATGTTTTAGATAGAGAATAAACATTTGTCAAACAGTTTAAACTTGACAAATCAGTAGATAGGTAGTTTATAATCAAGATATCAATAGTTTAATCTGAGCCCTCGGATGAAATAAGGTAGATCTAGATAGTTTTATGCTTTGAAAGAAAATGTTTTAAGGTTGCAAGCCTAAATGCACCTGCAAAATGAAGAAAAAATGATAGAAATAGAAGTTGGGTAGGTAGAAAGTAGTGGAGAAATCATGTAAATAATACATCATTGGGAAAAATCACTAATTTCCCCTCCCCTATGAGTATTCAGTATTCTAATCTATCATTCAAATAGACTCAGAGCATTTCTTTGACTTTTGTTGGGACCGGACCCAAGGCTCTATGACTGGTTAGTTAAAAATATTGAGTTCTTATGTTAAATCCTCATTTATCATCATTTACCCTCCATTCATACATTGAAACCCCTTTTTCCTAAGTAAAGACACATTCTTACTTAGTAAAATTTTAGCCCTAGAATAATTAACTTCATCCCTTCAAAAGCATTCATAAAAACCCTCAAAATTACATTTATCCTAAGTATTAGTGAAAGAAATATAAAGATAAGCAATGCTTGATATTATACTATACTTAGAGATAATATGTATTTTATTTTTATTTACACTACCCTTTCATATTAACCTTTAACATACTTTATTAAATCCCTAAGAAATACCCTCCCATACTTATTAATTCCTTATATCTAAATACACCAAAAAACCCACTATTATAAAGTTTTGACCAAAGACTATTATCCCCTGTGCGCAAATAAAAACCCCAAGTTATAAACCCTTTAGTTTAAAAACCATTCAAAAGGTTTAAAAAACTATATAATATAATAAAAATTCCCACATATGAAACATTTTTTAAATGTCTTAAACCTAACCCGCCATCTATTATACCAAGTCTAAGGCTTAAAAACCTTGTTTAAAAGCACCTTTGTAATAATGTTTTATCCCGTCGCTATGTATAAAACGCCCGCATCCATATATATTGGTTAAAGCCTTATATATTTAGTTTAAACCAAATATCCCTCCGCCATCATATAGCCTAAGTTTTGAAATTAAAAAAGGCATATTCATAAAATTTAGAACCCTTCCATTGAATATGATAGTCCGGTCCCACTTTTTAATCCAGCGCACCTTCCCGAACTAATCCTGACCATTCGCATCCAATTCTCAAATCCAATGGTTGACGTCTGATATCACATAGAAAAGATGCAAGACTACTCGACATCCAAAGCCATGCGAAATGGGTGGTTTCACCCATTTCTCTCTCCTCTATGTGGAATTCCCCCATTGGATCGCGTGGATTGGACTTGAAACCACTTACCGCTCGACATCTGTGCGATAACCACTCGTGGTTTTCGTCCATTTCAACTCCAAAACTACCCTCCTGCCTGACTAGACCTGCATTCAATGCCAGTTTAAACGTGACCAATATGTCAATAAAACCTTTGAAAAATACATTTATTCACCATTCTTGCACACTCAACGACTGTATTGCCTTCTCCCAACTGTTAAAACCATGCTAAAGGCCCTGGTTTCCATTTTAATGCCCAAAACCTTAAAATCTCCCAAGACACACACGTAAAGACTACTGAGGAGCTACGCCTTACTCCAGATAAGCTGCTGAAGTTATCAAATTGACCAGAAACTGAAGAAACCCTTTTAAATCTGATACCTGCATTCAAATAGGTATTCTTCTGAGTTTTAAACCTGCAACCAAATTTAGAAACCTTTTTAAAGAAAGAGAAACATTTTAAATTAAGAAATTGAATAATCAAATTGCCCAAAAGTCCTAGAAACAGGCCAAGCTCTGGAAAAATTTCCTAGAAACCCTATTTGTCTGCTGCGCGGTATTTTCAAGGAAATTTATCAATTTTTCACAGTCTAATGATCAATTTCAAGCTCTAAAAGGCCATAAATCCTCTGCAAGTGTCCTAATCTTCTGTAAATCCTTTTTCAACAGAGTTTTAGCCCATTTTTCAGTCAAAAAACTCAGAAAACCCCTTGTTTTCTGTTTTATACAAGTTTTTAAAGCCTCATAACTTCTTTTGATAAACCTAATTGGGCATAAAATCCAAAATGAGACTCTATTTTTCTAAATTTTCCCAATCAAACATCTGCTATAGTAAAATTTCCTCTGCAAACTATTTAAACTTGCAAAAGAAAATCAAGATGCCTAAAAAACAGAGTGTAAGCAAACCTGAAGGTTCTAAAACCCCTAAACCTACTCCATCCATGACTCCAAATACTGCAATTGTGGTCAGTCCATTACAACCCCCAGTTGTTGATATTTAACACAATCCCCTAGATGATATTGACTACAAAATAGCTGATCCCATAGTTGAATTCAATCTGTTATATATCCACAACTGGTGTTTTGAGAAGTCTTTAGATGATCTTGAAGAAATTCGTCTTTGGGAATCCAATCTTCCCAAATATGTAGTCCCTCTAACTCACCCTTGTCAAGAAATTATCATATTATGTCACCAGTACTATATTCCTGAACAAAGAGCTATTGTTAATGCAAATAAAGAGGTCCTATTTACCATCACTGCAGAGTCAATAAACCAAATGTTGCAGCTTCAACCAGACCCCCAAGCAGTCCCTTTTTCTATTGAAGCCCTCACTAAACTATACATTGGCCTAGATTTACCTAAAAGGTTTATGAATTTTTAGACTTTCATGCCTCTACATGTTGAAATTCCCAAGTTAAATCCTCCATATTCAACTTCCAAATTCCCTAAAGGTTCAAGGCATGTAATCTCCATGCTTTCCTTCATACTTGGGTATTTCATTGATGAGCATACTGATGAGTTTATCTTGGGATTTTTGTCCACCTTTACTCCAAGTCAACCACCTTCAGTTATCTTTGACTATGTTGGTTTCATTGCTGATAGTATTCACTATCAATTGACTAAATTACAGCTGGAAGGAGTATTCATATATACCTCCTATCTTTTCCACATGTTTCTTTTCTTTTAATCAGACAGCTTTCCAATTTCACTTCAAAAGCTGGATATAGAAGGAAAAACTCTATCTTTTATCTTTTGGACATACATACTCAGAAAAGAAGGCACAAATTTTAGTTATTCAGAGTTTTCAGAGTTGTTTTTACATCCAGTAACCACCATGTTGACTAAAACAGAGCAGCCTAGAATAGGTGAGGAAATGAAGAAAATATTGCATTTATCATAACAGAGCAAATTTGGTGACTAGTATTTGTATGATAAATTCACTGAAATCATAGTTTTTGGTTCTAACTTGTTGCCTTACAAGTTACCCAAGAATCCATCAATGAGGATCTTTCCCTTGGATTACATCAGGAAGATCCTAAATTCTGATTCTATTAACTTCATGGCAGCAAAAAAGAAGACCCAATTCCAACTTAAAAATCAAATTGGGCCATTCATATGTAATCACAGAGATGCAGAAAAGGAAGCAACAAATCAACTAATGGAATATAAATTAGAAGAAAGTTTCCCATGGAATTATGATCCACAAGGGATCTTATGTAAACTAAGGGTAAAATGTAAATTGAAACCCTTTATCCATGAATCAAAGCTAGAAATAGAGAAGTTTGCTAATCAAATTGAGTGGGTTGAAAACACTTTAACAAAGGCAGTAAACCAAAGGAATACTAGTCACACTTTGGAAATTTCCAAACAGCCAGAGACATCCACTAAGAGAATCAAATAAGAGGAAGCTTATACTGTAGAGACTACAACAGAAACAAAGTTTAAGATCATTTACAACAAGAGGCCAAAACTGGATACAACAGCTAAAGGTAAAGTAACAATAGATGTTGAAGAAACATAGCCCTTAAATACCAACAATGAACATCCAGAGACTAATGTAGCCACTATATTCATCAGTGAGCCAAATCAGAATGAAGAACAACTGAATAATGAAGATACATAGATGATGGAAAGGCATCAAAGTATGGAGGCTTCTTCCTCACATTCAGCTGAGGAAAAATATTTGGATATTAAGGAGAAATACAATAAAATCAAATTGAAGAATGAGGAAATCAAAACTGAAATATATTCTTAGTTTTTGAAGAAAAATCCAGGTAATCAAAACATATTTATATCATCATTTGATTATTCAACTAAAAAATTGATTATGTCAGTATTACAACCCATAGTATCAGTACCAAAGATAGTTGCTGACTATAAGAATGTTGATATGGACGTAACTACAGATAAAATCCATGAATTAGATCAAATTGAGTTTCATAGGAAAACCTTAGAGATGTTGTATTCTACAGTGAAAACAAAAGCTATGAGTGCTCATAAGCTTCAAAATACCATCTCTAATATGCAAGATCAAATGAATATGGATAAAGCTTCATTATATGAAAATTATCTAAGGATAAAAGCCTTAGAAGAGTTAGTATTGTAGGAAGGATATGATCCTACAAACATCAAAGCAGCAGAAGCATTAGTAAAGAAGAAAAATGAGGATATAGCTGCCTTGAGGAAACAACTCAAACTTACTCAAAGTGAGCATCCTCAGACAAAGGAAGATATACAATATCAAAAGGAAAAATATGAAATGATGAGTTTAATTGTAATATTCATTTTCCAGGAAAATGCTACAACAATGAGAATATATCCAGATATTCTAAAGTTGGAGCTCCAGCAATAAGCAAACACAATAATGGTGCAGCAGTGACACTCAACTCATAAAAACATGAGAGAAATCCATATCCATTTTATTAAATAATAGCAGCTACAAATGAATACAAGATCTTGAGGAGAAAGGATGCTCAAGATAGACAATGCTCAGCCTCAAAGAACAAGTACATAACCCATGATGAAATACTGCTATACATGTGATCTCAAGCTATGAAAGCACAATTTTATAGAGAAATTGCATGATACATATGTCAAATACATAGATAAAAAAATGTATGGCCCAATACAACAATGAGAGTGAAGATATCAGCTCTCAAAGACTACCTCTTGTCAATCCTGGAAGGATTGACAATAAAATACAAAATATGCAAAATGTCGAAGTTGTTGGGTAGCAGCAGCAACTCAAAAATAGAACTGGATGGAGATGTCTGAATCTGATGCTCAAACTGAATATGCCTCCTCCAATGGATCTTTCAAGTGAAAGGCTGATCCCTTCACCAAAGATCTTCCCCTCCAAATGTATCTGCAAAGCCCTACTACAAATGCTCCTCTAGAATAACGCAGTCACTAGATGAAACTGCGTTGTAGGGAAATGGAATGAGTTGGCCTTGATGCCAAAGTCTACAATGAGCTCCAGGATGACTCCAATATAATATCTCAAAGAGAAGAGATACTCCTCCTCTTAAAAATAGCTGAAGGAGATGGTGTAGTGAACCCTCATTGCAACACCCAACAACACAGCATTCATCTGCTGCAGAAATAACGTTGTTTTGATGGAGGATGCTTGGCCTCAAGCCTATATGTGAGGAAAATGAAGAAAAATTCCTCAAAATACCTCTCAAGAAGGAGAAGGAATCCTAAACAGGAATTCCTCCAGCAATTCTTGCTAAGCAGCAAAGAATGCACAATTTTCTAATGGACAATTGAGATGAATAAAAATAAGCATGAGAAACAATGGTTGCCTTGCCTTCCTTTTAAACAAATGAAAGCCCCTCTCCATGGGTCCCACTCCTATTAGGGTTTAATCCACCAAATAACCCTTTCCTCATTCATACTACGCTGCTTCTCTAAGTGTGCTCCACCTCTTGGCCCAACACTATTGACTTGGTCAAACTTGACCTTGTCCACTTGAAAATAACCCTGTTCACACATGAGGGTGTCAAAACCAGCTCCAATGATGATCCCATTTCATACTTAGAGGGATTTTATTGATATTTTTATTATGCATGGGTCTCCTTACCCATTTATTCTCCTCCTAGGTGAAATCAGAAAAAATTAATGTTCCAAATTATTGTCGAAAAATTTGGGAACATTACATTAATTTTTCAATTCACAGCTCAGATTAAGTAAATGGAAGTATATATGGACCAACTTGTCCAAGAAAAGAAGACAATAATAGAATCAGTGATTCCTACAATCATCCCAGTCATCATTGCAACAATGCCTTCAACTTTAGGAGAAAATATGGCACCCAAAGAACCACTAGCCACTGCAGTCCCAGTGACTTCTTCAACAACTTCAGCTATTGAATCCTCCACAACAACATTGCAACCTATATATGAAAGTAGTCAACTAGTGAAATCAATGGAAGAGATGTCCTTGAAGACAAATGAAATTAACAGATTAACAAAGATGATTGAAAATCTTTAGAAGGCAAACAAATCAACTCAGATAGATGCCAAAATACATGAACAAAATGCAAATAGATTGAGTGAAGAGGTAAAGAAGTTAAAAAAATAATTAACTCTCAAAGATAAGATATCTTACATAAAAAATTACCTATGGAATAATGTAATTGAAGCCATACATGATGTATGGCCTTCAATTCAGGTAATTTTTTAGCAACGAGAGTTATTATTGGCAGCCCAAGCATAAATCCAAAAGACACAAGATGATTTGGATGATAAACCAGAACAGGTTGTAAGATTAATCAATTTCCTCAATAGCAAGAATAGATAGGAACTGGAAGAATTAAAAATCAATGACAGGATAGCAACTATCCTAGAAATTAGGAAAGTCACCACCAAAAGAAATTTGATGAGGCAACTTGAAGAGAAATGTGAAGGTATGAATACTGCTATAACCAGATTCATGGTTAAGTTCACCAATTTAAGAAAAAAAGGACTTCCTGATATCATGGTTATTAATGATAAGTTAATGCCTCAAAATATTTATGACAAAAAGATACGAGAATATGCCAAGGAGTAGGTGAACAAGCCAATAGGTCAAGGCATTCCCATAGGAAAAGTATTGCTAAAAAGTTTTGAAGATTTGTTTCATTTGCAGTATGAGATCAAACACCTATTTGTCATCAAGCCCACATTTTCTAGGTATACTGAAGCTGATGAAAATTTTAGGAAACTAAAAAATATCCAAATTCCTAAAAATGAGTATTGGGAAGTATTGAATGATTTATTATGAAGAATGAAAGACAAACAAATGAAAAAGGAAAAATATGTTTGTTGATTTCACTGTCAAAACAGATTTTACAACAGTAAAGCAGTTTGACTGAAGGTTAAAGAGTATCCGAAAAGAAAGAATATCAGTGATAAATAGTATCAATGAGAAATAGTATCAGTGAAGGCAACTTATATTCCAAAAAATATCTAAGAGCAAACAAGGAGGACACATAAGCAACCAACTGCTTCTTATCATAAAACAGTTTCTATTTCTTTTGAATAAAATAGGACAACTTGCTGATTTGTAAAGCAGTTGTCACTATTATTGTTGTAAGATATTTTATTTTCCTAATTTAATTCCTAGAAGCCATCTAGGATAATTTGTAAAACATTATGTATAAATACTTCACTCTTTTGAAGTATTTTGTGTGGAATAAAATTGTTGGAGATTACTATAGATATTTTGTTGACTTGAAGGCTTTGGATTTCAATTTTGAGTAGTAGACTGGATCAACTATTTGGGATCATACTTCAGGATCCCTATGATAAGCTATCTGGAGTGAAGTACTCTCTAAAACTTGTCATTGTTATCTTCTTTTGTTACATACATACATATGTGTTTTAATTCTAAATCTAGATGTATAACTAGGAGTATTACTACATGACATGTTAATAGTATCATGTTTTTAACTAGTTATCATTTCTTTGTTTTCTTCTGATTTCCAGTGTAGGGAACCCTTAATTTCTCCCTCTCCCGTTTGACCTCTATCTACTACTTCCCTTTTCCAGATCAAAGGATCCTTAAGTGCCATTTATCCCAATAATACCATCTCAAAAACCAATTTTCCAAGATCTCCAAGGGTTATCTATCTTGCCTTGAAGGAATTTTACCTTTTAGGCATTGATCCCAGTTCTGTTAGCTTGAATTAGACTCCATAGCCCAATGGACAAGTAAATTTCCATCTATCTACCCTCCAAGTGAAAATTTCCCACCAAATCCAACAAAACCAAACCAAAACTGCACTTTCATAGCTAGCCTAATATTCACAAATTAAGACAAAGTTAAACTTCAAAGAGAGAGCCCTCTATGAACCCTAGGAAGGCTAGATCCTAGAGTTTGAAGTAGGTTTGTGGTTACCTCTAGTATTCTTTGACTAAAAACCAAAATCCCACAACTTAAGAATTTACTAGAGTGATAACAGGGTGGTAAATAGAAATCATATTTTTGGAGACCCCCCCCCCCTTTTAAACTTTGACAGGGGGGATCCAAACTTCATCCTCCACCACTGATCTAGGCGGGGATGATCTCATATTTAGATTGGGATCTAAAATTTATCGCAACGTGACGAGACTTCAAATCAACACACTTTATTTACATTTTTTGCTATAATCCTTAATTATGATAAAAGGATTAAAAATAAATACACAAATAACTATGACGACATTTTCACTAGCATTCCTACATTAGGGATTAATTTACTGTTTTATTTTATTTTTATTTTATCCCTTTTTTCTTTGTATTTTTTCTTTTCATTTTTGTTCTTTCTTTCTTTTTCTATATATATATATATATATATATATATATATATATATATCAACATACAAAATACAAAGATAACTATGATGAAAATGAGTTACACCAAGTGCATGAACTCAATACTGAACATAGTGCTTCAGCTATTTCCCATTGAATTGCAATAAAGAAAATTTTCCCTTAAGGTTTTGTAAAACAAATGTATTGTTACTCTTTACTTCAACAATGCTAAAATGTGCCAACCACAAATTGTCAAACTTTCCATGCTTGCCTCTTTCTTCTCTTCTGGCATCCCATCTCAACACTAATTCTCCTTGTTTCAAATCTTGTTCTCTAGATTTCCTGTCAAAGAATATCTTCATCTTATCTTGAAACTGCCAAATTTTATACTGCACTTCATCTCTGTCCTGATTCAACTCAATGATTTGATTGATTCTCCTAGAAAAATCATTAGCTTCTTCATATGACTCTTGGAATAATTTCATAACTAGAAATGCTAACCATGTTGGAAAAATTGATTCAATCCCATATACTAGTTGGAAAGGATATTTACCAGTAGATCTTTTAGGTGAAGCTTTGATTTCCGATACTACATATTGAGATGATTGTCCCAACCTCTTTTGTGATCTTCCAATACTTTCTTAATAACTTTAACTAGACTTTTATTTGATGATTCTGCCAACCCATTACCCTGAGGATAATAAGATGTAGAATGGTGTAATTTAATTTGATATTTATGACAAAATTATTTCATTTTAATACTACTGAAATCGTGAGGATTCTTTGTAACAATTTGTCTTGGGAAACCAAATCTGGACAAAAAAATTTCTTCAATGAACTTTATGACCATTGTATCTGTTGCATTCTTGACAAGAATTGTCTCTACCCACTTGGTAAAATAATCAGTGGCTGTTAAAATCCATCTATGTTTATTACCTGAATATGGAACTATTTCTCCTTGAAATCCAATCCCCATTGTAGGAAATGAGCTTCAACTGAAATTGGAACAAGGGGAAGTGCTGCTAGCCTTTGTTTTCCAACAAATATCAGACATAGAATACAAATCCTTTATTTTTCTCCAACCCGTGAAAACAGTTTTGGCCAATAGAAACCCGCTCTTAAATTTTTATATGCAGTTGATTTCAAAGCATAATGTCCTCCACATATGCCTTCATGAAACTGCTCAGTTACTCCCTCGGTTTCATTCTCAGTTGGACATAATAGGAGGATATTTAAAGGATATTTCCAATAAAAATTGGAATTTATAATGTAATACTTCATGGCCTTAAGTATCAAATATTTGCACTGATTCTTGGTGAATTCAAGAGGATACTTAAATTCATGAATAAAATTCACACTGTCTTTATACCAATCTGAAAGTAAAATTTCTCATCAATATGTAAATTAAAAGGAGTAACATATTCATTGGATGAAGGTTCTTGTGGATTCTCCTCTCTTGAAATATGAGAAGGTTCTTGTGGATTCTCCTCCCTTGAAATATGAGAAGGTTCTTGTGGGTTCTCTTCTCTTGAAATCTGCATAACAGTATTGATACCAAGTATTTTACAATTTGATTCAGCTAGAAGCTTAGCTAAACCTTGTCCTTTAACCAAATTTGTAGGTATGTTATCTAAATCAAACTAAAGTGTCTTAGCAATCCATCTTCCCCTCTTTCCATCTATATCAGGCTAAGTTATATATGTCTTTACTGCATTGTTAGGAACATAATAAATTATAGGAGACTGTAAGACATATAATCTAAATGCTTTGAATGCTTGTACCAAGGCATAATCTTGTTTCTCTATGATGTCATATATTAATTCAACATCCCTCATAACCTTACTGAAAAAGGAAATTGTTTGCTCTTGTTGATCGTCATTTATTTGTAGTAAAACAACTGCTAAGGTAGTATCTTAGACAAAGGAAAGGATACTAAACAACTTTGTGTAGTCTGGACTAGCTAGCACTGGGGCTTCTGAAATATTTTTTTTAATTTTTGAAAAATAATATCGTTCTTCCACTTTCCATTTAACTTCTTTGTCCTTCTTAAGCATGTCAGTAATATGTTTCACAATCTCGACATAATTACGAATAAACCTTCTTAAAAAATTAATCTTTCCTAAAAATGTTTGAATTTACTTTTTGTTTCTAGGTAAACCAATTACCTGAATTGTTGAAACTCTCTTTGGATCAATAACAACCCCTTCCTTTGAAATTATGTGTTCTAAAATCTTTCATTTTTTCATTGAAAAAAGTGACTGTTTGGCCGGATTCAGTGAAATTCCATATTTCCCGCATCTTTCAAAAAATTCCCTCAAGTGTTTCAAATGTTTTTCATCAGAATTAGAAAATTCATCGAGATATATGACAATAAATTTGTTTATCTTACCCACAAATTCTAGATCCATTGCTCTTTGAAATGTTTCTCCAACATTAATTAAACCAAGTTGAATTTTGGCATACATGAATGTGCCCCATGGTGTTGTGAATGTTGTTTTTTCTCTGTCTTCTGGACTAACAAAAATCTATTTATATCCATAAAAACCATCTAATATTGAAATTCTATTTGAACCTAAAACCCTTTGAAGTAATTGATCCATTTTAGGCAATAGACAATTATCTTTTAAAGAAAAACTGTTCAGATTCCTAAAATAAACACACAACCTTATCTCACCAGTTTTATTCCTAACGGGAACTAGGCTGGATATCAATTCATAATATCTTAAAGGAATAACTATCTTTGCATCCAGTAATTTCTTTACTGCTTTTTCTATGACTGGAAGAAAAACTATATTTATTCTGCTGAAATGGTTTAGCTTCTAGTTTAAGAGGAATTTTATGTTCAATAATGTTTGTATCATAGGTTATTAATTATTCATATGACCAAGAAAATATATATTTGTAATGTTTAAAAATATTGATGTATTTATCTTTAATTTCTTGAGGCAATGATGCTGAAATTTTAACATTTCTGATTTCTTCAAAAGTACTAATATTGCAATCTTGAACTTCTTCTTGTTGTGAATTTAACATTGAAGCTTTTGAGACATCATTACGGTCAAAATTTTTTCCAAGAGGTACCAATAATTTTTAGATATAGTTATTTGATAGTTGAATAATATCATGATCAATCACTTTATGTTTTAAAGTTGAATCTTGATCATTTTCATTTGATTTGATTTCATTAAATTTTCTCCTTCAACTTGTAAAGAAAAAAATTCACCTATCACTTGTAAAACATTTTTCAATTGTTCATCATATTAAAATACTTTCCAATGTTTTACATTGTCAAGAATGGAGGACCTATATTTCACTTCAATCTGGTATTGTAATTGTAGTGGATTGGGAATTTTGAAAGTGCTAGCAGAAATTGTCAAAGCATCAACATGGATGTTTTCTTCACTTAGGATTGATATGATATTAAAAGCTTGAAAATAGTTTTCATACTTCATTTCTATAATCTCTAATCCTAGGATGTCTAATTTGAAAAATATTTTTTATTTGTTTTACAGTCAGCTGTGAATCCCCATATGCTACCAAATTTTGAACTTTCAAATTCTTAGCTAACTCGAATCCTAAAGCTAGGGCTTCATATTCTTCCACATTGTTTTTTACTTCAAAATATAATTTTAAGTATTGAGTTATATTTATTTTATCGGGATATATGAGTAAAATTCTTTCCCCAACCACATCTTTAGAAAACGATCCACCAAAGTACGTTTTCCAATTATTACTATTAGAAATGTGAGGTGTATTAACTCTTTCATAAATTCTAATTTGAGGATTAGAAATATCATTAGTAGTTAATGTAAAGTATCCAAAATCCTCATCAATTTCATAAATTGGATGATTAATTTTTTGATTCAATTTACAAACTATATTGATAAATCTCACTTCTCTGTATAACCTTAAATGTTCACCTCCATAGACTGGGATTCTAGCAAAAGACATGTCCATTTGTAAACTCCCTCCCAACTTTGCACAATAATATCTTGAAAATAACATTCCAAAATTTGGAGGCATGTATGTAAAACTATGTCCAAGACTATACTCTTGACAAGGATTTGAGCTAGTGTAACAACTAAGTCTTTAATTAATCTTAAGCAAGGTACTTTCTTAGAATCAAAAGTGTACAAATCATGATATGGTATATTAATTTGTAGTTTAATTTGATCCATGATTACTTTAGGCTTTAAATTATCGAAAGCACCAAATTATAACATAAAATTATATAAGAGATAATCATGAACTTTCAATGTGACATAAAAAGGAGGAACACTTTCATCAATCATATCAGAACTAGGACCAAAAACAATTGAAGGTTTTTCATCCTGTAAACTTATAATGTTTCCTTTTGAATCTATACTAGAGGATTGAATCCATTTAGAAACTTATTTTTTATAACCTCGATTCTTAGAGAGTTTAGATAAAGGTATTGTAATCTTAACTCTTTATAATTTATTTTCAACATAAAAAATAGATGGAACATATTTTTCAACAATGAGTTCTTCTTGTAATTGATTATGTGATTGAATTTATTATGTTTGTATGTCAAAATATTTTACTTGAGATTCATCAAAGGTAACCTTTTTGAATAGTCTTCTAGGTCCTGGTCTTGGTCTCAAGTCATATTAATTCAGCAATAAGGAATTCAGAAAAAGCGTGATATTTTCAAACTTGAGAGGTTTCTTGATTCTAAGTAATTGATTGAACTTGATTTACTGGGATAATGGCATTATGAGATGAAGGATCTCTAAAAAAATTGATATCATTTGTAACAATAGGAATATTTTCTTCGGGATCTTTATCATCAATCATTAATGGGGGTTGAAATTGTTGATTAGTAATTGGCCTTTGTAAAATTTGAGGTTCAAAAAGCCTTATATACTAGATCTATGGTATGCTTTCCACTTGTTGGGATACTCTAGGTTTAGTTCCATTCTAGAGATTCTATTAGATAGATTTATAAGTAGAGAAGTTATTTCATCAATTTTATGTTCTTAATATTTATTTTTTGATGATTAGGTATCTTCTTCTCTAGATTTCATTCTTTTTTCATCCTTTTCTACCTTAGATTTTAGTTTAGTAGAAGATGATATATTAGCTTCAATTTTAATTACATTAATTTGCATGTCAATAAAGTTTCATATTTCTTTCCCTAAGCATAAAAACAAAATCATCTTCAAAAGCTTCGGAGAACCTAACCTTAGCAGCAGTTACTGGTGGTTTGAAATCTGTAGGCATTGTATTATAAAATTTATTAAATCTCTTAATGAAATGAACCACAGGTTCACCAGGGTTTCTTTTCAATTCTTCAAATTCTGTTAAGTAGTAAACATCAGATTCCCTTTTTATTCCTCATTGGTTTTTGAAAATGTTAACTAGCTCAGCCAATGAATTAACGGAATTAGCTTGAAGTTCTCTAAACCATATTCTAACATTTCTTTCAAGTGATTGAAAAAAAATTCTAGTATAGACATCTTCATGCTCAATATTCATGTTGTCAACAAAATCTATAAATGCAGTTAAATGATCTTCAATAGATGACCCTGTCTCTCCATTGAATCTAGGTAAATGTTTTAAATACCCATAAAAAAATCATGAAGTTGGGTTGTAGCTGGAAGAACTAAGGTTTCATAACATGCTGCCACAATTAGTTGAATACCATCCATTTGATGTTGTGATGGAACTGATATTTTAGGGGTAAGAAGTTTACTAGATGATAGTTGCGATGGAGTTTTAGGATTTTGGAAATACTGATGATTAATGAAAAATTCTTGAACTTCAAAATCCTCCTCTTCCAAATATTCAAATTCTATAGGATTGGCATAAATACTAAGTTCCTCTTCAGGTTTATCAGAAGTTGAAGCGAAAGTCTGTACCATAGGAGATATAAAATCAGCTGGTTTGAATTTAGGAAGGGTAAGTTTCAAATATTCTTCAGTATCAAGTAGTTAAAGGTGAGGAAAAGGAAATTTAAAAGCCTGAAGCTGATAAAATAATAATGCAGCTTCTAAATATACTCCTTTAGAACTGATTTCTAAAACTTAAGGAGTAATATTTGATGATTCAACAAGTATTGGGCTTAATTGAAAAGGGTTAGATTGTGAAGGCACATCAAGTAAAACAGAGGTAGAAGCAACAAGAGAAGCCTCCAACCTTCATCTAATAGATGCAATCCTTACTAGTTTCTATGGATCTGATAAGGCAAAGAGAAGCTCTGAATCTAACTCTGATCTAGTATGCCTACATGAAGCTAGATTTAAAATTGTGAAGTCGCCAAGTTAATTATTTTAGCCTACTGACCTCTTATTCACCATTAAGAGGTAGGATTAATCATTTTCCCAAGGAAAAGATGAATTTGAATCTTAGTTCCCTGACAACGGCACCAATCTGATGTTGTTCGTTTGTAGACAGTTCTAGGCTAAGGAACTGTGCCAAAGCATCTAAGTTAAATTTTTATTTTTGATTTTAATTGGATGACCAATAATTTGAACTTTAAATAGATTTAAACTTTAAGTATTAATGAGATAATAGAAGGTTTGATTCTTCAGCCTTAACATAATTCATCTTCAATTTATTTGTAAGGAATAATTTAAGAAGATATATAATTATCAAACATTCAAATTGGGCATTTAATTTATCATATATAGAACATATCCATGAAAAAAACTTCTACAGGTAAACAAAACACATTCATAGATGAAAGAAGGAAACAATTAAAATATGTAAAGGAGCTATCTCAAACAAATTGGCCAAGAACCTAATATTTGTAAAGGATTATAATTTTGTAGGGGATTTCAGAGAGATTTATACTCAATATATTCTTACCCATAATCTTCTATGTTACTTTGAATATGTGCATGAAAATTTGTTTTTGTATAATTGGAATAACTTATAGATTTGCAAAAGTTGTTTCAGAACAAATCCATAATCATTCTATTATCTTCAAAAATAACTAAGAAGTCTACAATCACATTGAGGCTCATAACAAGGTTCAACCCTTTATCCTTCAAATTAAAAAGTACTTATAGAGTTTCATTCAGAATATCCAGACATTGAATCAAAAAATTATTACAAAAAATATCATCCAAAATTATTTGTATTTTTACAAAAATAGAACTAAAAAAAGGGGAAATTTGAATTGATTTAACATGTTGCAGATATCTCTAGGACTGTTGTTGATGACTGGAGCTGTAAATCTATTGTTCTATTTCTTATTCCTCGAAATCTATTGTTTTCTCCTGAAAACTTGACATTCTACTGTTAAAAATATGTTATCTCTCATTCGATTAGTTCACACAATTTGTACCATCTCTTTTCATCAGGGATAGAAAATTTTAATAATTTCTTGTATGGTTCATCCACTTCGGTATATTTCTCAAAAGTAGGCTTATTTATGAACAGATGCTTGACTTCATGCTGAATTAATAAATCATAAATCAAACCTTCCATTAAATCCTTTCTAGTGGTATTTCCTCTGATTTTAGAAAACTTAGTTTTATCTACTACTATCTCAAGTAATCTATGCTAATAATCTTCAAGTGGAATTAGTTTATCGCATATACCCTACAGACCTAGAAGTCCTCTTTGATTTCATGAACTGAATTTCCTGTGGAACGTTTTAATTTGAAATTCTAAATTGTGACATTTATTTTCAAGTTGTAGCATTAAATTCCTTTTAGTCAGCACCTTTCTTACCTCCAAGACAACTTCGGTTTTGTCTTCAATTCCATACTCTTCAAGCTCTTATTTTTTCTTGGAATTCATAACTTTGATTATTCTTGTGGCATCTCTTGGTTTGTGGTTGAGGTCTTTCCTTATTACTGCCACTGCTACTTTTGATCTCTTTAACAACCCTTCTTGTTTAAAAATAATCTGAATTGAAGGCCACAGTTCAGTTACTGATTCATTTATATCAATCCATATATCCTCTTTAGCTTGGTAAATAGTTTGATCTATTAAAGATTCATTCTCATAAATCTCTAATTTTTTATTTAACATAAAACTATTCTGAATTTTAGCTAAATAAGAATTATTAGTTTTAAGTTTCTTCTCTTGTATATTTTGTAACTGTGTTTTTAGTTTTTCAATTTCTTGGTCCCTTAAAGATAATTATCCCATGGATTTTGATAATTCTATTGCTGCGTCAATGGATTGTGTATCCATTGTAATAGTTGCTTCTATAAATGTACCTATTCTTGAAGTACCTACAGTAGATGGTGTTGCTATGGGAATGGAAGCTAAAACACTAAGTTGTTGTTCTTTTTCCTCTAAAATAATGTCCATATCAACTTCCATTTTCTGAATCTGAACATTTTGTTCAATTATCAATTTGAACATATTCTCTTTTTTTTCTCCAATTGACCAAATTCTTTTGCATGTGGATTTTCTGTAGTACGAAGTTTTAGCTATTTCCTTAATGCTTGAATATTAGCATTCTTATTCTTGATCATTTCTTCAAAAAATTTAACATCATTAGGATCATATCCTAATTTTATTATCAAATCTTCCAATTATTTAATTACGGTATATTTGGCCAAAAGTGACATTTTCCCCATTTTCAATTGTGTATGAATATTATTCAGTGAAGCTTGCAGTTTGGAGGCTTCCATTGTTGAACTAGTTAGAGTAGAATATATCATCTCTCTTGCCTGATTATGAAGGTAAATATTTTCAATGGAATGGATTTGTTTGGTGTCAAAATAAAAAACTTATGTATTATATTGTTATGCACTTTTAGGGGCTCGAAATTTGGGTTCCAAGAAAGCTAACTGAAACTGCCCCTTTTCAGTATCAAGTGTAAACAACAATCTATATTAGGTAGTATAATATTGTTTCCAGAATTCAGAATATGTGGTGGCCTTCAATGCTTCATTCTTCTTTTAATCTCTTTGTAACTAGAAAAAATATTTTTTTGTGTTGTGCCATGAGAAACATATGACATAGGAGAATCTATGATGATCTCATCAATCCTTGGAAATGTAGAAGTATGGAAACCTGTGAACACCATTGTTGCATGATCTTGTGAAATTTCTCCTTCTAATGGATCTTCATGAGTATTGGTCTTCTTACTTATCTTAAAAACTATGAAGTTTGTCTCTTGAATTCCTGAAACTATAAGAGACAAATTTATCTTCACCTCCTAGTCACTTTTTCTTGAGGAAATGGAGTCTGTGAAGCTATTTGAGTAACAATTGGTTCCTCTACCTCCTACAATGTGTTGTCCTTCCACTCATCCTTATTTTCATATTTTTATATCTCTAGCCTATATGTGTGTGCATAAGGTGTAGTATCCTATTCAACCCTTAGCTTTGAAATAATTCCCAAGGGATCACAGGACCAGATGAAGCTCAATTTGTACTTCATTTGTTTTAATAGAAGATTTACTTCCTTTGTTGTTGCCCTAGTGTTGAAAATAAAAGGGCCAATCTGCGCTTTTAATTTAAATTTATATTTATTCTTGTTGGATACAAAATGCATATCATCCATGTTAATCATTTGTCTAATGTATTACAATGAAAATATTGTGATTGGAACAAATATTGGAAACCTATAGGGAGGAAGATCACATCCATATATCATGATTTATGTGTAATTTTGGTAGAGGCACAAGTCTCCAATCTTAGTTTTCTCAGTGAGGTGAAGGATTCTTCTAATTTTGGATGAGATTCTAGGTATAACATCACTGTTGAGAAGACACAAAGTCATATGTAGAAATAGGTTTACATAATCACTAAAGGAGTATTCTTTTGTGTTCTTCCTTACAAAGGAAATCCAATGAATAATTGACTGAGAATTACCTTGTGCATCTAACTTTTGTAATGGAAATTTGAATATATCTACATGATAAAATAGAAGCAAATACAAAAGGGTTGATTGATGTTTAAAAACACCTTCAGTGTAAAACTTCGAAAAATTATCATGAATTTTTTTTTTGCCAAAAATTGACTATAGTTGAAAATCAATGATGGTTTATGACTTGTTGAGAATATTGATAACAATCCTAATATTACCTCATCAAACTACTGATCACTAGGGTAACCTAACAGACAAGCAACCATGGAGATGACTTGCCTAGAAATTTTTGGGAACATTGAAGAAATGTAGAGTGGATTAGTTCTTGGTAATTCAAAATTTTCAAGTAAAAATTACTCAAAGGTTTTGGCTCATTTAGGAAATGTAAGTTTTTGGTGAATCTCCATGAGGGAATCTATACAAAAATGGTGTAGAGGTGTAGTAGGCTTGATTTGGAGAGCTTGACATAGGGACTTGGGATACCTAAGATGACACCAGGTAACAAATTTAGGGAAGAAATGAGTCTAGGGAAATATGAATTGGGGTAAAAAAGAGTCCAATATTTTCAATTCATCACTGGCATCTAAATTTTTTTATTTTTCCCAGTTGTGGATTTCATAAAGATCAAACTCACACTGGATTTCAAATATTTTATATTGTTTACCCACCAGGGAAAGTTCATATAAATTAATTACAAGAGGCAAGAATGATATTTCTACAACTACTTTTGACTTTCCTTTAAGAGTAGACATTGTAAATACGAAACTATAGGCTGAGGTTACTTAATTACTAGAAAAAATTTTATTACTAGTATATGAAAATCGATTGTTGCACGATTGGTAAAATTTAGAGTCGGACTGATAATGTTTAGATGTGGAATGGAAAAAGGAAAAATGGAGAGATATATGTGTCTGCTTTTAAAGATGGAGTCAAATGGTTGAAGAGGTCGTAACCACTTTTAGGTGCATCAAATTAAAGAGTTAGACGTTGGCGTGGAAAATTAATGAGGGAACAACTATATAAAAGTTTTGTGGGAGGAATTTATTAATGTAACAGTTAATCGACATGCAAAAATAGGATTAGGACATGTGGATGTTTGAATGGGCACTAGAGTGGAGCAGCTTTGGAAAGTTGTTTTTAGAGGGGGTGGTGGGGTGGGTGGTTTGTGGTTTTGGAGAGTGGTGTCCTGGAATTATTGAGGGAGCGTCACGTATGAGGGGGAGGTAAATAGAAATCATATTTTCGGACCCCCCCCTTTATTAAACTTCGGCAACGCACGGGGGGTGGGGGGCCCGAACTTCTTCTTCCTATGTAATTGATCCAAGTGGGGATGATCTCCTCTGTAGAGTTGGATCCAAACTTTATCACAACATGAAAAGACATCAAATCAATGCACTTTATTGAAAATTTTCACTATAACCCTTAATTAATATAAACGAATTAAAAATAGATACACAAATAACTAAGACGAAATTTTCACTGCCGCACCTACATTAGGGATCAATTAACTAATTTATTTATATTATTTTATTTTTATCACTTTTTTCTTTGTATTTTTTTTAATTTTTTAATTTTCTTTCTTTCTTTCATTTTCTATATATTTTATTTATTTATTTTATTATTTCAACATAAAAAACAAAAAGGATAACTATGATGAAAATAAGTTACAACATGCTCCTCAACTACTTAGGGACTTCAACCCACTATAGTCTTCCTATGTTGCTCCAATGAAGACTAACATAGGGCATGGAGGGTTGCCACCTATCACTGCAAGGTGTCCATCTCCTACAATGAACAAAGCCTAAGAGGAATTCCCATATTTTATTTTATATGTCATTATCCACACAAAAATTCAGGGCTACTCAAACTACTCATGGTTGATCAAACACTTGATCTCTTCTTCTACCACCCTAGCAACCACCTAAGTCCATGAAGATGGTGCAGATAGGGCCCCAAGTTAGACACTATCACGATTCCCTCCAAAAATCCATAATTCCTAATCCACATTCCACAGTTAGTATACTCTCACGCTACCCTCCAATATACCATGAGTGAACAATCCTTGATATAGAATCTTCACTCTAGTTAGGGCATCCAACCGCTTAGGAAACCCTTCCACTTGGATGCCAACAGAATTCACAAATTACCCATCTAATCTAGTCCAAAACTATATCCAACACCTAGTAGCAAAGGAGAAATGGAATACCTTTAAATTGTTGTTCATGGACTAAATTCTAGTCACTAGTTATGGAACTCTTGTAGCCCACATTAACCCACCATCTGTGACCAAAATTACCACAAACAACTACGACCTTATCCCATTTCCAAGTATGGTAAATCACTGCCCTAAATGACTAATCCTGCACCCTATTTTAGGCTTGTTTAGTCCTCTAAAAAACCACTATAGGATTATAGCCTACTCACCATAGGTTTGTCACCCTCTCAACCTATACATGGAAGAATTATCATGCCAAAAAAGGCCCAGAACAACTCCTCACTATCGTGGCTCCCTTCTTCCAAGCTCCTCATCTCATGTGTTTCCTTCCTAAGGAGAAATTAACCTTATAATATGCCTTCCAACCCTCTCCAACTCACTTGACCCTTCTCCCAATGTTAGATAATTTTTGTGGCTCCCTTGCAACAGTCCTATCAGACCCTCAACCTCCTGCAATGAGATAATTATTTGTAGCCTTCAAAACATAAATAACATTCCACTCAAATTACCTCAAAACTCCACCAAACACTCCTCTCTAATGTAGCCATATTTCTAGGTTTACTTGGCACCCAAACTGTCCTGAAAAATCTCCAATTTTGAGCTCTTCCTCCTTCACTTGTCTGCTCCTAACCTGTGGCCAAAATAAAGATATAAAAGAAATCGAGTTGCTCACTAGTGTTCCTCCATGGATTTGTCTAAATGCCTCACATCTATCATTATTTTATAGGTTTATCAAGGGCTCCAACAAATTCCCTTGGTGGGCTTATCTAATTATCATGAGGGCTAATATTTCACTAGTCGACCTCAGACATGAGCGACAAGCCCACACACAAAATTCAAAAATTAATATCTTCATTTCTAGAACTCAGATTTTGATGATTTTTAATGCCTCTAGTTTGTTTGAGAGTCCTCTATCATCTCCATCCATCACATGTAGAAATATAATTATGGAATCACAACCATATGATTAGGTGTAAATCCCACAGGCATAGGTTCTAAAACCCACAAGTCATACTTGTGTGCCTATTCCTCCACAACCCTCAAGCCCAAGGTTTGGAGTACCTCCCAAGCTACAAATATTAACATTACATGTAAATATGGAGAAAACTCCAATTTTATAGTCATACTTCCAATCCTCTACAACACATTATATGGATACTAATACCTTATATCTAATTTATTGTCCTAATTTTGTTTCTCAAGGGACATATATTTATATGTTTGTAGTCTCAAAAGTAACCAATCCCCCACGTCAAATTTCCTTTCACTGTGGTGTTGATATGATTGTTATTTCATTCTATTTTGTGACATAACAAGGTTGTCCTTCAATATTTTAAGAACCTCTTGCTAGTATTGGATTTGGTCCTCTATTGTTGTATACTTTATAGTCCATTTCAATTTTGATGTGATGCATGGATGATGATATCCATAATTTTACATAAATGGTGATTTTTTTATGAAGTATGGAAGGATGTTTTCAGAACACCATTCTACCAAAGGAAATTATTTGAACCATTGTGTTTTTTTATCATATGCAAAGAAACGTGTATATTCTTATAAAAAAATATTTGCAATATCAGTTTTCCCATCAGATTGAGGATGGTAAAATGATCTATTAGCCAACTGAGTAACCAAATAAGAAAATAATTCAATCCAAAAATTTCTAGTGAAAATTGGATCTTTTTCACTTGCAATAATCTTTTTTATTCAATGCAGCTTTTGGATTGTTTTGATGAATGCTTCTACCATAGTACTTTCTTTAAAAGTATGAGAAAGAGAGAAAAAGTGGACATACTTTTCATTCAATCTACCACTACCATAATGACACTCTTTCCTTTAGATTTTGGTAAACTTATAATAAAATCCATTTTCCCAATGTTGGCTTGGTATGGATAATAATTGAAGGAGTCATGTGGCCTTGATAGTCTCTCCTTTATTTTGTTGGAATACCATGCATTTCACTACAAATTTTTGAACATCTACTTTAATACCTTCACAATAAAAACATTCTTGATCCTATGTGATGTATTTAAGAACCTTAAATGTCTTCCTATAGGTGAAGTGAGTAATTCCAATAGGACCCTTTGTTTTTTTTGAGAATTATTACATAAATGTAAGCAATATTGATACCAAAAAAATCATTTTTCCATTTAATTTTTTCTACTACATCAATTTCATCATGTAGTTGTTAAATTTTCTTGCATATATTCTCATATTTCTACCATTCTATATTTTCTTCTTCGACCTAGTTAGATTGTGTAATTGAAATAGCACACAATAAACTATTTTTGTCATCCTCTTCCCTTGAGAGTGCATCTAGCACAATATTTTGTTTTCCCTTTTTGTATATAAATTCAAAGTCAAAACCCAACATTTTTATTTCTCTTTTGAAGATATAATTTTCTCCAACCAGTACTTTAGACTATCGTGAGCTATTTTTATTTTGAAGTGACACCACTTATTAACTGCATGAAGTATGGCCAATATTTATTTTTTATGGGTGGGTCTGAGTAAGTTATTTCCTTTAATTTCACTAATTTGAAAGGAAACGAGCCTTCCTTCCTACATCAAAACTACACTGCTGCCATGGCCTAAGGCATCACACTCCACAATGAATATTTTTGTGAGTCAAGTGTCACCTAGATGTGAGTTTTGCACATAACCTCTTTAAGTTCTTAAAATAATTTGGTTTCTTCTTTAGTCCAAGAAAATTCTTCATTCTTCAATAATTTTGTTAGAGGTGTTTCTATTTGACCATAATTCTTGAAAAAAATGTGGTAATATCCCATTAATACTAAGAATACTCTGCCTTTCTTAGAGGTATTGGGAATTTGACATTCCCTCAGAGCTTTTATTTTGTTCGTATCCTCCTTGGCACCATTGTGTGATACAATATGACCCAATTATTCCACTTCTTGAACCCCATTTGCACACTTGGAAGGATTTTCATATAGTTTTTTCTCTTCCAATAGTGTCAATACCTTTCCAACATGTTGTACACGCTCTTCCCAAGATTTTCCATAAATTGGTATGTCAACAAAAAATACTAGCACAAATTTTCTAGCGGTGGATTTTCCAAATAGAATTCATCAAGTTTTGAAACATTGAAGGTGCATTTGAAAGTCCAAATGGCATAACTAGAATCTCATAAATACCTTCATGTATTCTAAATTATGTTTTTCGAATGTATTATTTCCTCATCTGATTTGATGATGTCCAAAACAAAGATCTAACTTAGTAAAGAAAATTTCTCCATGCATTTCATATAACAATTCATTAATGACAAGAATATGAAATTTACCTATGATTGTTATTTTTTTGAGTCATCTATAGTCTAGAAACATATGCCATGAACCATCCTTTTTTATAACCATCACCAATTGTGAACAGAAATAACTCTAGCTACGTTGAATAATACCAACCTCTAACATTTCTTGAACCATACACTTAATCTCACTCTTTAGTGCATGTGGATATTTGTAAGGCCTAATGTTTTCTGGTACACTTCCAGGTTGCAAATGAATATCATGGTCATGATATCGGATAAGGGGAATACCTTTGGTAATTTCTCCAAATACCTTAGCATGATTATTGATAACTTTCTAAAGATCCACTGGAGCAGAGAATATAAATTTTTGAACATCTAATGAAAACAATTGTTTAACTACACCTTGGTATCCTTTTTTAGAAATTTCTTCATGGTAATAGAGCTTATAATTTTACTAGGTTTCTCTTGGATACCTCTAAGCTCAATTTCCTTTCCTTCTAAAAAACATCTTATGAAAAGATCTTGGAAATTAACGTCCATTATTCCCAATGATTGCAACCATTTATCCCATAATAAAACATTAGTACCACCCATTTGGATTGCAATAATGGGACTAACCAATAAATAATCCCCCATATTCAATTTAATCTTATTGAAATTCTGTAACAAAATATGGTACCTCCATGTGCAATCGTTACTTGAAATTGTGGTGCTGGATATATAAGGAAATTAAGAAGTTTTTCCAATTTGTATTTGGTGAATTTATGGGTACTACCTAAATAAATAAATAGTGTTACTCTTTTCCTTTTGATATATTCTTCTATCTTGAGTGTTTGTGGAGTATTGATGTCGAAAAATGCATGACAAGATATTGTTGGAGTAGTTTCTTCTAGCTCTTAACCTTTCGAAGTTTATGCTTCTTGATTTTTTCATCTTCATAGTCTATGCCAAATAATTTCTTCTCATTGCATTTATGCCATTTAATATATTCATTGTCGCAGTTGAAACATAGTTCCTTTATTATTCTTTCATCCATTTGCTTAGGAGCCAACCTTTTTTATTTAGGAAAGGGAACATGGTTTTCTCTATAGTTATTAGTGAAAAATTTTCTAGTGGTGATGTTTGTTGGAAATATGATGCAGAGTGTTGTCCTTGATGGCAACCTACTTAATAAAGTTGATGGAAACCTTCTTGATAAAGCTGTTCTTGATATAAACTGACTTGATGAGTTTGTTAATGATGTAAATCTGATGTATCTACAGAGCAGCTCAGAAGTAGCAGAGAAATGATAAATATGATATGTCACAAAGCATGCGCGGGTTTGTAAAGGCTAAGTAGCGTATGTACGTGGAAAAGTACGCACCAAGTAGCATATGCCTATTTGCGCTCTAAATTTATAAAACCAAGGGACATAACCATGTTATTGGCCCATAGTATTGAGCGCTGGATTATCTATTTGATCCCGTCCAGGAATACCATCAACGGTTGAGTGGTTTTGACTCATGGTATTGATAAAGGCTAAAGCTATATAAGGAGAAGAGGATCATAGTGCAAGGGTGTAGGTGCAAAGGTTGTTGATGAATAAATTCCTCTAAGGAATATCTGCATGGATGAACTCTAGTCTTAATTGTTAGATCTGGATCTATGATGCACCTATAGATATGATGAAGGTTCAAGATCTCTAGATCTAGAAATGATGAATCTCTAGGATGATCTGGAAAAGAAATGATGAAGACTTGGCGCAAGTCTGATGAAGAAATTGAAGAAATCTGGGTAAGTTTATAGATCTGGTTTGTTCTGCAAAGTTTATCTTTTATAGATCTATATGCTAGTTTGTCTCGGTAAAATCACGTATATATGCGGGTCCGCTTAAAGAAAAGCGCATATGGTAGTCAGGGTTTCTAAAGAATAAAATGCACTGAAGTATACGCAAGTTTGTCTCTGTGAAAGCGCGTATATACGCAGGTTCAGTGAAGTCAAAGTGCGTATGGAATCTAGGGTTATGCTGAAGTGCGTGGAATGAAATGTCTGATCTATTATGTTGTTTTACTGCTGTCTATAAATGAGGTATTCATACAGATCTGGGTTTTTTGAATGTTGATTGTGCTGCTAATTATGATTAAAGATCAAGTTGTTGGTTGATGATTCAATGAAGGAAGAATGACTGTCTAAACAGTTCTGCATGGTTGATAGATTGTCTGAACAAAAATCTAATTTCAGATCTGAATCTGAGTTTGATCACATTCTGAAAATTCAGTGTTCTCAAAAGTATACGCAGGTTGATACGAAGAGAGGCACGTATACATGCATCTTTAGTAAATAGAAGTAGCATATGCATTCCATGTTATGCATAGAGGCATACACATGTTGGTATGCAGGGAAGCGCGTATACACGCGGTTTCAATAAAGAGAATTAGCGTACGATATTTGATTCAATCAATGTTCAGGGTTAAGTTTACATCTACATATCTATTCTAAAGTCTGGGTTATTTCTGATATTCTAGTTACAGTGGTCTCACTGTTCTGTTTGAAGTATTGGGAAAAGTATGTTTGTTGATGATTAGTGAAGGGTTGTGTTGAAGCTGTTTGATCCAGTATGAAAATTGATGAAACTTGGTCTGCAGTAGTGCTGAGGGTCTAAGCCTTCAGTGAGGGGGTAGTAGCTCCCTTCCAGTGGTAGCTGGTAAACGAGAGCAGGGGGTAGTAGCTCCCTTCTAGGAGAGGCTGGTAAACGAGAGCAGGGGGTTGTAGCTCCCTTCCAGGAGAGGTTGGTAAACGAGAGAAGGTTGTAGCCTTCTGTAGGTGGGCGCCTGCGTGCTGGTATGAGTCTGCGCCAATACATGGTTGTAAGAAGTTTTCTTTATAATAAATATTGAAGACAGATACGACATCAACGGTGGTTTTCTCCCGAATTGGGTTTCCACCTTAAATTCTGGTGTTCATGTGTGTTGCTTATATGTGATGATTTATTCTGTTCTTACTATACAAGTTTACTGCTTACTAAACATCTAATGAATGAATGATGCAATGATCTAAGTAATGAACTATCTACATAATGAGATCTTTGGTAATATGCAAGTTTTATTAAGGATAACCGCGTGTATACACGAGTTGGCTTCAGTAAAGTAGCGTATGGGTTTTAGAGAAAGAAAAAGTAAAAATATTTCAGTCAGCCCTAAATACTGATTCATCCCTCCCCTCTCAGTATTTTTCCCAACAATTGGTATCAGAGCAGGTCCTTCTGAAAAGGCTTAGCCGCTAGAAGGAAGATCAAGCAAGATGAGCAATCAAGATGGAACAACATCTATCAGGCCTCCGCTCTTTACTGGAAACAATTTAATCTTCTGGAAAACAAGGATGATATCCTATCTTCAGTCTCTGGGAGCAGATGTATGGGCCATTGTTGAAAGAGGATATCAATATCCAGCCGCAGTACCAACAGATCCGACAGAAAAGAAGAATTATGAAACAAATGCAAAGGCGGTCAATGCTCTAACAGGTAGTCTAACTGAATCATAATTTGTCAAATTCATGCAGCTGAATACAGCAAAGGAAATATGGGACAAAATCATTCTAAGTTATGAAGGTGATGCAAAGGTAAAAAGTGAAAAACTCCAAACTCTCATAATTGAATATGAAAATTTAAAGATGCATAGTGATGAGAGTATTGCGAGTTTCTTTTTACGTCTTGATGATGTTGTAAATTGTATGAGAAATCTGGGAGAAACAATAACCAAATCTACTTTGGTTGGGAAAATTGTAAGATCACTAACGGCAAAATTTGAGTCAAAAGTTTCTGCTCTTGAAGAAAAACAAGATCTTCAAAATCTTACTATGGTGCAACTTCATGGCATACTAACTACATATGAAATGAGAAGAGGAGGACCATATGAAGTCAAAGAAGCTGTCTTTAGAGCTTCTACAAAAGGGAAAGAAGTACAAGAAGCAGAAGAATCAGGATATATCTCAGAAGAAGATGAGGTGAATTTTGTAAAGAAACTTCAACTTGGCACAAGACAGTTCAGAGGTAAGCTTCCTTTCAAATGTTTTGATTGTGGAAGAGTTGGTCATTATGCTGCTAAGTGTCCTCATAAAGAAACACCTGCAAAAGGGAAGGAAGTAGCAAGAAGAAATAAGAACCGGTCTAGCACTAGAAAAAGTTACTATACTCATGAAGACAATGATGGGTTATCCGATAGTGAGGAAGAATGTGAACAAGATCTTAGACTTCTCATGGAATTTGAAAACGATTCTAGAGAGGAAAAAAATAATTTTATGGATGCTCTAGAGGACAATGATTTTCTTGATGAAAATAATCAACTCAAAATATTCTTAGAAGAAAGAAAAATAATCATAGAGACTCTGAAAAATCAGATTGAAGAAGAGAAGAAACACAATGAGAAATTAGAATGTGAAGTGGTAAGTCTAAGAAAAGAACTTGAGAAATTAAAGACTATGAATCTTAGATTTGCTAAAGGATCTGAAACCTTAGATGAGATTATCAAGGTACAACGTTCTCCTCTTATAAAGACAGGTCTTGGATATATCGGAGAATCTTCTCAGGCTTCAGCACCAAATTATCTAAAAGCAGCTACAGTTGGTTTACAACATTCTGCCACTCAGCAAGGGAATAAATAATCTTTACAGGTAAAGCATGATCATCTCAATTCAAAGAACACTAACAGGAATATCTTTAAAATAAACACCAATCAACAAGTAAATTCAAGTAGAAGATTTCATGATCGCAAAAATTTCTTCTTCAATGGAAAATGTTTCTCATGTCACAATTTTGGTCATAAAGTTGTTCAATGTGTTGCATATAAAACCATCATGACAAGAGAAGCAAGAAAGAAAAGGATTGATATTGAAACAAAGAAGAATACCTATAAAAACTTTTCTCCTCTTCTAAATGAAGTTGAATGTGCTTATTGAAATAACTTTGGCCATGAAGAATCTGAATGCAGGAGCAAAGTTCAGCCAAAAGAGCATTTTCCTTCAAGCTCCAAAGTATGGAAAAAGAAGAAATTACAGGTTGAAAATTGTGGCATAGCGTTATTTGCAGAAGGTGAAGAAAATCAATGGTACATTGATAGTGGATGCTCAAGACACATGACAGGTGACAAAAACAAAATTCTTGCATATAGTGCTCTAGAAAAGGAAAAGAAAGTCACATTTGGAAATGATACTCCTACGGTAATTAAGGGAAAAGGGTCTGTGTTTCTAAAAGAGAAGGTGAAAGCTAATGATGTCATGTATGTGGATGGATTAAGGCATAACCTGTTAAGTGTAAGTCAAATGTGTGATCAAGGAGCTGAAGTTGTCTTTAGTTCAAAAGAATGTATGGTACGTGATTTTGATACAGGTAAAACAATTGTAAAAGGAAAAAGAACTCCAAGCAATCTATATGTATTGGAGAACTGCAAATATCAATGTTACTTGAGTAAATCTTCAGAAAAATAGCTATGGCATAGAAGGTTGGGGCATCTAAGCTTCTCTCAAATCAACAAATCAAGCAGACTTAAAGCAGTTCATGATCTTCCCAATATTACTCCACCCGAAAATATCATATGAAAATCTTTCCAATTTGGTAAGCAAACCAGAGTACAGTTTAATGCCAAGGAAGGATCATCAAGTAAGCCTCTTGAACTTATTCATACTGACATATGTGGACCTGTGAGGAAAAAGTCACCACGTGGTGAACAATACTATATCTTATTTATTAATGATTTCTCTAGAATGTGTTGGATTGGGCTGCTTAAACACAAAGATGAAGCATTTGAGAAATTTCAGACCTTCAAAGCACTAGTTGAAAATGAATTAGATCTGAAAATCAAGTGTCTTAGATCTGATCGAGGAGGAGAATATACTTCAAATGAATTCCTTGAATTTTGTGAACAACATGGCATAAAAAGACAGTTTTCTGTAGCTGGCACTCCACAACAAAATGGCATAGCAGAAAGAATGAATAGAATAGTTCAACAAATGGCTAGAGCTATGCTTGATGATTCCAGAACACCTGACACATTTTGGGGAGAAGCAACACATACAGCAGTAAATATTCTTAACAAGGAACATGTTCGAGTAAATAGTGATAAAACTCCATATGAACTCTGGTATGGTAATCCTCCCACTGTGAAGCATTTTAGAGTTTTTGGAAGCAGATGTTTTATCGAAAATAATGATGAAAAACTTGGCAAGTTTGAATCTAGAACAGATGAAGGAATACTTCTTGGTTACTACTCTAGGATTAGAGCACATAAATGTTACAATAAAATACTTCGGAAGATTGTTGAATGTATTGATGTTGTTATTGATGAGTCTCCTGCAGCCCCAAAAGAAGAAAAACAAACAACAAATGAAGATGATGGTGACATATGTCCTTCTACATCAAATAGCAATGATATAAACAATGAACCCAATGAAGAACCTGAAGATGATTTATCTGAAAAAGCTCCATCCAGATATGTTCAAAAGAATCATCCAGAATCTCAAATTTTGGGAGATAAGGGATCAGGTGTACAAACAAGAAGGACTCTTGTGGGATATTCTAGCTATCTGGCATTTCTATCCACTATTGAACCACACAATGTCAATCAAGCTAGCAAAGATGAATGTTGGATTCAAGCCATGAATGAAGAGCTTGATCAAATTGAAAAGAATCACACTTGGGAATTAGTACCAAGACCTCATGACAAAAATGTCATTGGAACTAAATGGATATTCAAAACCAAGTTAAATGAGAATGGGGATGTTATAAGAAATAAAGCTAGACTTGTTTGCAAGGGGTATGCTCAACAAGAAGGTATAGACTTTGAAGAAACTTTTGCTCCTGTAGCTAGACTTGAAGCCATAAGAATGTTTCTTGCTTTTTCAAGCTTCCAACAAATCAAAGTTTATCAAATGGATGTTAAATCTGCGTTTCTCAATGGTGATATAGAAGAAGAAGTTTATATAGAACAACCAGAAGGATTCATTTTGGGAAATGATGAAAAACTTGTTTGCAGACTTAAAAAGGCTCTATATGGTCTCAAACAAGCTCCAAGGGCATGGTACTATCGTCTTGACAAATATCTTCATCAACAAGGATTTTCAAAGGGGTCTGCTGATAGCAACTTATACACAAAAACTGAAAATGATAAACTATTGATTTTGGTTGTATATGTTGATGATATCATTTTTGGAAGTAATGAAGAGTCTATGAGTCAGAAATTTGCTTCTGATATGCAGCAAGAATTTGAAATTTCTTTACTTGAAATGCCAGTGCTTTCTTAGCTTTAGTATCAGACCTCTGAGATGGCATAATTCTTATCCTGAAAATGCAGCAAGAAAAATTAAAGTATGGCATGGACGAGTGCAAACCTGTAAGTACACTAATGATAACCGGATGTAATATCAGTTCTCATGATGATTCTCCCACGGTGAATCAACCAGAATACAGATCTATGATAGGAAGTCTACTTTATCTCACTGGGACTAGACCAGAAATTATGCATGCTGTTGGGATTGTTGAACGATTCCAAGCTAATATAAAAGAGTCTCACCTTCAGGCTGTCAAAATAATATTCAAATATCTACAAGGAACTCAAGAGTTTGGACTATGGTATCCAAAGAATGCTGATCTCACTCTTCATGCTTACATTGATGCAGATTGGGATGGAAATGTTGATGATCGGAAAAGCACTAGCAGTGGTGCATTCTATATAGGGCCTCGATTAGTATCTTGGTTCAGCAAGAAGCAAAACTCTATTTCCTTATCTACAGCAGAAGCAGAATATGTGGCTATCGTATCATGTTGCACTCAACTTCTTTGGATGATGCAAACCTTACAAGACTTTCAAATCAAATGTTCACCTCTTATCTCCATTATGTGTGATAATACAAGTGCCATAAGTATCTCAAAGAATCTTGTTATGCACTCCAAGACCAAGCACATTCCCATCAAGTATCACTTCTTACGTGAACAAGTGATTGAACAAAAGGTGAAGTTGGAGTATGTTCCCTCCAAAGAACAAGTTGTTGATATATTTACCAAACCTCTGCCCAGGGAAGCATTCGAATATCTTAGACAGAAGCTGGGAGTAGTCTCTTCCATGCAGAAGATCAAATCTGCTTAAATTCAGAAGATTAAATTGGATACGCAGATTTCCTGAAAGACAGCCGCATATGTATGTGAGTTTATACATAGAAAACCGTGTATGGGTGGTTGCTGACAAATTTTTCTGGGTCAGCATTCTTCAACACAGATGTGGTGCTGTTGGGTATCTCTGGTGATGTTTCAGCTCTCATATTTCTATTTCTTTCTCTGATATTTGATGAAGATGCCTTGATGATTTGTTGTTGAAAGTGTTCAGAATGCACAAGCTAAGGGGGAGATGAAGGAGTGAAATTTTTCTGTATCTCACTTTATATACGCGGGTTTCATGAACTAAAGCCGTGTATACATGCGAGCTCCAATTAATATAGAAGCGTATGTTGAAATGGCTCAAGAGCAGGTCTACAGGTTCAGGGGTAGCATTAGCCTTGCTGTGAATAATGCATTGTTGGCATTATGATGGTTCTGAAATACGATCTCTCTCTTGAGGTATTTTTGGTATTTAAGGTCATATGTGTAATTTGATGAAAAGGTCATGGTGAGACCTATGTAATATTTAGTCATGTAAGGACATTGATCAAATGCGTAAACCCACTTGGTTGGGTAGTTGAGTAAAAATGTGTAAACCCACTTGGTTGGGTACTTGAGTCATATATGTAAATCCACTTGGTTGGATCCTTGATGTAAGTATGAGTCCTTGGTGATAGGAAAGGTCATAAAGTGGCTTCATTCAAACATATGTTTGAAGATTCAGCATGAACTCAGGGGGAGCATGGTAACTTCAGCACACATCAGATCTACAGAGCTCTTCTTTCTACATGAGAAGACAAACCTTGTTTTGATTTTGATCCTTCCTTTACCCTTGATGTCAAAGGGGGAGAGTATCACGGTGTTTGAATAGGGGGAGAGTATCATGGTGTTTGCATAATGGTTATATTCAATGTATCTATATGTTGTGGTGATCAAACACCATCATGGTTGCCATCAAGCCCAAAGGGGGAGATTTTTGGCAATATGATGCAGAGTGTTGTCCTTCATGGAAACCTACTTAATAAAGTTGATGGCAACCTACTTGATAAAGTTGTCCTTGATATAAAATGACTTGATGAGTTTGTTAATGATGTAAATCTGATGTATCTACATAGCAGCTCAGAAGTAGCAGAGAAATGATAAATATGATATGTCACAAAGCATACGCGGGTTTGTAAAGGCTAAGTAGCGTATGTACGCGGAAAAGTATGTACCAAGTAGCATATGCCTATTTGCGCTCTAAATTTATAAAACCAGGGGACATAACCATGGTATTGGCCCATAGCATTGAGCGCTGGATTATCTATTTGATCCCATCCAGGAATACCATCAATGGTTGAGTGGTTTTGACTCATGGTATTGATAAAGGCTAAAGCTATATAAGGAGAAGAGGATCATAGTGCAAGGGTGTAGGTGCAAAGGTTGTTGATGAATAAATTCCTCTAAGGAATATCTGCATGGATGAACTCTGGTGTTAATTCTTAGATCTGGATCTATGATGCACCTATAGATATGATGAAGGTTCAAGATCTCTAGATCTAGAAATGATGAATCTCTAGGATGATCTGGAAAAGAAATGATGAAGAACTGGCGCAAGTCTGATGAAGAAATTGAAGAAATCTGGGTAAGTTTATAGATCTGGTTTGTTCTGCAAAGTTTATCTTTTATAGATCTATATGCTAGTTTGTCTCGGTAAAAGCGTGTATATACGCGGGTCCACTTAAAGAAAAGTGCATATGGTAGTCAGGGTTTCTAAAGAATAAAATGCACTGAAGTATACGCAGGTTTGTCTCTGTGAAAGCGTGTATATACGCAGGTTCAGTGAAGTAAAAGCGCGTATGGAATCTAGGGTTTTGCTGAAGTGCGTGGAATGAAATGTCTGATCTATTATGTTGTTTTACTGATGTCTGTCAAGGAGGTATTCATACAGATCTGGGTTGTTTGAATGTTGATTGTGCTGCTAATTATGATTAAAGATCAATTTGTTGGTTGATGATTCAATGAAGGAAGAATGACTGTCTAAACAGTTCTGCATGGTTGATAGATTGTCTGAACAGAAATCTGATTTCAGATCTGAATCTGAGTTTGATCACATTCTGAAAATTCAGTGTTATCAAAAGTATACGCAGGTTGATACGAAGAGAAGCGCGTATACACACATATTTAGTAAATAGAATTAGCATATGCATTCCATGTTATGCATAGAGGCATATGCAGGTTGGTAAGCAGGGAAGCGCGTATACACACGGTTTCAGTAAAGAGAAGTACCATATGATATTTGATTCAATAAATGTTCAAGGTTAATTTTACATCTGCATATCTATTCTGAAGTCTGGGTTATTTCTGATATTCTGGTTACAGTCGTCTCACTGTTCTGTTTGAAGTATTGGGCAAAGTATGTTTGTTGATGATTAGTGAAGGGTTGTGTTGAAGTTGTTTGATCCAGTATGAAAATTGATGAAACGTGGTCTGCAGTAGTGCTGAGGGTCTAAGCCTTCAGTGAGGGGGTATTAGCTCCCTTCCAGTGGTAGCTGGTAAACGAGAGTAGGGGGTAGTAGCTCCCTTCCAGGAGAGGCTGGTAAACGAGAGCAGGGGGTTGTAGCTCCCTTCCAAGAGAGGCTAGTAAACAAGAGAAGGTTGTAGCCTTCTGCAGGTGGGTTCTTGCGTGCTGGTATGAGTCTGCGCCAGTACATGATTGTAAGAAGTTTTCTTTATAATAAATATTGAAGACAGATACGATGGCAGCGGTGGTTTTCTCCCGAATTGGGTTTCCACCTTAAATTTTGGTGTTCATGTGTGTTGCTTATATGTGATGATTTATTCTATTCTTACTACACAATTTTACTTCTTACTAAACATCTAATGAATGAATGATGCAATGATCTAAGTAAATAACTATCTGCATAATGAGATCTCTGGTAATATGCAAGTTTTATTAAGGATATCTACGTGTATACACGAGTTGGCTTCAGTAAAGTAGCGTATGGGTTTTAGAGAAAGAAAAAGTAAAAATATTTCAGTCAGCCCTAAATACTGATTCACCCCCCCCCCTCTCAGTATTTTTCCCAACAATGTTTTTATTGTCAAATTTCCTTGTTAGACTAAAAGCATGCTATAGAGATTTAGGCTTGAAGAGATGCAACCTAATTTTCAATTCTTTCCTTTAAAATTGCCATAAACAGGTCTAAAAATTTATCCTTTGAAATTTTCTTTACTATAACACTCAACTTTTGGAATTGTTGAATTTTATTTGTAACTGTACATTTTTGTTGAATATTTTCCAACTGATTAAAGCATGTGTTTCTATTAATATCCCCATAATGTGCTATAAATTCCTCTGTAAAAATGGACCAAGATATAACATAATCCTTTCTTATTTCACAAAACCAATTATACCATACATGTTGGTATTTTTTGAAAAACATGGAAGCAATATTTACATTTTGTCAGAATGCCACTCCATCTAGATAAAAGTAATGCTCCATATAAAATATCCATGTTACAAGATCATTAACATCAAATTCCTCATATCAATATTCAGAATGTACTAGTTCCTTTGTGTTGACATGGAGCCCTAATGATGTGGATCTTGGATTGAAAATTCATGATTATGGTTTTGTGATACAAAATTTGTGCTCTCCAATTGTGGTAGCATACTCCTCATATGCGATTGATTCTCAACAACATGCTTCTCCTTATGTTTAAGATTTACTTAGATATCCACATCCCTTTCAGGAATCCTCTCTAAGTGAATATTTTCCATGGAAATAGTCTATTTTATATTTAATCCTTATTTTCATTCATCTTCTTTCCTATTCCTTATTTATTTTAATTCATATTATTTTCCATTTATCTTTTAAGTTTTTGTTGAGTACCTGAGAAATCTACCTTTTCTAACATACTACAATACATTTAATTTACATTATTCTCTAATTGAGATAACCTAAATTCGAAGTCTTCACATTTTTCATGAGTCAAGGATGGGCCTTCAATAGATTTTATTGGTCTAGTAGCTTTCTTTGAATGCATGTTGGAAAATAATAAAATCCCCCCTCTTTATTATAACTAGAAAAAAGGGATCTTCTGATGAAATGTTAGGGCACTAGTAAGTCGCATACCTTAATTTGGATAATATAAGAATGGATGAATATTTATGGAAAAAATGTATGAGAATTGAGGCCTTCTAGATCTGAAAATTATTTTTGTAATACTTTGATACGTATTTTTTTCAATTCCACAGGTGTGAACTAAAGCTAATGTGCCAACTAAAACTTATAGTAACTTTCCCAAAACATTTGAATTTTTGGCCTCTCCCTATGAGAAAGCTTGTATAGCGTGCCACATTTCCAATTATTCAAATATAACTTTGGAACTTGTACCCGAGGCAATCCTATATTTCTCCTAAAATTCCTAAATATTTCACATTCTAAAATTTTCCATGCAAGAAGTTATAGCAAAAATACCTCTTCTACAAAACTATATCCTTTGTCAATTGTTCTTGAGCATTTGGTTCCAAATCCTCTACAAAACATAGGAAATATTCCTCTTCCTAATCTAGCATGGAAGGCTCATAGAGTTTTAGATTCTCTACATTTACCACTAAGTAAATGTGCATGTGTGGGGGTAAATCGAGTCATAGAGTTTTAGATCCTCTACCTTCACCACTAAGTAAATTTTCATGTGTGGGGGTAAATCGAGTCTATAGGACTTATCTCCCACCTTTTCTAGTATCTTAAAGCGACCATGTCACAAAGCCTTTATTTTTTTACCAGGACCATGTAGCCTGTCCTTGTTCAACTGTAACCATACTCTATCATCTCCTTGAATAGCCTCTCTATTATGTGTTGATCATTCTTAGCCTTATATTTTTATTATGACTTTATATAGTATCTCATGTACCTATATATGGATATGTATAATAGTCTCAACATTTTTTTTTCCCTTAAGGCATCCCATGTAAAATCCTCCCTCGCTCCTCATTGTTATCCATATGCAATATACAAAAGTGAAGATGGAAAATATCCAAAACAAGCCTTAAATGGGGAATCACTTGTAGAAGTTTGGATTCCTCTTTTATAATAGTGTTGTATATATACCATATTTTCATCCCAAGTCTTTGGATTATTCTAATTATAACCTCTCAAAAGTTTCACAAATTTCCTATTGACTACTTCTGACTACCAATCTGTCTGTGGATGGAATGTTGTATACCTCTTCAATTTTGCTTCCATAATTTTCCATAATGTAGTCCAAATCATACTGAGAAATGTTACATCCTTGTTTAAAATAATTATCCTTGGAATCCCAATTTAAATTTCACCTAGACTTGTCTAAATAACAAGTTTTCTACTTCTATCCCACTTATGGTCTTTTTTCAAGGCATCATACCACACATCGTTTTGAACATGTCAACTACCACAAACAATTAGTCATATCCATTCTTGGTTGTTTGTAAACCTACAAAATTTACATGGAATTTATTTCCCAAGGGTGAGTGGGCATAGGTAAGGTATGTGACAGACCCTATTTCCTATTACTACTCTTGCTAATACAACAAAGGATGCATCCCTTTATGAACCTAACTACCTATTCTTGCATCTTAGGCTGATACACATAGCTCTGCAAGTTGCTCACTGTCTTCCCTACACCAAATTTCCCTGCAACCTTGGAGGTGTGAGCCTCTATAATTAGCTATAATCATTCAATTTTCACAGCATATAACTTATCCAACCTGTAGAGAAACTTGTCCTAGAGATGGTAGTTAACTGTGTTGTCACCATTGTGCACATGAATATTTCTCTGCAACTGTTAAAATAGATCCTTGAAGTCCTCATCATCTAAATATGTCTCTCTATATGCATCATGGGTGAATGGTTCAATGTGCTTGAGAGTTCCAAAATCTAAGATATTTGATGTGGGTGGGCTTAAAAGCATGTCGACCAACTTGCTTGTGATTCCCTTCTTATACTTGATCACTAAGTGAAAATTTTGTAAAACACCCATCTTATTGCAATCCCTATTTTTCTATATCTTACTCTTGGCTTATAAATACTGTAGTGGTAGATGATATATGTGGATAAATTTCTTCTTTCCCATCAAATAGTGTTTCCAGTTCTTTGCAACTTGCGCTATGGAATACAGTTTCTTGTCATAGGTAGGGTAGTTAAGGAATGTCACATGAACTAGTTCAAAATGATAGCCTACACATCTTCCTCCCTACATCAAGACCACTCCCATAGCATAGCCACTCACACGAGTCTCCAATTTGAAGGGATATTATAAGTTTGGTAATTCCATAACTGATACTTAACTGGTATTATTCTTTAAATCCTCAAAGGCCCTCCACTTACCCTTTCCCCATTAGAAAATATTTCTGCTGCTACTATAGCATGAAGATGGTACTAGTGCTGAAAATCAGGCTATGAATTTCATTAGGTACTTTTATGCCCCAATGAAACTACTAACGTAAAAAAAATTAATAGGTACTAGCCATTTTCATGATGGCCTTCGTCTTGGAAGGGTATATCTTCATCTCTCCTATACTTATCACATACTCTAGATACAACAATACAATTATGTAAACTGACACTTATTGATATTTGATAGCAATTGGAGCTTCTTTAATGTATCTAGAACCTGGGCCACATATGATATGTAATCCTCCTATGTAGCACTAAATGAATCAATAAAAGAGAATATAGAATAAAAAATGAATCTATAAAATGGAATAGTATATCATTCATTGACCTCATAAACATAGTTGTTGCATTGCATAGGAAAAACAACATGAATAAAAACTCATACAAATATTGTCTATTTTTTATGCCATTCTTCTAGGTATCTTTTTCTCTTACTCAAACCTTGTGATATCAAAAATTTTTGTCCAACTTGGTGAAGTATTTGACTTTCTACAATTGGTTCAACATATCATCAATTCTAGGCAGTGGGTACCTATTATTAAGCATAATTTTTTTTAATGCCATATAATCAATACAAATTTGCAATGTCCCATCCTTATTTGGCATAATAATAATGGGTGACCCACATGGTGAGGTACTTGGTCAAATGATACCCTGTTCCAATAGTTTTTGCAATTAATTCTTCATCTCACTTTCTTCTATATCATACTACCTATACAAACCAATGTTTACAAACAAGGAGTTTGGAAATAACTGGATCTCATACTCCACTTCCCTCTTGGGTGGTGTTATCACTCAAAGAAAGTGAAACATCATTTCACATAGTCTTAGAAGTTCATTTGTCAAAGGTATGGTCATAGAGTTCATAAGGAAAATTTAAATTTTTTCATATTAGCCTATCCTAAGGTCCAAACCCACCCCCATTCAAGTCATATCATGTCCCATCAGTCATCATTTGTTAACATATTTCATATACCAAGATTTTGAATTCGAAAAGGTCACTTTAGCCAAGTTTTCTTATTTTTGTAGCGAATTACATAATAGAAAGGTAGTTTTCGCTATGAAATTGCTAATACTTTTGTAGCAAAACTGCCAGGAAATGAACTAACTACGCTATGAAAAGGGGTTTTTCTAACTGTATTTTCAAATTCAGTGCAAGGTGTCAGTCAATGACTAGAAGTGTTAGGGTGGATGTCATTCGAGTCAGTTAGGGTTAAATCAAGGTACAAAGGTCATGGCTGAGGTGATTATTAATGTTTTTAGCATGCACGAGTCATGATTAAGCCATGTTCTGTCATTGAAACTTTAAAACATTATGCAAATGAGTCTTTTGTCATTCTTCACTTCATCTTTGCATGATACTCAGTTCTGGAGAGTTTTTTCACCAATCCAAGCTAGTTGCTAGCATTTTCAAAAGTTGTAGGGGTCACTAATCAAGCGAGGTAGAGAAGGTATAAAATCACCATGGCTGCAAAGAGGAAGACCAATAAAGGTGGCCACTACCTTAGATATGAGCCATCAAACATGAATTTTTGAATGAAGACCCAACTGCATTAGAAGTTTTCAGAAGAAAAGGGTGTTTACAGTTTTGTCAAAGATTGCAAGGGTGACATGTGCAGGTTTCTAGAGAGTTTGCTATCAGTTTCAATGGGACAAATTCAAAGGTAGGAATGTTGAACCTCACTATAACACCAAATACCATTGTAGCAGCAACATGAATCCCTAGAGGAGGAGAAAAATGGTTTAAAGGCTTCAAGTTCACCATGCAGGACTGTAAATAGTTTATCAAGCCAGAGCATAGTGAGATTGATCTCACAAATGCCATCCCAAGGAGCTACATGAAAGACAACTTCTCAAAGTTGCTTCTAATAATTCAGAAGTACTTGACATGTGAAGGGAGGTATCATATGGTTTACTCCTACCATATTAGGCTTCTGCTATATTTTGTAGGTAATAGGTCTCTTGATTTTCCTTTTTACTTATACAGAAGCTTAGCTAAAATGTAAGAAAAATTTAAAGCTAAATATGAAGGAAATGAAACCTCACGCTTTCATCATGGTTTGCTAAAGTTGCTGGTATTAGAGGAGTTAAAGAGATTAGGTAGAGACTGGTCATATTTTCTATTCATCAGTGGTTTTGAAGTAGATTATATCACTCCTAAAAGAACTCCAAAACCTAGAGATGTCCCATCACCTTCAATGGCAAAGAAAGTTGAGCCAGTGATCATGGAGACAGAGCCATTGCAGAAGGTTGACACACCCAAAGTTACAATTGCAAAAAAAAATCCAATAGTGAGAAAACATGGCAGCAAGAGAGTTACAAGAAGCCAAACAGTGGCTAAAGTTAACTTAGAGGATATTTTTCATGCTATTGATATTGAAGAAACTCCCATAGTTCAAGTTGAAGACATAGATGAGGGAAGAAGGAAGCTCAAGAAATCCATAACAGCCAAAAAGTTAGAATTTGTGGGTGAGGATGCTAGATTCATGTTTCAAGATAGAAAACCAATGACAAGACATGCTAGAAAAGTCTTGGAAAGAAAAAAAGAGGCTCAAAAGGTTAGTGAAACTATTCAGCCACCACCAAGAATCATTGACCTCTCATCACCTGCAAAAGAAGATCTGGTCATCAAGAAAAATAAGGGAAAAGAGAAAATCATTGAAAAAATAGAGATTGAAGTCCTTAAGGAGGAGTTGAAGCTGGAAAATGATGAAATATCAGTCTTAAACAAAGAGGGAAGGAAGCACAAGGTTCAAAAGGTACAGTTTGAAAAAATTAAAGATATTTGGGAGGATCAAGTCAGAAGTGTCTCTAAGACCTTGGACAACATAGAATAACTGATCAAATGGACTAATCCATTGAGAGGAGAGGTGAAACATATCAAAAAAATGAACCTGCACTTACAGTCTAAGAACAAGACACTAAAAGACCAAGTAAAATACCTACAAGAACAACTGGAATTGATTCATGAAGAGTTGGAGAAGAAAATCTTAAAGATATCCGTGGTTGAAGAGCCCATTGATCAACTAATCATTAATGAAGAGGAAACAACACAAGGGTATTAAGTTGAGTTTGAATGTGTTTTATAAGGTTCATGGCATGCTGAAGATCAAGTTTTCACAGCTGGAGGTCACTTTTTGGAGACAATGTTGAAATCTGGAAATTCTACACTTTTTCACAATTTCGCAGCGTTTCCTAGGCTTAAAGCCATGAAAACGCTACGAAAATTTCTGTAGCAGCCTTTTTGTCTCTAAATTTACTTTTTTCAGTTTTCAAGGAGGGATAATTATGGTGATGATGTGTCATGACTAGGGTGACACCATGAAACAACAAAAGAGCAAAGTTCTTGGGTGCAGAAGCTTATTTTTCAACGCTACGAAACTCATTGTTTTTGTAGCGAGCTATTTTGAAGGTTTTGGAGCAGTTTAATGATAGTTTTGAACAACTAGACTCCTCCAACATGTCAAGGGACCTTAATATCAAAAATTTATTACTTGAAGGAATTTTTGTGGAGACAGGTCATTAGCTAAAGCTCTCATTGAAGGTAAAGGTCATACATTCCTGAAAAATAGGGTTTTGTTCCACATGTCTAAGAGGGTTTTAAATATGTAAAAGTGGTAATGAACCTATCATCTATCATTTGAGCATGTGATGCTTATTTGTAACTAAAATTTAACTGTTTCAAATATAAGGTAGACTGATGTAATAAATAAGAGTTTGAGTCCTATTAGGAAATGTCTTATTTAGGGTGTAGCTGTCATTTTCTTGTTAGAAGATATGTTTTTCAGTTAGGTGACGTGTCATCAAAAGAATTCTATGAATCTAGCCATCAAGTAGATCATCCTTGTTGTAAGAATGTCTATTTAATGGAAAATTATCGAAGTGGTAAGGGTTGCAGATTTTTTGCACCAACCTATTGCTTTATGTATTTTGACTCATATCAGTAATACAGAGTGATTTTCTTCTTGACAGAACTGATATTCTCATGGGATTTTTAATGTCTTATTGATCTACATCTTATGTTTTACCACTTGCAGTAGATTTCATTGCTATTACTCAAAATTCATAACTCTATGCTATGACTTCCTTTATTAATGAAATGATTGTATTTTCCTATGTTTTATGAGTGAATTTCCTTTGTTAAAGACCCTTCTCTACCTCAACTTCCATGTCAAGAAGCCTTGCCACTGAAAATACTGATTTTTGACTCCATAAGCCCAATGGTAGCAAGTCTGCATTCTTTTCAACCTACATACATAAAAAAAAAGTTAATTTTCAAATAGAGTTAGTCATATAGTACTATCATAATCAAATATCATAAAACCCTTTGAGAGAGCCCTCTCAGATTGAAGAGGCTAATATTTAGTCAAAATTTGGTTTGAAATAGTTATATAGAGTTGTCTGATCAGTAGCCAATCAAGTGCAATTTTGTGATAACAGGTGGTATCCCTTTAGGATCTTAAAACACATCCCCATATTCCTATAGAAACTCTTCAATTTTTTGTTTTTGTTTCTTAGAAAACCCCTCCAAGGATGAATATGCTCTCACTGACTATTATATACATTTATTTTCTCTTAAAAATATTAAAACATATGCCTTGCTAGACATAATCAATTTCTGGCTTCATTGGCACTTACCAATGAAATTTTGGAAATTCCTTTATGTGTGTTGATGATGAAGGATTTTCTATCCATGATGAGGTAGTAATAGTTGTCTCTACACATAAATATTTTGTTGGAAATATGATGCAGAGTGTTTTCCTTGATGGCAACCCACGTGATGAAGTGATGGCAACCTACATGATGAAGTTGGTCTTGACTTGATGAGTTTATTAATGATGTAAATATGATGTTCTACAAGTAGCTCAGAAGTACCAGAGAAAGAAATATCAGTAAGGGCCAGAACAATGATGAAAAGTGTGTGACACAAAGCATACACGGGTTTGTTTAGGAGAAGTAGCGCATGCATGTGGAAAAGTATGTGCCAAGTCTCGTATGCTCAATTGCGCTCTAAAAGAATAAAACCAGGGGTTACTACTGTTAGCCCCCCCTATGAAATTATTGACAAGCAAGCTGGGGGCTAGAATTGTTCTGGAGCCTCCAAGGAATGCCTTTCCCCTAAAAATTCATCCTCCTTGGAGTCTCTCTGTATTGTGCCTAAAAAGTAATTCCTCTGCTGATCCATTTCTCAAAAAAGGCCCATTATTTCCCTTTATACCTTTGCAAAATATCACTTTCCCCTTCTCCCTTTGTAAAACTCCCCTTTAATTCCCCCATTATCCCTCTAAACCCTCTCTAAATCCTATTTTTGCCCCTGTTTTGGCCTTCCCTACCCTTCATTTCCCTATCGTTCTTCCCCTTGGGCCTAAAAAATGCTTTAAAATGTGCAAAAATCATATAATAAGGCATAAACCCCTTTAGCCTTAGCCCCACGCTCCTTTTCTTCCCATAAGACCTGGCGCCGGGACCCAGAGCTAAACCCTCCAGGAGCTTACCTCCTCCAACCATTTCTGCGCCAGAAAATCATTCAAAAACCTTTGGAAATGCACATTTTTGGGGTTTTGTACATAGTATTGGGTCGATGGATCTCCGTCGTCCGATCGAAAGCCAGATCTAACGACGTGGAGCGTGCCCGAAATGGTGGACCCCGCCTGCATATGTCATCCGCCCAAACCCGCCGGTAATTCCCGCACCGCCCATCTGCAACTAGCGGTTTTCTCCGAAACCCAGCGATCCCATTCATCCTTTGACATGCGTCCTCCGGTATTGTTCCTGAAAACCATTTTTTCGCGCGTTATTCCCCGGACAAGAGCCGGGCAGCGGAATCCGCGATCGCCGTTGGATCCTGGGGCCCTCATCTGACGGCTATCATCTTCCGAACCCACACACCGTTTAACACCCATCCTTTGTACCCGCGGGCCTGTCTTCTGACATTCCCCGCCGTTGATCTATCAGCGATCAACGGTCCAGATCCGTCCGTCCATGGTTGACCATTCCGTTGCCCCAGGACCTCCAACTCATCCGTCCACTCGGCTGTCCGTATGCCACGTCACCCCCGTGCATGTTCCGTACCTGTCAACCATTTCGTCGCATATAACGTCCTACTCTCGCGTTTTTTAATTTTTTTCATGCATTCTTCGTTCTACAGCGTCCGCCAACCACACCAGAGCTATGTTCCACCATTTCCCCTGCAATTTTTCCCTCCATTCCGTCTGCATGGCTTTTATCCATGATCACATCTTGTCCTCGTCGCCTTCATCATCCCTGTCCATGGTCTTCCTCGCAGTTCGTTGTTTTGCAGAGTTTCCAAGGGTAAAAGACCGCCATGACCCTACGTGGCAAAGCTGTGCAGACTGTATTAAATTCAAGAGTTGGTACTGGCATAAAATGGTTAAAGAAAGCGGCGAAGAGGATTTGCATCAAGGAAAAAGGTAGATTTCGAGCACTGAAAACCTTCCAGCACCATTAAAACCCCGAGCTACCCTGTCGGAATAGATGGAGCGGCAGAATGTTTAGCGCAGAGAAAAGGAAGATTAAAGCCAGCTTATGAAGATCTTGAGTTTTTAATCCGTAGTGTGGAAGGCTAAGCAGCAGATTACGGACCCCGAGGATCAATCAAAGGATCCTGAGCGCAGATAAAAGGTAATATCAGGGTTTCCGTCAGCAAAATGTTTTTCTTCGTCAGGTACAAGGCATCCATACTGTTTTTATTATGCAGAATGTCCCTGAAGAGTTTTCCCACCAAACTACAGCTCAAAGACAGTCATACATTTATGAGATAGACCTTCGTACAGTTTATTTTACTTTTGGTTCGCGACACCTGGAGTACAACATGCCAAAATTTCGAGATCATATCCAAGGAGATCATTCTTTTCCGAGGGAGGTGATAGAGATTAAATATACAGCATGTCAAGCAGAATGGGTTTCGGCCCTGCATTCATGGTTATGTTTAAAGATACATTTAATTTTCACCTACCTTATAAGTCGATCTTAGGTTTATCCTTTTCTATAAAGCACAGGAGGAAACATTGTAATGGTTGTTGATAAGAAATCAGTGGAACACAAGTATTTTCCTCTTGAGACAAGTTCTCTGTGTATATTGTAAGATAGGCTGAGATTTGATGTATTCAGACTAAATGTTCAAGCCATGGGCTATGATGTACCTAATTGGTGTTGTTTTTAATATGACAAGCATGTTTCTTTGGATCCTGATCTAAAGCAGCTAGTGATGTTTTCCTTTCTCTGTATTTGTGATTGACTTGCTCTCATTTCATTATGTTTCTTCAGGCTCGCATCAGAAGTTTGGCATAAGATTTACCCTTGATAGGTACCTTATGTTGCTGCTCTCCCATCCTTTATGTTTTCTGCTTATATGTGTATCTGAATGTTGATTTCAACTGATTTAACCATTGTAGTGGATGATATTGCCTGTTCTCTGATGTATGAATTGATGAAGTCTATGTTTAGATGTTCTTGGTAGGATTTAGCTGGAAGGTTTGGGAACACTGGGGATTAGTGTTAGCCCTGTCCATTAGGATATTTGCACGACCAGCTAGTCTTTCTAATTTCCCTGGTAATTACCTCTAATTCTGTCCAAGCAGGCCTGGAGTTAAATGACCTCTGGTCTGATCTATAGACAGAGTTGGATGGTCCTCCTCCTTTCATTTTCAGTCCTTAAAGTTCCATCCCATCTTCTACCCTTTAAGATCCAAATGCTCTAGATGACTAGCCCAATTGAAAGCTTGCACATTGACTACAAGTAAATCCTCTCTTGACTCCATAGCCCAATGGCTTTGATGTTATTTGAGTTATCTGTCTCTGCCTAAGCTTCCTCTTTTCTCATCCTTGTCTTATATTGGACCTTCTTTTCCCTATTCCCTCCAACCAAACACAAACAATAAGACAAACAACCTTGAGCCTACAACTAGCCTAAAATCATAACACCCGAGCTTCAAAGACATAACCTTTGACTACCATAGAGAGATCCCTCTCTAGACCTAGGAGGGCTAGATCCTAAGGTCCCAAAGTGGTTCTATGTTGTCTCATCTTTTGGTCTCTGTCAACCTGGCTAAAACATGGGAACCCCAACATAATGGCGACTCCGCTGGGGAATTCTGAGTGCATTTCACCTTAAACATTCGTAAAAGACTCAGAAACTTAAAACTCTGGTTAGGTTGACAGTAAGTCACCCCTTTCTTGAATCAACCTCCAATATTGAATATCCACCGTACTCTTAGACAGAGCCTGGAAAGGGCTAGATAGCCTCCGGATCTCATCCTCTTTTCAGAGGTGACATATCTGGTAAATGCCCTCCCAGTCAATCTCTGGTTGGAGCTTGCTGATTTAGAGGAGATTCCTGAAAGGTGATAGTGCCTGAGCACTGTGGTGGATAGTGTACCCTGTAGAAACATTCTAAACCCTCCACCTGGCGACTCCATCATTCCTAAACGTTAAAATACTCCACTGGTGATCAGTAGGCCTGCTGATTATCTTGGTTTCACAATCAGACTCCACTGGGAGACTAGTCCCGAAACATAATGAAGACTCCACTGAGAGGCCAGTTCCTGAGACAACATTAACCACAGTAGAAGTAACAAGTAGGGTTAAGCTCCTTGGCTTATAAATAGCATTCTGGCTTTCAGAACCATCCACACAAGAGCTTATCCCAACCCTGACCCACCGAAAATAGTTGAAAATCCAGAGAGTATCCTCAGAAGAGCTCCCACATTAAGCAGACCAACTATTCCCAGTCACATTCATAGAGATAGTTCTGCACCAGCGGATCTTGCAGCTCTATTAGACCCTTTCTTCGACCTAGACCTTCAAAACAGATTTCCTAGAACTAGGTCATTCAGTGTTTCAGACCAGCCAAATGCTAGGGACAGTGAGACCCCTCCTTCCACACCACCTGATTTTCACTTCCTCCAAAACTTGGGGCTCTCTCACCCTAGATCTGCTCAACAGACTTCTGCTAGTCCTACCATCCCTGTCATCCAAATACCAGCTGCTCAAGCTAACCCTTTACCTCACCAGAATATCATCATGGCAGCTTGGTATGCTCCTTTAGTTCTACCCCAGCCCTTGCTACCCTTACCAAATGATTATCAATAAAAAATCCCACACTTCACAGCTAAAGAGTCCATAACAGCACAGCAACATGTAGATAAAATGGAAGACTCTTTTGATTATATGGAGATCGATGATGAAACAATAAAAATGAGAATCTTTGCCCAAAGCTTAGGGGGTGAGGTGAAAAAATGGTTTAAAAAACTGCCTCCTGGCAGTATTCAAGATCTCCCTGCGTTGTACCAGACCTTCATAAACAAGTGGGAGGTTAGAGCAAATCCTCGCCAGCTCCTTGCGGAATACATGTCCCTTAAGAGGAACGTAGGAGAGAGTGTTCATGATTACACCACTAGATTCAACAGCATTTATAATGCTCTCCCTCCACACATGAAACCTCCGCAAGGTATGGCCCTAGCTAAGTATCCTGATGGATTTGATGCTGACATGGCCTATGAGCTTAGAGATAAAGAATACACCACCTTGGAAGAAAGGGCAAGATTAAAAGCTGAAAAAAGGGTAACCTATAGGGATGACAACATAGCTTCCACATCTGATCCCAAATATGACAGACTTTCTAAAAATGTGGAAGAACTGCAACAAATGATAAAGAGGATGGTTGTCCAAAACAACAACCAAAACAGGAACTAGAACCAAAACATTAGAAGAAACAATGCTGCTCCCAACAGAAAAAGAGAGTCAGATCAACAAATTATTCCCCCATTTCAAGAAAAATTTTTAGATGAAGATGAGGGAATCATTGAGGAGTCTGAAGGGAATACGATAAACATGTTTGAAGCAGAGGACTCAGTCCTTAACTGTGATTCGGAAGAGGATCAGCCCTCACCTTCATTTTGGGAGGAGGAATGGTTAGAGACTGAGGATTACAGACTAGGATTTGAAGATGCCATGCTACAGGTCAGGGAACAATATGAACTTAGGAGCAAGAAAAGCCAAGATACTTCCAAGACAAAGACTCCTGAGGTAACCATCAAGAAAAGACCTGAAAAAACTTCTAAAGCAACCTCTGTAGAGAATAAGACAGTAGCTGTAAGTTCTGGTAAACATAAGGAGAAGGACAACCAAAGCAATGAAAAACAAAGTCAACCAGCCAACAGTGATAGCATTTCGTTTAGTACTCCTGATAAAACTATTCATACACATGTACATAATGAGAATCAACAAGCTGATTCAGCCACCAAAACAGTGGCAAACAAGACAGAAGTGAGCACTCCAAAGAATCAGTCCACTTTCAATTTGGAAAGTGAGATTGCAAAAATTAAAATCTCTATACCATTATCTGAGCTGGCCACTCAGGATGTATATAAGGGCCAAATTTTGAAAGAATTAAATCTAGGGGACATCAATGATTCTGTAAACTTGAATGATGATCAACCTGCCCTCCTATTTGGTCCAAAAATTGAGGGAAAATTTCAGGAAGGGGTAGTTCCACCATTTTATATCAGTCTTAACATTCATGACAAGATCTTACACAATGCAATGCATGACTCTGGTGCATCACACAACTTAATGCCTAAGGTAGTGATGGAGAGGCTAGGCGTGGAAATCACCAGACCTTACAAAGACTTATACTCATTTGACTCTAGCAGAGTAAAGTGCCTAGGCCTCATCAAAGACTTATGTGTGAGCTTAACTCAGATTCCTGCCAAGTGTATGGTCATGGACGTTGTGGTGGCAGATGTACCACCAAAATATGGCATGCTGTTGTCAAGGTCATGGGGAGCCAAACTGCAAGGAACAATGCAGATGGATGGCTGATATGCCACTATCCCTATATTTGGCCAACTCAGAAGACTTTATAGAGAGTCTCAGATGAAATTTTTAGTCAGTAGCCCCGAAAAACCTGAAAAATCACCATTATACTCTGTGCATACAGATCTGGACTCTTTTATCCTTTACAATGACCAATCTTTAGAAGAGCCAAGATCAGATAATGGAAATGCAAACACACAGTCCATGGACTTCAACATAATGGATACTTTGGAAGAATACGAAGAAGAAGACCATGGGAAAACTGCTGAAAATATAACTCTAAATGAAACAGAAATAGAATGAAAACAACAAGCCAACCACCTCCTTGATCTCCATGCCCATAATGAACTACAAAACAACCCCTCTTCTAGTACAAACCTTACAACTCAACAAAATGACGAATTCAGCTGTAGGGGAGGGGATGAAAACGAATTAAACAAAGAACCCCCGTGGGAAATGAACTTTGATGGGTCCTGTACTAGGCAGAGTGCTGGAGCAGGAGTGTGGCTGCGTAACACTGAAAACGATCACGCAGAGAGCCACGCTGTCAATCTACATTTGAAATGCACAAACAATATTGCAGAATATGAGGCTCTCATCCTAGGTCTGAATTTGTTGAAAAGGCTAGGAGCCCGTAGGATAGCCGTGAAAGGAGACTTAGAGTTAGTTATCAAACAAGTGAAGGGTGAGTATTCAGCAAAACATCCCATACTACGAGCATACAGGAATGACACTCTAGATTTGCTGAAAACGTTTGTTGAATATGAATTAGTGTTTGTTCCTAGGGGCCAAAATGCAATCGCGAATGGACTAGCATGCCTAGCTAGCTCGTATCTTAAAGTCCCAGTTGACCAACAAATTATCATTCAAACCAAATTCAGGCCTGCAGTGCCGAACAATGAAAAATATTGGCAGGTATTTGAAGGAGACAAACAGATCGAGGATTTCCAGATAGGCAGAAATGAGTTTGAAATTTCTAATTCGGACTCCCAATCTGATAGCTTCTACCCAGAGGGAGATCCCCCAGATGAACCAGAAACTCCCTGTAACATAACAATAAATCTTTTTTCTGATAAAACTGGAAATTTTAACGAAAATAGCGAAAACGCAGAAAGTGAAGAGGTCGAAGTGTTGCAGGCCAAAGATAAGAACATACCCAGAGGCCTGGCACCCTTAGAAGACCTTTTTGACTTTGATAACGTAGCAAAGAAGCCCACAATAGAGCATGCAGAATCAGATATAGAAGAATGCAACATAGGCACTGAAAATAAGCCCAAAATGATCAAACTGGCTAGGTCCATCCCTGCAAACATGAAGAAAAGGTACATTTAACTTTTTAAAGAATTTGTAGATGTGTTTGCATGGATTTATGAAGACCTAAAGGCTTATGACACCAATATCATTCAACAAAAAATACCCCTAAAAGAAAATCAGAAGCCTTTCAGACAAAAACTGCGTAGGATTAATCCGAAACAATTGCCTGTAGTGAAAAAGGAAATTGAAAAGATGTATAATGCAGGCATAATAGTCCCTGTTAGGTTCTCTGATTGGGTGTCAAATCTAGTGGCTATGAGGAAGAAAACGGGAGAGATCAGGTTATGCATAGACTTTAGAAACTTGAATAGAGCCTCCCTAAAAGACAACTACCCTTTGCCCAGAATGGAGCATATCCTACAGAAGGTAGTAGGTTCTAAAAGGATCTCCCTGCTTGATGGTTTTTCAGGTTACAACCAAGTTCTGGTACTCCCAGAAGATCAACTCAATACAGCTTTTACCACTCCATGGGGCACCTTCATGTATGTGAAAATGCCCTTTGGATTGATGAATGCTGGAGCTACCTTCCAGAGAGCAATGGACATTGCTTTCTCAGATGAGATTGGACACTTTATAGTTATCTACTTGGATGACTTGACTGTCTTTTCTAAAACTGAAGAAGAACATCTGAAACATCTGAGAAAAGTGTTTGACAAATGTAGAAGGTACGGTCTGTCCCTAAACCCCAAGAAAACTGTTTTTGGGCTGCAAGAAGGTAAACTTATGGGCCACATTATATCTGAGAAAGGGATTAGGATAGACCCCCAGAGAGTTGAGGGAATACTTCAAATTACACATCCAAGAAACATCAAGGAGCTACAGTCCTTCATTGGGAAGATCAATTTCCTTAGAATATTTATCCCCAACCTTGCTAAGCATCTTAGGAAAATGACTGAAATGCTGGAATTAAGTGGACTGTTGAAGCCAAGAAATATTTTGAGTCAGTAAAGCTTGCACTCACTCAAGCCCCTGTCATTATCAGTCCCGACTTCTCAAAAGATTTTCTGATCTTTTCATTCGCTTCCCAATCCACAATAGCTGCAGTTTTACTGCAGAAAAATTCAGAAGGTAATGAACAGCCTATAGCCTTCTTCAGTAAAGCCCTGAGAGATGCACCCTTAAAGTACAACATCATGGAGAAGCAGGCCTATGCTCTGATTAAGGCCTTAAAAGACTTTAGGGTGTACATTCTGCATTCTCACACCATTGCCTATGTGCCAAATATAGTGGTCAAAGATATCTTGTCCGAAGACCCAGATGGGAAAAGGGGCAAATGGATTGCTACCATATTAGAATATGACCTTGAAATAAAACCCACCAAGCTGATTAAAGGTCAAGGCCTAGCCCAATTAATGGCTGAATCTAATCTGCAGACCTTGGATATTAACATGATGAATGCCTTAGGTGAGCAAAAAGGATTGCCCCACCCTACTGTTGAGGAGAAGTTTCAGAAATCTCCTTGGTATACTGACATCCTTTATGTGCTCACTAACCTCAATGCACCCCCAGAACTATCCAAAACAAAGGCCAGATTCATTAAACTCAATGCTAGAAATTATTGTATTTTGAATGAGAATCTATATTGGAAAAATCCAAATGGCCTTTCGCTGAAATGTCTGTCTGAAACTGAAGCTGAAAAAATCAAACAAGAATTCCATGCTGGGGAGTTTGGAGGCCACCTGAGTTGGAAAACCAGTGCAAATAAGATACTCAGGGCTGGTTACTATTTGCCTACACTCTTTAGTGATGTCCATAAAATGCCTCTTGCCTGCCATAAATGTCAGATCTTTGAGGGCAAAAGAAAACTCCTTCCCCTCCCTCTGCAACCGATCACCATAGAAGGCCCCTTCATGCAATGGGGCTTAGACTTCATAGGAGAAATTCATCCTGCCTCCTCTGGACAACATAAATGGATCTTGACAGCCACTGATTACTTCACTAAATGGATAGAAGCTATACCCACTAGGAATGCCACTGATTCTGTCATCATTAGGTTCCTAGAAGACTTCATCCTATCTCGGTTTGGTTGTCCAAGGAAAATAATCACTGACAATGCTACTGCTTTTGGATCCAAAAGAATGATTGATTTCTGTCACAGGTACGGAATAGCACTTGGACATTCAACTGCCTATTACCCCCAGGGTAATGGTCTAGCTGAATCATCAAATAAAAGCCTGGTTACAATCATTAAGAAGCTGCTGGAAGAAAACAAAAGATCATGGCATAAAAAGTTGATACATGCCTTGTGGGCTGACAGGCTCACTTCAAAGAAATCTATTGGCATGTCACCCTTCCAGCTGGTTTATGGGACTGAAGCAGTGTTTCCTACAAGTATTGGAGTTCCAGTCATCAAGCTTGTTCAGGAGATCCAATCAGAAGAAAACAGTATGATAAGGAGAATTAATGAAACAATATATCTTCAGCAGACAAGAGAACAGGTTTATAGCAGGGCTGTCAGAGTTCAAGAAAGCATCAAAAGGCAGTTTGATAAAAGAACCAAAGCTTCAGATTTCAAGGTTGGAGACAAAGTTCTGAGATGGGATTCGAGAAGAGAGGACAAAGGAAAACATGGCAAATTTGACAGCTTGTGGCAAGGTCCATATATCATACAAGCCACTGTAGGTCCTAATGCGTTTTTCTTACAAGAACTTGATGGTACAGAGCTGTTTGGGGGTCCTGTCAATGGCAGGATGCTCAAACACTATTTCTGCTAATTTTCCATTTCCAGTTTCATCTCCATTGTATATACCATTGCAAATTTTCATTTTCAGCAAAAAAGAGAAGAAATGTTCCAAAAACAGAATCAAAGAGAGGTTCAGACATGCTCAAAACATGAACCTCTGAGGTAAAAAGATTGGCTCTAATAAACTCAAAATCTGGGCCAAAAAAGAAGCAGAATAGCTGGTCCTAACAAGCTCAAAACCTGAACCAACAGTGAAAGGAAGAATCAGCTCTATCTGCCTAAAACCAGAGCTAAAATCAAAGCAAAAATATGACTCAAATATGCTCAAAACCTGAGTCAAAGGAAAGAAGGATATTTCACAATTGCAAAACTTCATGCCTTCACAGTTTTGTTTTCTATAAGTTTCAGCCCAGCAAGTCAGACAGTCTAATCCCGGCTTGGCTGTGTTTAAATTTCTTTTCTTAGAATGTAGGTGAAGGAACCCGTTGGACAGTTTAATCTCAACAGGTAGTAGATTAGGTAGAGAAATAGATGAGGTCAACAGTCTAATCTGGCCTCATGGAGCAATAAGTGTAGAATTAGAATAGGCTTGTTTTCTGTTTTGCAGAATAAAATGTAAAGGGTCTGCTAGCTCAAGTGCACCCAAGGGAAAATTGTAGAATTGTAGTTTGGGTAGGTAGATTGGTTGGGAAAATGTTTTTGCTAATGCTTTGTATCGCACTGTGGCAGCTAAAATTAAAGAAGAAAGATGGCTTATGACAGCAGGCATCTGGCCTACTCCAAAGATCATATCTGGTTTCTTGACTCCTCCAAGGAGCAGCCATCCCCATGTGGAGCCACTGTTAGCCCCCCCTATGAAATTCTTGACAAGCAAGCTGGGGGCTAGAATTGTTCTGGAGCCTCCAAGGAATGCCTTTCCCCTGAAAATTCATCCTCCTTGGAGTCTCTCTGTACTGTGCCTAAAATGTAATTCCTCTGCTGATCCATTTCTCAAAAAAAGGCCCATTATTGCCCTTTATACCTTTGCAAAATATCACTTTCCCCTTCTCCCTTTGTCAAACTCCCCTTTAATTCCCCCATTATCCCTCTAAACCCTCTCTAAATCCTGTTTTTTCCCCTGTTTTGGCCTTCCCTACCCTTCATTTCCCTATCGTTCTTCCCCTTGGGCCTAAAAAATGCTTTAAAATGTGCAAAAATCATATAATAAGGCCTAAACCCCTTTAGCCTTAGCCCCACGTTCCTTTTCTTCCCATAAGACCTGGCGCCGGAACCCAGAGCTAAACCCTCCAGGCGCTTACCCCCTCCAACCATTTCCGTGCCAGAAAATCATTCAAAAACCTTTGGAAACGCACATTTTTGGGGTTTTGTACATAGTATTGGGTCGATGGATCTCCGCCGTCCGATCGAAAGCCAGATCTAACGGCGCGGAGCGCGCCCGAAATGGTGGACCTCGCCTGCATATGTCATCCGCCCAAACCCGCCGGTAATTCCCGCACCGCCCATCTGCAACTAGTGGTTTTCTCCGAAACCCAGTGATCCCATTCATGCTTTGCCACGCATCCTCCAGTACTGTTCCTGAAAACCATTTTTTCGTGCGTTATTCCCCGGACGAGAGCTGGGCAGCGGAATCCGCGATCGCCGTTGGATCCTGGGGCGCTCATCCGACGGCTGTCATCTTCTGAACCCACGCACCGTTTAACGCCCGTCCTTCGTACCCGTGGGCCCGTCTTCTGACATTCCCCACCGTTGATCTATCAGCGATCAACGGTCCAGATCCGTCCATCCATGGTTGACCATTCCGTTGCCCCGGGACCTCCAACTCATCCGTCCACTCGGCTGTCTGTATGCCACGTCACCCCACGTGCATGTTCCGTACCTGTCAACCATTTCGTCGCATATAATGTCCTACTCTCACGTTTTTTAATGTTTTTCATGCATTCTTCATTCTGCAGCGTCCGCCAACCACACTAGAGCTATGTTCCACCATTTCCCTTGCAATTTTTCCCTCCATTCCGTCTGCATGGCTTTTATCCACGATCACATCTTGTCCTCGTCGCCTTCATCATCCCTGTCCATGGTCTTCCTCGCAGTTCGTTGTTTTGCAAAGTTTCCAAGGGTAAAAGACTGCCATGACCCTACGTGGCAAAGCTGTGCAGACTGTATTAAATCCAAGAGTTGGTACTGGCATAAAATGGTCAAAGAAAGCGGCGAAGAGGATTTTCATCAAGGACAAAGGTATATTTCGAGCACTGAAAACCTTCCAGCACCATTAAAACCCCGAACTACCCTGTCGGAATAGATGGAGCGGCAGAATGTTCAGCGCAGAGAAAAGGAAGATTAAAGCCAGCTTATGAAGAACTTGAGTTTTTAATCCGCAATGTGGAAGGCTAAGCAGCAGATTACGGACCCCGAAGATCAATCAAAGGATCCTGAGTGCAGATAAAAGGTAATATCAGGGTTTCCGTCAGCAAAATGTTTTTCTTCGTCAGGTACAAGGCATCCATACTGTTTTTATTATGCAGAATGTCCTTGAAGAGTTTTCCCACCAAACTACAGCTCAAAGACAGTCAGACATTTATGATACAGACCTTCATACAATTTATTTTACTTTTGGTTCACGACACCTGGAGTACAACATGCCAAAATGTCGAGATCATATCCAAGGAGATCATTCTTTTTCGAGGGAGGTGACAGAGATTAAATATACAGCATGTCAAGCAGAATGGGTTTCGGCCCTGCATTCATGGTTATGTTTAAATATACATTTAATTTTCACCTACCTTCTCAGTCGATCTTAGGTTTATCCTTTGCTATAAAGCACAGGAGGAAACATTGTAATGGTTGTTGATAAGAAATCAGTGGAACACAAGTATTTTCCTCTTGAGACAAGTTCTCTGGGTATATTGTAAGATAGGCTGAGATTTTATGTATTCAGACTAAATGTTCAAGCCATGGGCTATGATGTACCTGATTGGTGTTGTTTTTAATATGACAAGCATGTTTCTTTGGATCCTGATCTAAAGCAGCTGGTGATGTTTTCCTTTCTCTGTATTTTTGATTTTATGGTTTCATTCTGCCATGTTCTCGCCACAGCTGAAGTCAGGCAAGATTTGCCTGATAAGGCCTGTTGCCGCTTCCACCCTTATGTTTTCTTGCATGAGTAATCTCACTGTTGATTCAATTGACGTCCAGCAGAAAGATGACATTTCCTGCTCACTGTAGTGGAATTGATGAAGTCTCTGTGTTTAGATTTCAGAAGATTTAATGAAGGTCAAACACCAGGATGAAAGAGCCTGCCCACAGGGATCTGCCCATAAAGCCAGTCTTTCGGGAAGTTTTCCTATAATTATTTCTAATTTAGTCTCGCTGTGCCCTCGGAGTTAAATGACCTCTGGTCTGATCTATAGACAGAGTTGGATGGTCCTCCTCCTTTCATTTTCAGTCCTTAAAGTTCCATCCCATCTTCTACCCTTTAAGATCCAAATTCTCTAGATGACTAGCCCAATTGAAAGCTTGCACATTGACTACAAGTAAATCCTCTCTTGACTCCATAGCCCAATGGCTTTGATGTTATTTGAGTTATCTGTCTCTGCCTAAGCTTCCTCTTTGCTCATCCTTGTCTTATATTGGACCTTCTTTTCCTGATTCCCTCCAACCAAACACAAACAATAAGACAAACAACCTTGAGCCTACAACTAGCCTAAAATCATAACACCCGAGCTTCAAAGACATAACCTTTGACTACCATAGAGAGATCCCTCTCTGGACCTAGGAGGGCTAGATCCTAAGGTCCCAAAGTGGTTCTATGTTGTCTCATCTTTTGGTCTCTGTCAACCTGGCCAAAACATGGGAACCCCAACAACTACCATGGTATTGACCCATTGAATTGAGCGCTGGACTGTCTATGTGATCCCGTCCAGGAATACCAATGGAAGTTGTGTGGTTTTGGCTCATGGTATTGTCAAAGGCTAGATCTATTTAAGGAGAAGAAATTCATTGTGAAATGTGGGTGCAAGATGTCTGGGTTTGAATGAATACTTCTCTTTGAAGTATATCTGAATGGAAAGGGTAACAATTTGATGATAGATCTGAATCTATGATGCACCTATGAAGAAAATGATGAAGAGGGATCTCTAGATCTGAAATGTATATGTATCTTCTGGATCTGTTTATGGAATGATTAGATTTGTGATCTGGCGAATCTATTCTAAAGTAAAGAATGAAGATCTGAGTTGTATATCTGTTTTGGAGAGCTACATTGCCCTAAAATGTCTGAAGATCTATACACAATTTCATCGAGGAGAAAGCGCGTATATACGCGGCTTGTATTCAGAGAAAGCACGTATGGGAATTGAAGTGAGCTCTGAAATGTGTGCAGATGTATACGCGGGTTGGTATTTGTGAAAGTGCATATATACGCAGGTTCAGTGAAGAAAAATAGTGTATGTAATTTAGGGTTTGCTGAAGTATGTGGTATGAAATGTCTGATCTGTTATGTTGTTTTACTGCTATCTGCCAATGATGATCTGGGTTGTTCGAATCTTGATTATGCTGCTATAGAGAAAGTTGTTGGTTTGATGAATGTTCCTTGAGCTTAATTGTGTGGGTTGGATCCAGTATGAAAATTGATGAAACATGGTCCATAGTGGTGCTGAGGGTTGTAGCCTTCAGTCAGGGGGTTGTAGCTCCCTTCTAGGAGAGGCTGGTAAACGAGAGCAGGGGGTTGTAGCTCCCTTCCAGGAGAGGCTGGTAAATGAGAGCAGGGGGTTGTAGCTCCCTTCCAGGAGAGGTCGGTTAAACGAGAGTAAGGGGTTGTAGCTCCCTTCCAAGAGAGGTCGGTAAATGAGAGAAGGTTTCAGCCTTCTCCGTGTGGGTGCCTCGCGTGCCGGTATGAGTTCCATAAGCCAAGATATGGTTGTAATATTTTTTCTCTATAATAAAATATTGAAGGCTGAGACAACGGCAGCGGTGGTTTTCTCCCGACTTGGGTTTCCACCTAAAATTCTGGTGTTCATGTGTGTTGCTTATGTGTAATGGTTTATTCCGTTATTAATGCGCATACTTACTGTTAACTAAACATCTGATGAATGAATGATGCATAGACCTAAGTAAACAAATAAATGCATAATAAGATCTCTATGTATACACGAGTTTTATGAAGGATATCCGCGTGTATACGCGAGTTGGGCTTAGTGAAGTAGCGTATGGGTTTTAGAGAAAGAAAAAGTAAAATATTTGAGTATGCCCTAAATACTGATTCACCCCCCCCCTCTTAGTATTTTTCCCAACAATTGGTATCAGAGCAGGTCCTTCTACAGAAGCTTGATCGATTGAAGGAGATCCGTCACAATGGGAAAGAAGCAAAAGAATAAGGCTACTCAAAAGGAGATATCTCAGAAAACATGTGCAGCAGAAAATAAGGAAGATAAAATAGGTACTGATTGTTGTTCTTGTGATTCACCTTCTTGTGCATGTAATGGTGAAGATAGTAAAAGGAATGCTATGGATCTTGAAGAAGCTCTCAAGATTAAAGTTGAAGGACTACAAAGATCATCTAATAAGCAAGAATCTATCTACAAAGAGATGATCTCTCAAATGAAAGGACAAATAGAAACAATGAATGGTCAGATGGAAATGTATCAAAGATGGATAGAAATGTATCAAAGGGTGTATGATAATGTAACCAATCGAAGTAAAGGACTTGAAGCAAAAATCATCTCTCTGAAAGCAGATCTCGAAACATCAAACAAGAAGAATGAAGAACTTCTACAATCCTTTGAAGAAAAAGGATTTGAAGCAGAAATCATCTCTCTGAAAGCAGATATCGAAGCATCAAATAAGAAGAATGAAGAACGGCTACAATCATTTGAAGAAAAAGGACTTGAAGCAGAAATCATCTCCCTCAAGGAAGATCTGGAAAAATCTAATAAGAAGAATGAAGAAATTTTACAAAATTTTGAAGAACAAGAAAATGGATTGAAGGAAGATATTCTAAACTTGAATGATCAAGTAGAAGAAGGAAAAAGGGTCTAAGAAATCATGAAGAAGCAATGCCAAAAATTGGAGGTTGAGGTAAACATTCTAAAAGGTAAATTAGAAGAAAAGGATAAACTTTTGAGGTTTCAAGAAAGTAATAAGATTCTGGATAATATTCTTAGTAGTCAAAGGTCTCCCTCTGTTAAATTTGGTCTTAGTTTTCATGAAACTGTTAAAGGCGAATCTAGTTCACAAGAGAGTGCTAAAGATGCAAAGGATATCAATGCAAAACCTGAAGTGGTGAAAAAGACAAATGGGCAACCAACAATTATGAATTCTCAAAAGAAATATTTCACTCCTAACTATAGAAGTATCAATAATGTTGAATGCTTTAAATGTCATAATTATGGACATGTTGCAGCCAATTGTAGAAGCAAATTGTTTCAGTCACAAACAAACAGATTCTACACAGAAAGGTACTCTGGCTTCTTCAAGGGATATTGTTTTTCATGCAACAAGTATGGACATAAAGCAGCTGATTGCAATAGAAGGAAGAACAGAAAAACACATTATGATTCTTATGCTTATTTCTCTGGCCACATAAGATTTCATGCTTGTAACAAGTATGGACATGTAGAAAATGAATGTCGGATGAACAAATCTGGGAAATTGGATAACTTCCAGCACACAATTAGAAATTTCAAGCAAAGCTGGATAAAGAAGGAGGACCAGTTAGAAACCTAGGGAATACTGACCCTACTGCAGTCATCTGCTTCTAAAGCTTACTTCTCTTAATGAATGTAGGAGTGATGTGAGATACAATATAGGGATTAGTAATGTATCGTCACAGGGGGAGCGATGTATGGTGATTCCCATGATGGTTTTGGTTATTCTGGTTATGTTTATTTCTGACAGAGCATCTGATGTGAATAAGACAGGTACAGGTGGTACAAACTCAGGGGGAGATGAAGGAATGTGAATTTTTCAATGTTTCACTTTACATACATGGGTTCTGTGAACTAAAGCCACGTATACACGCGAGTTACAGTGGAGACAGTCGTGTATGCATTTATGACAAGAAAAATAGTATGACAAGCTAAAGATCAGGAACATAGGTTCAGGGGGAGCATCAGTCTAACTACTAATGATTGTATTATCGGTTGCACAAGCTAAGGAGGAGCCTTGGTCATATGGAAAGGATGCTTGGATGCAAATTTTTAGGGGGAGCATTAACCTTGCTGAGTATAATGCATTGTTGGCATTATGATGATTCTGAAATATGATCTCTTCTTTGAGGTCCTTTTGGTATTTGTTACAAAAGGTCATATTTGTAATTGGTTTAAAAGGTCATGTTGAGACCCATGATGTAAATTTTTAATATTCAGTCATGTAAGGACTTGATCAAATATGTAAACCCACTTGGTTGGGTACTTGAGTCAAAATGTGTAAACCCTCTTGGTTGGGTAGTTGAGTCAAATTGTGTAAACCCACTTGGTTGGGTATTTGAGTCTCATATGTAAATCCACTTGGTTGGATCTTTGATGTAAGTATGAGTCCTTGGTAATAGGAAGGTCATAGAGTCATGTACTTAATTGAAAAATATGTTTGAATATTCAGCATGAACTCAGGGGGAGCATGGTAACTTCAATGCACATCAGATCTACAACGCTCTTCTTTATACATGAGGAGGAAAACCTTGTATTGGTTTTGATCCGCCCTTTGCCCTTGATGTCAAAGGGGGAGAGTGACATGGTGTTTGAATAGGGGGCGAATATCACTATGCTTAATGTATCTATCTATTTTGATCAAACACCATCGTGGTTGCCATCAAGTCCAAAGGGGGAGATTGTTGGAAATATGATGCAGAGTGTTGTCCTTGATGGCAACCCACGTGATGAAGATGATGGCAACCTACGTGATGAAGTTGGTCTTGACTTGATGAGTTTATTAATTATGTAAATCTGATGTTCTAAAAGTAGCTAATAAGTACCAAAGAAATAAATATCAGTAAGGGCCAGAACAATGATGAAAAGTGTGTGACACAAAGCATACACGGGTTTGTTTAGGAGAAGTAGCGTATGCACGCGGAAAAGTACGTGCCAAGTCGCATATGCTCAATTGCACTCTAAAAGAATAAAACCAGGGGTTACTACCATGGTATTGACCCATTGTATTGAGCGCTGGATTGTCTATGTGATCCCGTCCAGGAATACCATCGGAAGTTGTGTGGTTTTGGCTGATGGTATTGTCAAAGGCTAGATCTATTTAAGGAGAAGAAATTCATTGTGCAATGTGGGTGCAAGATGTCTGGGTTTGAATGAATACTTCTCTTTGAAGTATATTTGAATGGAAAGGGTAACAGTTTGATGATAGATCTGAATCTATGATGCACCTATGAAGAAAATGATGAAGAGGGATCTCTAGATCTGAAATGTGTATGTACATTCTGGATTTGTTTATGGAATGATTAGATCTGTGATCTGGCAAATCTGTGCTAAAGTAAAGAATGAAGATCTGAGCTGTATATTTGTTCTAGAGAGCTGCATTGCCCTAAAATTTCTGAAGATCTATATGCAGGTTCGTCGAGGAGAAAGCGCATATATACGCGGCTTGTATTCAAAGAAAGCGCGTATGGGAATTGAAGTCAGCTCTGAAATGTGTGCAGATGTATACGCGGGTTGGTATTTTTGAAAGCGCGTATATACGCAGGTTCAGTGAAGAAAAATCGTGTATGTAATTTAGGGTTTGATGAAGTATGTGGTATGAAATGTCTGATCTGTTCTGTTGTTTTACTGCTATCTGTCAATGATGATCTGGGTTGTTCGAATATTGATTATGCTGCTATAGAGCAAGTTGTTGGTTTGATGAATGTTCCTTGAGCTTAATTGTGTGGGTTGGATCCAATATGAAAATCGATGAAACGTGGTCCATAGTGGTGCTGAGGGTTGTAGCCTTTAGTCAGGGGGTTGTAGCTCCCTTCTAGGAGAGGCTGGTAAACGAGAGCAGGGGGTTGTAGCTCCCTTCCAGGAGAGGCTGGTAAACAAGAGCAGGGGGTTGTAGCTCCCTTCCAAGAGAGGCTGGTAAATGAGAGAAGGTTGTAGCCTTCTGCAGGTGGGTGCCTGTGTGCTGGTATGAGTCTGCGTCAGTACATGGTTGTAAGATGTTTTCTCTATAATAAAATATTGAAGGCTGAGACAATGGCAGCGATGGTTTTCTCCCGATTCGGGTTTCCACCTAAAATCCTGGTGTTCATGTGTGTTTCTTATGTGTGATGGTTTATTCTGTTATTAATGCACATACTTACTGTTAACTAAACATCTGATGAATGAATGATGCATAGACCTAAGTAAAGAAATAAATGCATAATAAGATCTCTGTGTATATGCGAGTTTTATGAAGGATATCCGCGTGTATATGCGAGTTGGGCTCAGTGAAGTAGCGTATGGGTTTTAGAGAAAGAAAAAGTAAAAATATTTGAGTATGCCCTAAATACTGATTCACCCCCCCCTCTTAGTATTTTTCCCAACATATTTTATCCCTCATGTACATACAAGGAATTTCAAACGCCACTCTACATACATTGAGGGGAACTACTTCTAGTTGTAACTCATCAATAAAATTAGCATTAATAGAAAATATGATTTTGCGCGATTTTTTTACCTTTATTTCCACATCCTTATTTACCCATAACAATGGATATGATCTTGGATTATCAAGGAGTTCCAATCCCAATTTTTTGTCTAGATCTACTATAATGATATTTTCCTATGATCCAAAGTCAAATAGAACATCAGTATTTTTCTTCTTGACTAGTATCTTTATGTCGAAGGGTTTGGTCTTTTCATTATTCTTTTATCACTAAAGGATACCTAGATTCACCTACTTCTACACTACTGTACAAATAATCTTCTCATCCAAATCTAAGTTTCTTTCCACCTAGTTGCTTGAATCAGTGGCCATGATATATTATTTCTTCACATATTTCTTTTTGTTCTTCAGGTTGAACTATGGATGTGACTTCGAACACTTCTCCTCTATATTACTATCAAAGTTACACCGGTTGTATTAGTTGTTGGGATCATTACGCTGGTGTGTTTTAGTTGTTTAATTTTTTTATTCCTCGATTTCCACTTCTTCTTCCCCTCCTTATAATTATCTTGGTGCTCCTTCTACTTTTACCCACTTGATTTCCCTGTCTTCTAGCCTATTTTCTCCACGTATTGTGCTTATACACAAGTCTAGTCCATTGATCTGGTCTTGAACATCATCACTTGCATCTACAGATGGTTGTGTAGACAAATTAGATAATTGATGAGTACATATGGCTTTTTTTTGGAGATGCCCATCATTATGGCCATATTTCTAAATTATATGGTGTACTTTGCTGCACTTTTCCCTTGGTTATTCCTAAAGTAATGCCACTAGATCTACTAGTCATCTACATACCCGATAGGTAAAATTATGAATTTATAAGGGTTTTGAAATCCTTCCACTTAGTGATGGGAGGATATCCCTCTAATCTAAAGGTATATTTGTGTATTTCCCACCAAGTTAGTGCATGTCCCTCTAATTTCAACTGAGAAATGAAATATTTTTTTCTTACTCTATATGATGAACACTAAAATAAACCTTTAATTTCTAAAACCAAATTTTTAGATTCAGGACGTCAATAACACCTTGATACTATTTGATTTTGACCCTGTTTTCAATTTTTAATAGGGACTATGAATGGTTCACGTTGTTGGGGTTCCCATGTTTTGGCTAGATTGGCAAGAACAAAAGATGAGACAACATCAAACCACTTTCAGACCTCACGATCTAGCCCTCCTGGGTCCAGAGAGGGATCTCTCTATGATATGTCAAAGGTGTATGACTTTGAAGATCAGTGTTATAGATATTAGGCTAGTTAGAAGGCTCACGGTTTGTTTGGTTGCTGGTTATCAAGAAAGAAGGGTTCTATGTAAGACCAGGATGAGAAAAGAGGATAAGGCAGAGGTGAAGTATTCCAGGGAGCATTAAAACCATTGGGCAATGGAGTCAGGAAAGGATTTTCTTTCTAATCAATAGGCAGGCTTTCAATTGGGCTAGTCATCTAAAACATTGGATTTTAAAGATGAAAGTGTGGTATGGAATGGTAAGAGAGGAGGAGACAACACAAATTTAAGACACATAGTTAAATACCATTTGGTCACACAAGGATCCTAGTGGACAGGGCTAACTCTAGTCCCCAGTGTTCCAAAATCTTCTAGATAAATCCTTAACAATAACATCTAAGAACAGATCCATTTAATTCATACATCAGAGAGCAGGCAATAACATCCACTACACTGGTTAAATCAACTTAAATCAGTTCTTAGATAACAAATTCAGGAGAAAAACATCAAAGGAAAGGAGAGCAGAAACATAGGGTACCTAACAAGGGTAAATCCTATGCCAATATTCTGATGCAAGCCAGTAGAAACGAAATGAAATGAATTAAAACATAGAGATAGGAAAACATCACCGTTGCTTTATATCAGGATCCAAAGAAATGTGCTTGTCATATTAAATAGCAATACCAGTCAAGTACAACATTTGCCAATAGCTGAATACTCAGTCTGAAATCATATTCCTCAGCCTATCTTACAACTTTACACAAAGACTGTGTCTCAAAGAAACTAATTTTAATTCTCTGATAACTAATCAACAACATTTACAATGAGTTTCTTCATGGATTTATAGCTCCAGTGGAGAAGAGAAGGTAGGTGAGAAACAAAATGCAACATTAAAAACTTAGAAGAGGAAAAAGGCCGAAGCCCACTCTGTATAAATTCTGTGCATTAATCTGTAGCACTCTTGAGTGAAAAAGTGGTCTTCGTCAGGTTTCCATTTACTCCAGGTATGTTCATGATGTACTCTACTGCAGCATACTGTAGTACTTCTGGTGATTAAAAAAAAGCTGAATAAATGATGTTAGGGTCTACCATACTGCGCAACAAATGCTTCTGATAGCACCAGGACTGGTGTCAGGGTAGAAAATCTCTCTAGAACACGACATATATTGAAAACTGCATGGGCACTTTGTCCTTTCGTGACAAAACATTATGCTGATGCGAAAACCCCCGATGACATGGTTTTATGTGTGTTGTACCCTCTGTGTGATCCATGATGTCACTAATCTAGTGCTTTGCCTCTAAACCACTATGTCAAGGCTTGAAAATCTTCAATACTGAATGTTTAGCTCGTTGATCATTAGCTGGTATTTCTCTGCCACTTCATAAATATCTTAATCTGCAAAATCTGGGCTTTAATGGCGTTGGATAGGTTTGACGGAGATTGAACTATCCTTTGATAATATTTATGCAGCCGCCATCTTTCCAGACATTTCCTTGTAGTACCAGCTTCCAAATTCAACTTTCTCTGTGCAGCATGCCATTAAAGTAGTACATATGAACCATGGCGGTTTTCCACCTCTCTGCAACCCTACAAAACATGAAAACTGGTTACGAAAACCATGCATGGGGGTCGGATGATGTGGATGACTGTGAGGATGATAGTGGGACTGCGGAGAAATGACGAAAAAATGCAGAGGAAGGGTGGAGAAGTGCTCTGGTGGGAAGGTTGGCGGAATGTAGAGAAATTTAATGTGAAAACCTTAATTTTGACTTTTTGAATGAATATATATAATGGGAGGGGCGAATGTATGGTGAGACACGTGGAAGGGTGACGTGGCGGGATGGGGTTATGGCGGGACTGAGAATAAATCTGGGCCATCTGATCTCGGGAGGATATCGACGGTGTACAACATGACGGAGGGTGATGGACGGTGGGCCAGGGGTACGGATGACTCTGATTAACACGCGCGCAACTTCCTGGAATGACGACCGTTGGATGGGCGATTGCAGATCTGACGGCGCACAGCGATATCGCTCCGCGTCCACGGACGAACGATAACGCACGATGAGTGGGCGGTTTTCTAGCTGTACCAGTGCCATGCGTTGGATGATGTATGGAATCGCTGCGAAAATAGGAAAACCGCCCGCCCTTCAAAGTGGTGCGATGAAACCCAACGGTTTTGAACAGTGTTGGATGTGGGGACCACAGGCGGACGAGGGGATATGGACCGTCAGATTTGAGGTTTTAAATGGACAGTTGATATTCAATCGGGCGGTGAACGGGTGAATAGTGGGTGCGATGGATGGGGCGTGGGTGGCGATCGCCATCCATTCTATTTAGATCAACGGCCATAAACGCACCCGATGAATCATATGGGATAAGCGCTTTTTGTGCCAGTGCTCGGTTCTAGCGGCCAGGTCATGTGGAGGAAAAGGGTTAAGGGGCCAGGGCCGCAGGGGGCTAAGACCGTTGTGCAGAGTATGGGGTAGAAAATGGATTTGTGGCCCATTTTGAGTGCATTTTCAGGCCAACCAAGGGTAACGATAGGGGAAATAAGGGGAAATGAAACTGCACCAGGGGTGTGTGCATGGTTTAGTGGAGATTTTGGGGGGTTTTAGAAGGATTAGGGGAGGGAATTTGGGGTTGAAGGGGAACTTTGAAAAAGGGAAAAAGGGATGAAAAGGACAATTCTGCAGGGGTACCAGGGGCAAATGAAGACCTTTAGGAGCACAATTTTTATCATCAGAGAGGCTTCATAATGGGAATCAGCAGAGGGGATTTCATCACAGGGAAAAGGCACAAAAGACTTCAAGGATGATGTGTCTCCAGGGGAGATGCATTCATTGAAGGCTCAAAAACCATTTAGCCCCTTACTTTGCCTGTCAAAAATTTATAGGGGGCTAACAGTGGCTCCACATAGGGATGGCTTCTTCTTGAAGGAGTCAAGAATTCAGAAAATGATCTTTGGTGTAGGCCAGATGCCTGCTGCTTGAGCCACCTTTCTTCTTTGATTTTCAGCTACCACAAATGTGAAGACATCAATTTAGCAGAAAAAACTTTCCCAACCATTCTACCTACCCATTCTACAATGCTAGCATTTTTTCTTCTAGGGTGCATTTGAGCTAGCAGACCCTTTACATATTTTATTTTTATAACAGAAAATAAACCTATTCTAAATCTACCCTTATTACTCCATGAGACCAGATTAGAATTTTGGTCTCATATGTTTCTCTACCTAATCTAATATCTGCTGGGATTAAACTGTCCAACAGATTTCTTCTCTAAATTCTACAACAGAAATTTAAAAACAGTCAAACTAGGATTAGACAGTCTAGTTTTCTATTGATCCAAGGCATAAAGACAGTTGCACATGGACATAAATTTGCAGAAAATTGAAAACAAAACTGTGAAGGCATGTAATCTGAAGCTTGAAGTATCTTTCTTTCTTTGTGACTCAAGTTTTGAGCTTGTTAGAGTCACTTTCTTTCCTTCATTTCAGCTCTGGTTTTGGGCTTGTTAGAGATGATTCTTCTTTCTTCTTTGTTGGTCCAGATTTTGAGCATGTTAGGACCAGCTACTTTGCTTCTTTTGGCTCAGGTTTTGATCGTATTAGAGCCAATTATTTTGCACCTCAGAGGTTCATGTTTTGAGCGTGCCTGAACCTCTCCCTTTTCTCTGTTTTTTGGAACATTTTCTCTTTTTCTTGAAAACAAAAAACTGCAATGGTATGTACAATGGAAATGGAAACTGGAAATTGGAAATCAGTAGAAGTAGTGCTTGAGCATCCTACCATTGACAGGACCCCCAAGCAGCTCTGTACCATCTAACTCCTGTAGAAAAAAGGCATTTAGATCCACAGTGGCCTGGATGATGTAGGGACCTTGCCACAAACTGTCAAACTTGTCGTGCTTTCCTTTGTGCTCTCTCCTTGAGTCCCACTTTAGAACTTTATCTCCAATTTTAAAATCAGCTGCTTTGGTTCTTTTGTCAAATAGCCTCTTTATGTTCTCTTGAACTCTCACTGCTCTATTATAGACCTCTTCCCTTGTTTGCTGGAGATAAATTTTATGGTTTATTCTCCTCACCATGTTGTCTTCTTCTGTTTGTATCTCTTGGACCAGCTTAATCACTGGTACCCCAAGGCTGGTAGGAAACACTGCTTCTGTCCCATAGACAAGCTGATATGGTGAAATTCCAATGGATTTCTTTGAGGTGAGCCTGTCAGCCCACAAATCATGTACTAACTTGTTATGGCATGACTTTTTGTTCTCTTCCAGCAGCTTTTTGATGATGGTCACTAGGCTCTTGTTTGATGATTCAGCTAATCCATTACCCTGAGGGTAATAGGCAGTTGAATGACTGAGTGATATTTGATACCTGTGACAAAACTCAACCATTTTCTTGGATCCGAAAACAACAGCATTATCAGTGATTATTTTCCTTGGGTAGCCAAACCGAGAGAGGATATGACCTTCTAGGAACCTAATGATGACTGAATCTATAACATTCCTAGTAGGTATGGTCTCTATCCACTTAGTGAAGTAGTCTGTGGATGTTAGGATCCATTTGTCTTGTGCAGAAGAAGTAGGGTGAATTTCTCCTATGAAATCTAGACCCCATTGCATAAAGGGTCCTTCAATAGTGATGGGCTGCAGAGGTAAGGGGAGGAGTTTTCTTTTGCCTTCAAAAATCTGGCATTTTTGGCAGGGAATTATCATATTAAGGATATCATTAAAGAGTGTAGGCCAATAGTAGCTAGCTCTGAGTATTTTGTTTGCAGTGGCTTTCCAGTTCAGGTGACCTCCACACTCTCCTGCATGGAATTCTTGTTTAATATTTTCTGCTTCAGACTCAGGCAAACATTTAAGCAATATTCCATTCGGATTTTTCCAGTAAAAACCTTTATTCATTATGCAATAGCTCGTGGCCTTTAGCTTTAAGAATCTGGCCTTGGTATTTCATAGTTCAGGAGGGGCATTGAGGTGTGTAAGCACACACAAAACGTTAGAATACCAAGGAGAGCTCTGAAACATTCCCTCAACAGTGGGATCAGGAAATTCCTGTTGCTCATCCAAGGTATTTACCATGTTAATGTCTAGGGCTTTTAGATTTGATTCAGCCATTAGTTGTGCCAAACCCTAACCTTTAATTAGTTTGGTGGGTTTTATCTCAAGGTCGTATTCTAGGATCACAACAATCCATTTGCCCCTTTTCCCATCTGGGTCTTGGGACAATATGTCTCTATGTCTCTAACCACTATATTTGGCACATAGGCTATGTTGTGGGAATGCAGAATGTACACCCTAAAGTCTTTCAAGGCCTTAATCAGAGCATAGGACTGTTTTTCCATAATGTTGTATTTCAAGGGTGCATCTCTGAGTGCTTTGCTGAAGAAATAAATGGGTTGTTCCATTCCCTCTGGATTTTTCTGCAGTAGAACTGCAGCTATTGTGTGCTTGGAGGAAAATGAAAAAATCAGGAAATCTTTTGAGAAATCAGTGTTGATTAGGACATGAGCCTGGGTGAGTGCAAGTTTTACGGTTTCAAAAGATTTCTTAGCTTCAACATTCCACTTAACTCATACACCTTTCTTCAGCATGTTAGTCATATTCCTAAGGTGTTCAGCTAAGTTGGGGATAAATCTCCTTAGGAAGTTGATTTTCCCAATGAAGGACTAAAGCTCTTTGATGTTTCTTGGGTGTGTGATTTGCAGTATTCCCTCAACTCTTTGTGGGTCTATCCTAATCCCTTTCTCATATATGATATGGCCAAGAAGCTTTCCTTCTTGCAGCCCAAATACAGTAGTTTTGGGATTCAATGACAGACCAAACCTCCTACATTTTTCAAACACCTTTCTCAGATGTTTTAGATGTTCTTCTTCAGTCTCCGAATAGACTGTTATGTCATCTAAGTAAATAACAATGAAGTGCCCTATCTCATCTGAAAAATCTATGTCCATTGCTCTTTGGAAGGTTGCACCAATGTTCATCAATCCAAAAGGCATATTTACATACATAAAAGTGCCCCATGGGGTGGTAAAGGTTGTTTTGAGTTGGTATTCTGGGATTACTAGGACTTGGTTGTAACCTGAGAAACCATCTAGCAGGGAGATCCTTTTAGAACCTACTACCCTCTGAAGGATATGTTCCATTTTTGGAAAAGGGTAGTTGTCTTTGAGTGAGGCTCTATTAAGATTTCTAAAATCTATGTACAATCTGATCTCCCCTATTTTCTTTCTCACAGCCACTAGGTTAGATACCCAGTCAGAGAACCTCATAGGCACAATTATACCTGCCTCATACATCTTCTTAATCTCTTTTTCCATTGTAGGCAATTGTTTTGGGTTTATTCTGCGAAGTTTTTGTCTAAAGGGCTTCTGATTTTCCTTCAAGGGTATCTTATGTTGTATGATGTTTGTGTCATAGGCCCTTAAGTCCTCATAACTCCAAGAAAACACATCAATGAATTCTTTGAATAGGTCAATGTATCTCTTCTTCATGCTTGCAGGCAGGGATTTAGCCAATTAGATCATTTTGGGCTTATCTTCAATGCCTATGTTGCGTTCCTCGACATCAGAGTCTACATGCTCTATAATGGGCATTTTTGCTACATCATCGAAGTCAAAAAGGTCTTCTAAAGGTGCCAGAACTTGAGGTATGTTCTTATCTTTGGTCTGCAGCACCTCTACTTCTTCACTATCTGCGTTTTCACATTCTTCGTTTGGATTTCCAATTTGTTCGTTTACAGTGTTTATTTCTATGTTACAGGGCGTTTCTTCCTCGTCTGAGGACTCTTCACTTAGGCAACTACTGTCAGATTTGGAGTTTGAACCTGAAAATTAAAACTCGTTTCTGCCCACCAGGAAATCCTCAATCTGTTTATCTCCTTCAAAAACCTGCCAATATTTTTCATTGTCCGGAACTGCAAGTCTGAATTTGGTCTGAATGATGATCTGTTGGTCGCTTGGACTTTTAGGGTATGAACTAGCTAGGCAAGCTAACCTGTTTACAATGACATTTTGACTCCTAGGAACAAACACTAATTCGTATTCGACAAATGTTTTCAATAAATCCATAGTGTCATTCTTGTAAGCTCTCAATCTAGGATGTTTCACTGTGTATTCACCATTCACCTGTTTAATGATCAGCTCAGAGTCCCCACACACAGTTATCCTACGGGCTCCTAATTTTCTCAACATGTTTAAGCCTAGGATAAGAGCCTCGTATTCTGCAATGTTGTTTGTACATTTGAAATGCAGGCTACATACATGGCTCTCTGCGTAACCACTTCCTGTGTTACGTATCCACACTCCTGCCCCAGCAGTTCTCTTGGTGCATGACCCATCGAAACTCATTTCCCATAATTTTTCATTCTCGGGTTTGTCATCGTGTCTTTCCCTAAAGCTAGGTTCGCCATTATGTTGCAGTATAGGAGCTGCACTAGGCTGTGGGCCATTTTTTTTTTCGTTATGTGTGTGGAAGTCAGAGGGTTGACTAGTTGGTTGATTGCATTCTGCTTCTGGTTCACTTTGAGCTTTTGTTACAATGCACTGTTCAAATTTTTCTACGTCTTCCTCTTCTGAGTCTAGGGTAGCCATTATGTTAAAGTCCATTGGCTCTGTTTCCTCGTTTGTATCTCTGTTTTGGGACTCTGACCCCTCTGAGGATTCATCATTACAAAGGATAAAGGAGTCAAGGTCTGTATGTATAGAGTATAAAGGTGAATTTTCAGGCTTTTCAGGGCTACTAACCAGGAATTTCATTTGTGCCTCCCTGTACAGTCTTATAAGTTGGCCAAATATTGGGATTGTGGCATAAGCCCCATCCATCTGCATTTTCCCTTGCAGCTTGGCTCCCCATGATCTTGACAATAACATGCCATACTTGGGTGGCACATCTGCCAGCAGAACGTCCATGAACATACACTTTGCTGGAATCTGGGCAAGGCTCACACATAAATCTTTGATCAGGAAAAGACACTTTACTCTGCTAGAGTTAAATGAATATAGGTATTTGTAGGGACGGGTTATCTCTAGGCCTAATCTCTCCATCAATAATTTAGGCATCAGGTTGTGTGACGCCCCAGAATCATGCATTGCATTGTGGAGAATATTATCATGGATGTTGAGACTAATATAGAAAGGTGGCACTACCCCTTCCTGAAACTTTCCTTCTATATTTGGAAGAAACAGAAGGGTAGGTTGATCATCACTCAGATTTACAGTGTCACTGTTCTCACCTAAATTTAATGCTTTCAAAATTTGGCCTTTATATACATCCCGAGTGGCCAGCTTAGAGAGTGGGACATAGATTTTAACTTTTTCAATCTCACTCTCCAAATTGAAAGTGGATTGACTCTTAGGAAGGTTCAACTCTGTTTTGCTAGCCACTGCCTTAGTGGCTGAATCAGTGTGCTGATTCTCACTATGTACAGTGTTAGAGGCTATTTTATCAGGAGTACTAACTGCAATGCTAGTACTGCTTGTTGGTTGACCTTGTGTATCTATGTTTTGGTTGTATTTTTCTTTGTTCTTTCCAGAACTCTCAGCTGTTGATTTGTTACTTTCAGCAGTTGCTTTAGAAGTTTTCTCAGGTCTTTTCTTGATGGTGATCTCAGGAGCTTTTGGTTTGGTAGTTTCTTGGTTCTTTTTTCTTCTAAGTTCATAGTTTTCTCTTACCTGCATCATGGCATTTTCGAATCCTAATATGTAATCCTCAGTTTCTAACCATTCCTCGTCCCAATATGAGGGTGCGGGCTGATATTCTTTTGAGTAACAGTTATGGATTTAATTTTCTGTTTCAAACATGTTTATTGTGTTCCCCTCAGACTCTTCTATGATTGCCTCATCTTCATCAAGAAAGTTCTCTTGGAATGGGGGAATAACTTGTTGATCTGATTCTCTTTGTCTATTGGGAGTGGCATTGTTTCTTCTAAAGTTTTGGTTCTGGTTATGGTTTTGATTTCTGTTTTGGCTACTGACTGAGACAACCATTTTTTCCATCATTTTTTGTAGCCTTTCCACATTTTTAGATAAACGGTCATAATTTGGATCAGATGTGGAAGCTACGTTGTCATCTCTATCTGTTACTCTTTTTTTAGCTCTCAATATTGCTCTTTTCTCAATCAGATTAGCCTCTACACTCACTGCTCCTTTTTGCATGTCTTCCAACGTGTTGTAATCTCTCTCCCTGAGCTGGTAGGCCATGTCAGCATCAAAGCCTTTGGGGTATTTTTCTAGAGCCATACCTTGGGGAGGTTTCATGTGTGGAGGGAGAGCATTGTAAATGCTGTTAAATCTCGTTGTGTAATCATAGAAACTCTCTCCTACGTTTCTTTTAAGGATAATATATTATGCTAGGAGTTGGCAAGGGTTGGCCTTAACCTCCCATTTGTTTATGAAGGTCTAATATAGAGATGGAAGGTCATTAATGCTACCCGGAGATAGGCCTTTAAACCATTTCTTCACATCACCCCCTAAGCTCTGGGCAAAGATTCTCATTTTGACTATATCATCATCTATCTCCATGTAGTCAAAAGAATCTTCCATCCTATCTACATGGTATTATGCTGTGGTAGACTCTTTTGCAGTGAAGTGTGGGATCTTCGATTGATAATCATTGGGTAAGGGTACTAGAGGCTGAGGTAAAACTAGAGGTGCATACCAAGCTTGCATGATGATGTTTTGATGAGGTAAAGGATTGACTTGGGCAGCTGGTGTATGGATGACAGGGATATTATGACCAGCAAAAGACTGATGAGCAGATCTAGGGTGACTGAGCCCCAAGTTTTGAATGAAGTGTATATCAGGAGGTGTAGATGGAGGGGTTTGTCTATTCCCAAGGTGCTTACCACTTTGAGGTGGTGAAACAGGAAACTCAAGGTCTGGTTGGTCTAGAGCACTAGATGACCTAGTTCTTGGTAAGCTACTTTGAGTGCCTAGGTCCAAAAGTGAGTCTGATAGAGCTGTAAAGTTTTCTGGTGTAGAGTTAGCTCTATTGATGTGGTTGGAAATAGTTGATAGTTTAGGTGTAGGAGATCCGTTGAGGATGCTCTCAGGGTTGTCAACTATTTCAGGTGGGTCTGGGTTAGGATAAGCTCTTGTATGAATGGTTCTTGAAGCCATAGTGTTGTTTTCTAACCAAGCAGCTTAACCCTACTTGTTACTTCTACTATGGTTGATGTTGTTATGGAGGCTGGTCTCCCAGTGGAGTCTATGTGAACCGAGATAATCAGCAGGCCTACTGATCACCAGTGGAGTCTTTTAATCATTTAGGAGTTATGGAGTCACCAAGTGGAGGGTTTAAGATGCTTCTGGAGGGTACACTGTCCACCACAGTGCTTATGAGATGTCCCTTTCCAGGATATCTTCCAAACACAACAAAATCTAACCAGAGATTGATTGGGAGGGCATTTACCATATATGTCACCTCTGAAAGAGTGTGAGATCCGGAGGCTACCGGGCCCTTTCCATACTCTGTCTGAGAGTATGGGAGAACACAATAAATGGTATAGAGGTTGATGTGTGAATAGGAGTGTTTTACTGCCAACCTAACCAGAGATTGTAGGTTTCTGAGGCTCTTATGATGTAGTAAGGTGATAAATACTCAGAAACTCCCCAGCAGAGTCGCCATTATGTTGGTGACAACGATGGGAGACAGATTAATGTTTAGCAGTTATAGGCTCTCATATTTTTCCCCAGCAGAGTCGCCATTATGTTGGTGACGACAATGGGGGTAGAAAAATGTTATCATTTATAAGCTCTCAGATTTTCCCCAGTGGATTCGCCATTATGTTGGTGACGATAATGGGGGTAGACAAATCTTATCAGTTATAAGCTCTCAAATTTTCCCCAGTCGAGTCGCCATTATGTTGGGGTTCCCATGTTTTGGCCAGATTGGCAAGACCAAAAGATGAGACAACATCAAACCACTTTCAGACCTCACGATCTAGCCCTCCTGGGTCCATAGAGGGATCTCTCTATGATATGTCAAAGGTGTATGACTTTGAAGCTCAGTGTTAAAGATATTAGGCTAGTTATAAGGCTCAGGGTTTGTTTGTTTGAATGTTTGTTTGGTTGCTGGTTATTAGGAAAGAAGGGTTCTATGTAAGACTAGGATGAGCAAAGAGGATAAGGCAGAGGTGAATTATTCCAGGGAGCATTCAAACCATTGGGAAATGGAGTCAGGAAAGGATTTGCTTGCTAATCAATAAGCAGGCTTTCAATTGGGCTAGTGATCTAAAACATTGGATTTTAAAGATGAAATTGTGGTATGGAATGGTAAGAGAGGAGGAGACAACACAGATTCTGGACACACAGTTAAAGACTAGCTAGTCGCACAAGGATCCTAGTGGACAGGGCTAACTCTAATCCCTAGTGTTCCCAAATCTTCCAGCTAAATCCTTAACAATAACATCTAAGAACAGATTCATTTAATTCATACATCAGAGAGAAAGCAATAACATCCACTACACTGGTTAAATCAACTGAAATCAATTCTTAGATAACACATTCAAGAGAAAAACATCAAACGCAAGGAGAGCAGAAACATAGGGTACCTAACAAGGGTAAATCCTATGCCAATATTCTGATGCAAGCCAGTATAAACGAAATGAAATGAATTAAAACATAGAGATAGGAAGAAATCACCACTGCTTTAGATCAGGATCCAAAGAAATGTGCTTGTCATATTAAATAGCAATACCAGTCAAGTACAACATTTTCCAATAGCTGAATACTCATTCTGAAATCATATTCCTCAGCCTATCTTACAACTTTACACAGAGACTGTGTCTCAAAGAAACTACTTACAATTCTCTGATAACTAATCAACAACCTTTACAATGAGTTTCTTCATGGATTTATAGCTCCAGTGGAGCAGAGAAGGTAGGTGAGAAACTAGATGCAGCATTAAAAACTCAAAAGAGGAAAAAGGCCGAAGCCCACTCTGTATAAATTCTGTGCATTAATCTCTAGCACTCTTGGGTGAAAAAGTGGTCTTCATCAGGTTTCCATTTACTCCAGGTATGTTCATGATGTACTCTGCTGCAGCATACTGTAGTACTTCTAGTGATTAAACAAAAAGGTGAATAAATGATGTTAGGGTCTACCATATTACGCAACAAATGCTTCTGATAGCACCAGGACTGGTGTCAGGGTAGAAAATCTCTCTAGAACACAACATAGATTGAACATTGCATCGGCACTTTGTCCTTTCATGAGAAAACATTCTGCTGATGCGAAAACCCCCGATGACATGTTTTTCTATGTGTTGTACCCTCTGTGTGATCCATGATGTCGCTAATCTGGTTCTTTGCCTCTAAACCACTATGTTAAGGCTCGAAAATCTTCAATACTAAACGTTGAGCTCGGTGATCATTAGCTGGTATTTCTCTGTCGCTTCATAAATATCTTAATCTGCAAAATCTGGGCTTTAATGGTGCCAGATAGGTTTCACGGAGATTGAACTATCCTTTAATAATATTTATGTAGCTGCCATCTTTCCAGACATTTCCTTGTAGTACCAGCTTCCAAATTCAACTTTCTCTATGTAGCACACCATTAAAGTAGTACATATGAACCATGGCGGTTTTCCGCCTCTCTGCAACCCTAAAAAACATGAAAACTGGTTACGGAAACCATGCGTGGGGGTCAGATGATGTGGATGACTGCGAGGATGATAATGGGACTGTAGAGAAATGGCGAAAAAATGCAGAGGAAGGGTGGAGAAGTGCTCTGGTGGGAAGGTTGGCAGAATGCAGAGAAATTTAATGTGAAAACCTTAATTTTGACTTTTTGAATGAATATATATAATGGGAGGGGCGAATGTACGGTGAGACACGTGGAAAGGTGACGTGGCGGGACGGGGTTACAGTCAGAATGAGAATAAATCTAGGCCGTCCGATCTCGGGAGGAGATTGACGGTGGACAACATGATGGAGGGTGATGGACAGTGGCCCAGGGGTACGGATGACTCTGATTAATCTGCGTGCAACTTCCTAGAGTGACGACTGTTGGATGGGCGATTTCAGATCTGACGGCGCACAGCGATATCACTCCACGTCCATGGAAAAACGATAACGCACAATGAGTCGGCGGTTTTCCAGCCGTACCAGTGCCACGCGTCGGATGATGTATGGAATCGCTGTGAAAATACGAAAATCACCCACCCTTCAAAGTGGTGCGATTAAACCAGGCATTTTTGAACAGTGTTGGGTGTGGGGACCACAGGCAGACGGGGGGATATGGACCGTCGGATTTGAGGTTTTAAATGGATGGCTGATATTCGATCGGGCGGTGAACCGGTGAATAGTGGGTGCGATGGATGGGGCATGGGTGGTGATCGCTGTCCATTCTGTTTAGATCAACGGCCATAAACACGCCCGATGAATCATATGGGATAAGCGCTTTTTGTGTTAGTGCTCGGTTCTAGTGGCCAGGTCACATGGAGGAAAAGGGTTAAGGGGCTAGGGCCGCAGGGGACTAAGACCACAGTGCAGAGTATGGGGTAGAAAATGGATTTGTGGCCTATTTTGAGTGCATTTTCAGGCCAACCAAGGGTAATGATAGGGGAAATAAGGGGAAATGAAACTACACTAGGGGTGTGTGCATGGTTTAGGGGAGATTTTGGGGGCTTTTAGAAGGATTACGGGAGGGAATTTGGGGTTGAAGGGGAACTTTGAAAAAGGGAAAAATTGATGAAAATGACAATTCTGCAGGGGTACCAGGGGCAAATGAAGACCTTTAGGAGCACAATTTTTATCATCAGAGAGGCTTCATAATGGTAATCAGCAGAGGGGATTTCATCACAGGGCAAAGGCACAAAAGACTTCAAGGATGATGTGTCTCTAGGGGAGATGCATTCATTTAAGGCTCAAAAACCATTTAGCCCCTTACTTTTCTTGTCAAAAATTTATAGGGGGCTAACACACGTCACTCAAAATAGGTTGATCCTTTTCGAGTTCTTCCTTAGACCCCTTCTCTACTTCTTCTAGATCTATCTATTTCCATTTTGATATGACCACCACATTATAACCTCTATATTCTTCGAATAGAAAAATATTTCTCAATAGGCCCTCCATTAAGAGGCTCACATTACAATTTATATTTGTGAGTTGTGCTTCTAGTTGCAAAAACCTCTCGTATGTTGGATCTTGGGAGCTATTCGCAGATTCATCAACCATGACCTGATATTTTTTAATATTAACTTAATTGATTTGGATCCTATACTAGTCCATAAAGTAAACCCAAAGAAACCTTCTCTAATACCAATATGATCCATAAATTGTTGTGGATATTCCACTGAACAATTTGTCACATCAGATCTACTAAAATATCTTAGAAAATCCAAAATCTACTCTATGAGGGTTTATTTGGATTTGAAAATTATTGTTTATTGTCTATGATTACAAATTATAATTATTAGAAAGATGGAGAATAGTAAAATTAAACTCACAAACCACAATTGACACAAGATATAATTTGGGAAACTGTTTTAGGTAAAAACCTGGCTAGAAGGTGAGGTCGTTATGCACTCTTTCTCTGAAAAAAAATGGAGAGAAGTAAAAATAAGTGAGGCTTGTGGCCTATGGGATAGTGATAGTGCATAAATCCTTTTTTTTCCCCTCTCCCTATCCATTCTCAACTAATTTTCTCATTATTGGGTAAAACAAAATTGAAGAGGATGGAACCCCTTTTCCCCATAGTGGCCCAGTTATAACATAACATGATAGACTACTAGTGATTAAGTTTGACTCCATCAACTTAAATAGAGTTAAAATATGGAAACATTTAGAGTATTATTCATTGTGATCATGTGTCTAGCCCCATTTTTATGAATAATTGGGGATTACATGGCATCTTCTCGAATTATGGTGGTCAAAATAGGAAGGTCAACTTATGAGTGACATCTCTTTTATATCGACTCCAATTAAGGTGATTTTTGCACTGTTGGAAAGGTATTTGTGTGTATAATAGAAAATAAATGTGTTACACTTAAGAAACAAAGTTTAATCGACAAAAAATAATTTTTTTGTGTGCCAAACTACTTCCAAAAGGTTTTAAACCCCAATTTTCCAAACTAGGACCCACTGCTAAAAATGGTTTTGTGAGTTGATTCCTCCATTTTTTCCACTCTGAAATCATTGATATGGATGATAAATAATATAGTAATCCAATGCAAGTTATTTTATTATCTAGTGCACTCAATACATATATTCTAAACACCTATAATGATGCATGTGTTTGTGTTTATTTTTGGTATGAGTTAGTATTTATATTATGCACCAAAAGGATTTTTGAAAAAAACAATGCTTTAATACAAAATATTTTAGAACAAATTGCGGGTGTATGTGTGTAATTACTACACACGAGTGTTGTATCCAATTGGGTGCAATAATTTTTTTTTTTAATGGCAATTTTTAAACAAAATATGCTAAAGTATTCTAATTCTTTTGGTATGTATACATGGGTGCACATTACATTTAAGAACATTAATGCATTAATAGGGTTTATATTAAGTATATTAGTGTGCATGTTTGTATTATTCCCTAATGTGTGTTCATAGATAAGATGTACCATAACGGTTTTTGATACAACTATAAAATAACTTAATGCATGTGTATTCAATTAGGTTTATCTCGTGTGGTTGAGAGGAATGATTGTTATCTTCCCCACCTAAATTCAATTCCCAAAATTCGTATGATAATATTTTTTTGTAATATCTCCAAGCCTTATTTTTGAGCTTGAGAAATCCCTCAATGATAAAAACATATATATCCCTCATTTGGAATTTAAAGATATTTCTAATAAAAAATAAATAAATAAACTCAGTGGATGTGGAATGCATACTTAGTAATGTGGTATAGTCTATTAAATGCATCAGTAATTGAATCACTTTAGCACATAGAAAATTTATTTTTCTTAATGGTCAATTTTTTTTTAAATATGTTAATGTTAAACTATTTTAGTGTTTGTTATGTGGATATGCACTAATGTTGTTTATATGTAAGCACACATATACATCAATGGAATTTGAATGATTTATTTTGTTACACATGTTATGTCACACACTAGTTGGTTTAATATATCATATGTACTAATAATCATTTAAAAAAATATATATTTTATTACAAAATATTTAGAATAACTTACTGCATGTGTAGTGATTATGCATTGGGGTATTTATTCTATGAAATGCACTATTTATAATTGATTGGGGCACACTGATTTTTGAAGAATAGTCAATATTTCTATTATAAAATATGTTAATTTTTTTTATTTCTTGTGGTATGTATATGCATTGGTGTATAGTATATGTAAGTACATTGGTGCTTCAATAGTGTTTAAGGACGTTGAAGATAAATATTCCTTTGAAACTTTCAAATTCCCACCTTAGCTCAACACCTCACTTGAAACAAAGAAGGGATACATGGTTATGCCAAAACCTATACTTTATGATGTTTTTCATGTAGAAATACTCCAAGGAAAACCACATTATATAACGCATGGATAATTCGACATGTTCTGTGGGCTGGTACGTAGTGTAATGTTGTCAATGTTTGATTCAAAATATATCTACATATAATTGTTCTTTTATTTTGGTAATTTATAAGTATAAATGTTGTAGCTATTGGCTTGTAGTTCCATTTTGGGAGAAAGTTCCATTTTGGTCATCTAGATTTTTCAAATTTTTGAAACCTATTTGGGAAATTAAATAGTTATTTTTGGGGTCATAACTGTGTGAATGATTTGTTAAACCCTTTGAAATTTTTCTACATGTTGATACTTTTCTAATAGTTCAAATATCAACTCAATTAGAGCTTGTATGAGGAAGTTATGCTCGGCAAGCTGACTTATTTTTTTGACCATCATGGTATTAAGTGGATTTAAATTCCATTACTCATACATGTTGCACTCATCACATGTGGGTTTAAGAAAATATTCTAAAAGGTTCAAAACCTAACCCTAATCAATTATTGATACATGAAAAAACCCTAACCCTAACACTAGAACCTATTAAAACATGCTAAATATTATGCCATTGGAAAAGAAAGGGGTTTCATTCTTGTTGTATTTATTTGTTGTCATGTAGTTGAGTGAGGGAAAGGAGTTGGGGTTTCATTCTTGTTGTATTTATTTGTTGTCATGTAGTTGAGTGAGGGAAAGGAGTGGCGTATTGTGAGTATAAAAAACAAATTAGAATGCCATCTAGCATCCATACAAGTGATAGTGTTTGTGTAAAATCAATAGTGAATTCATATTTATTTATATTTGATTTTCATATTAAAGAAGAAAAGAGTAAGGCATAGTCCACATATTTCAGTTGGGTTTTCACATATTATATTTTATAGCATACACATTTTATAATTGTGTGAATAGCATGGTATTATTGTTTTAGTGTTTTTTTTGTTTCATTCTCAAATTATTTTAGTGTTTTAAATGCTATGGTTGTAATATTAAATTTAAATCTCATGTAAATACTACTTGTTTGGTAATTTAAATGTGCCTTAAATTAATTTACATTAAATTATCAATACATGTATGTAAACTTATGAAGTGCACTACATTATAAGTGCTAGGAAATAAATTTTCAATTGTAGAGATGTTTTAATATATGAATGAGAAATAAAGTGTTGATACTATGACAGTAAATGAAATTTATTCTTATGAAATCATATGAGATGAAATGAAACTTGTCAATTGAAATCTTATCCTAGAATGTTATGAAATGTAAACGTGTCTATCCTTTGACGAAATTCTTCTTAAGCAAAACACACACACTTGATTCTTGTAAAAGAATGAAATTTTCTTATTCAAATAAAGAATGATAATTATGTTCTAGGAAAGTGATTGAAATGTATTCTATGAAAGAAAAAAAATTTAATATAAGGAAAATTTAGACCTGATATAACAAAATCATAGACAACTATGCTAGAAAAATAGGAAACTCTAATCTAGCAAAAGTAAAGGTGATTATACTAGGAAACCAATGAAATATATTTTATGAAAACAAAGTCAACTATTCTAATTTGATGAAAGTAAACACAAATTATACTAGAAAGCAGTAATCTACTCTAAGAAAAGTAGAAATATTATATATGTAGGCAATATCAACAATCTATCTGTGATAGAAATGAACCTATATGAAACTTCAAATTTAAGAACTTAAAAAGTGTGTGGTTAATTCTTAGAGTTCTTTCATGTGCAATGAGTGCAATCCCATGTTATGGAAACAATTATGAAATGATGTGCTCTTAAACTATAATTGTGAATCTATGAAAAATAAAAATATCTGGAAATGAATGTGAAAGTATAATGTTGAAAATGTAAATTTTTTGGTGTTTTGGATGCAATTCAAGCTCTTGATATATCCTGTAAAAGAATAAACCATGTCGGTGTAATGTTCCTTTTTCAGAAACATTGTCAATCAACAAAGAAAATCTATTCCAGAGATAGACTGCAGGGGCATTTACTGGATTTTTCACCTTTGAACAAAGGATGAGCTCCAGAGGCTACCTGGCCCACTAGCAAACTCTTTCTATAGAGTGATTGTCAAGGGACAATATCCCCAAGAGGGAAACACAATAAGATTGGGAATCGCTTAAGATAACCCCAACATTGCAGCTACAGCAATAAAAAATACATCAATGGAAATAGCAGTGAATCATATACACATGAAATGCTGGAGAATCCAATGGCCATCATATTAAGACATAGAAGCAAATAAGAATACAAATTCTTGAGGGAATGATCACTCAAATAAGGCACTAGAAGCCTCAAGAAACCTGTACATGAAAATATGAGAATACATTGCTGCATAAGAAAGCCCTAGGCCATGACTGCACAGTTATAGAGAGGAACTGCTGCATAAATAATGAAAATACAAAGATATGGCAATGTAGGCTCAAATAAAGAAGTGGGAGCAAGATCTAAACCCTTGAAAATAAATAACATCAATCCTTTAAGAGGATTGGCTGAAATCTATACAAAAATGTTGAATATACAAAACGCTGGAGTTGCAGTAGCTACTGCAACTCAAGAGCTGGAAGTGGATGGAGAAGGCTGAAATATATTCTATAGATGGTGAACCCTTCTCCAATGAAAATCTGAAGTGAATGGATGATCCTTTCACCCAAGGCTTCCCCTCCCAAATTTTCTAATCCCTCACAACAAATATTCACCAAGAAGAATGTTGTCTAAGGAGGGACTGCACTTCCAATGGTGGAATGTGGTTGGCCTGATGCCAAAGATGATGGGATCTACTCATAAACCCCCTTTTCTGATCTCCCAAAGGATGGAAGCTCTCTCCACTGGAAAACTAGCTCCGGATGGTGTGTGGAAACCTCCCCAGCAACACCCAGCAACATTGCACAATATCTGCTACAGAAAATGCGTTGATGTAGATGACTGAAGCTATGGCCTGAATGCCTGAATATGGGGGATGTAGTGCAATCCTTCATGATCTCCTCAATAAGGAGAGGATTTCCTAAAGAGGACTCCCTCGTGCCCGAAGGCACTGCAACTCTACTGAACAGCAAGAGGCAGCAACAAGTCTTCAAGACTCAAATGTAAAATGATCAAAGATAATATCAATGGCTGCCTTGCTCCTCTTTTAAACAAGTGAGCCTTCCCTCCATGGGCCCTACTTATAATTAGGGTTTCCTTCCTCTAGAAGCTTCCCTCCTATGTTGTCCCACTTAGTGCTTTCCAACTCATGCCAATGCAATTTGACTTGGTCAACTTTGGCCAAACCTTTATGAAAAAACCTCCTTTCACACATGGAGGTGTGAAATATAGCTCCAACATGATCCTCTTTCATACTTATAGGATTTTTATTCTCTAATCATGCAAGGAATGGGTCCCCTACCCATTTTATTCATCTCCTTAACAAAAATTAATGTTCCATAAAATTTGGAGCATTACAGTCCTCCCCTCTCAAAATATTGCTTGCCCTAAAGCAATGGCAAGGATGAAATGAGTTTATTTCTTCCCTTCCTCCTGTAGCATCCTTATGTAATGATATCCTCAAGGAAAGGATGCCATATCAGCAATCAAGTCTCCAAACTGTCCCTCTAACGTATGCAATCTAGCCTTTGGTTGAACATCCCCAAATAGCTATCATGTAGAAACAACTATCCATGAAGGAAAAAAGAGATATCTAAGGGCCTCCTTGAAGCATGAGATCTGATATATAATGGGAATTATCATCCCCATATGAATCTCTCATCCCCAAGCCAACAATCATAAAAATAAGCTGCCTCCCAACAAGGCAACTCATGGAAAATATCCCTCCACCTTGACCTCTGGAAATGAAGGTGGGCTGAAAATATGATCATGGCAAGCACTATAACTTTCCCCATGCTGTCCTTTTCTCCACTTCTGAAAAGTTTGGAGTGTATTCTGATCTTGGGCTGCAAAAATATTGCCCTCAAGTGGAAAAATGAAGAGAAATCCTTCAAGGATTTCTCCTCCATCAATGAAGAATGAGCTGCTCCAAGACATTTCACCCATGTTGAATAGGACATGGTCATCATAGGATACCCCATGACATGTTTTCTGTAGGTGATAACATGTGCAACAAGTTACAAACAATGTCTCATAGGGTTACAATGCAATCTCACCCACTGTAGCTGCAGAAAATAGCATGGCAAGTACTGTATAGAAATATCACCTCTACTACTGAACAATAAATAGATGAGTGAACCAGCAATACAAAATCAAATACATGCCCACATATAAAAAATGGATGGATTTCATCATGATACTCATGGACCTCCTCAAGAGAAATCAAATATATGGATGTGGTGGGCATGTCTCCTCTCATGTTCCCATTAGAACATGTAATGCAGAAAATATGGGAGTCCTCCCTCATCAAGGACACATTCATCTCATGTGTCTCTCCTCTAATCATGTCCTTCACTGAGATAACAGAAATATCAGCCAAGGATATCATACTCAGAAATAAAATGAGGTAAGTACTGAAGGTTTCATGTTGTGCAAAGATGTACCAACAGTGTCCCAAGTGGTCACATCATAGTTTCCCAAACTGCTGCTTTGAGAAATGATATGTCAAGTTGTTTTTTATCTCATGAATAACAATGTATTTTATTACATCTGATAATACATGGTAAGTGGCTGAACATAAATTCTGAACATACATGTAAGGTAACACTTTTCCAAGGCCATATAAAAAATGGTTGTCTCCATCACATAGTTTGGCCCAATTTTGCTCATCGAGCAACATGAAAAATCTGCCCCTTTGAAAATCCCTGCATTGCATCATAATGATAAGAGTATGTAAATCAGAAAAGGTACACACAAGACTCTTACCATAGGCTAGAAGTGATATGATATATGGATCTATACATGTGATCCTCCTCCCAAATGACAGCGCTATGAGCTCATGCAAAAAGGCTCTTGCCCATGCCAATCTTTGTTCCTTCACATGCTCCTTGTCAAGAACAACTCTGGTGATGCTGCTGCAAATATGAAGCTTCTCCAAAGAGGGAAATTACTCTCAATAAATCCTAGCTAAGGAGTGATCCCTTTTCACTATGAGAGTGCCCTCCTCTACTCCTGCAACACCATCAATCAAATGAGAGCAAATCTACCTGTGCTCTCTCCCATCAATCCCAAGAAACTCAAGTGCTTGTTGCCTCCTCATGCTCACATCATATGGCTCATGTCATGAGGGTATCATGACTGATATATATGTCATATCAGAAATATTTATCCCTTCTCCTTGCTACCCAATTATGTAAACACTGTGCCATTCTTCTTTGGTACTCCTCCCATGAGGGCTACCATCCTCCCAAATCAATTCTGGATTTTTGCATTTCATGAGATTTTGAAATGCAACTCCTTTGAGACCTCTTAGGAAAGGCCTCTCTCCCATGACCATGTTGGATCTATGAGGATCCAAATGTGATGGAGGTGATGTCTCCTCTCCACCCATGTTCAACAACGTTGTTGGTTCCTCCAATGATGTAGTAGTTGTCTCTTCCTCTGGTTTACAATTTTCTTCATGATTCTCCATGGAGGTGTCATGGTTTACTTCATCCTCCAAAATTTTACACTCCCACCTTTAAGGCTGAATGAAAATCATCAAATATGTATGAGGATGAGGTTTATTCTCCTCCTTGAACCCTTTTCATAGCGTAGTGCAAACATGAGGCCCTAAAGTGGCCATGTGATTTGATCCTTGGACCTCTTCATATGAAATCCCACAATCCTCAAGATTATTTGCTAAAATATAAAAGTGGAACTCTACTCATACCTTGGTGGATCTTGGGAAATTATTTTGTGGCTATAATGGCTTTTCCTCCAATGTCTTATTCACCCATATATTTTGAAGGCTGATCCTCCAAAGCTGTAGCAGTGTTGGTGCAATCCTCCTCCCATGGTGGTCTGAGATTCTCTTCCTTTGTTCTTTCTCCATCAAAGGTTTGGATCAAAATTTGAGCAAATATTGAAAAATAACTCACCCTTGAATGGACCAAGGGTTTGAACCAAAAAATAGAGGTTTCCTCCTCCATGTGCAGCGTTTCCATCTCCACTTCTTCTTTCTCTTCCACTGGATGCAACAATAAAAATTCCTCCAGCTTCTTCTCCCAAGCTCTAGATGAAATAACCCCATCAAATGTAGACAATAGAAGCCTATTGCCTCTGATTTCTCTTTTTCCATAGGGCCTTCTCTCCTCCATCTGTTGAATAGAATGTGAGAATGCTGTAGCTCCCCTGAATGTTGTAGAATGGGGTTTATATTCACCCAGGTACTTTCTTAAGATCTGGAAATCCAAGCATCTCCCATGCTGGTCTTCAAGAGAATAGGAAGTGCATGGACCTTCCTTTTCTCCTCTTTTATTATCCTCCTCCTCAGGGAGGCTATCCTTTATTACAAAATTATATGAGCTTAGGTTCATATTCCTCATTATTATCCTCTGAAATCGAACTCACAGGCTATGCCAAGTTCGATGCTCTGATACCACTATAATGTTCCTTTTTCAGAAACATTGTCAATCGACAAAGCAAATCTATTCCAGAGATAGACTGCAGGGGCATTTAATGGATTTTTCACCTTTGAACAAAGGATGAGCTCCAGAGGCTACTTGGCCCACTAGCAGACTCTATCTATAGAGTGATTGTTAAGGGACAATATCCCCAAGAGGGAAACACAACAAGACTGGGAATCTCTTAAGATAACCCCAACATTGCAGCTACAGCAATAAAAAATACATCAAATGGAAATATAAGTGAATCATATACACATGAAATTTTGAAGAATCCAATGGAAATCATATTAAGACATAGCAGCAAATAAGAATACAAATTCTTGAGGGAATGATCACTCAAGTAAGGCATTAGAAGCCTCAAGAAACCTGTACATGAAAATATGAGAATACATTGCTGCATAAGAAAGCCCTAGGCCATGACTGTGCAGTTATAGAGAGGAAATGCTGCATAAATAATGAAAATACAAAGATATGGAAATTTAGGCTCAAATAAATAAGGGGGAGCAAGATCTCAACCCCTAAAAATACATAAAATCAATCCTTTAAGAGGATTGGCTGAAATCTATACAAAAATGTTGAATATACAAAATGTCGGAGTTGCAGTAGCTGCTGCAAATCAAGAGTTGGAAGTGGATGGAGAAGGTTGAAATAGCTTCTATAGATGGTGAACCCTTCTCCAATGAAAATCTGAAGTGAAACGTTCATCCTTTCACCCAAGACTTCCCCTCCCAAATCTGTTAATCCCTCACAACAAATATTCACCAAGAAGAACATTGTCTAAGAGAGGGACTGCGCTGCCAATGGTGGAATGTGGTTGGCCTGATGCAAAATATGATGTGATCTGCTCATAAACCCCCTTTTATGATCTCCCAAAGGATGGAACCTCCCTCCACTGGAAAACTAGCTCCGGATGATGTGTAGAAACCTCCCCAGCAACACCCAGCAACACTGCACAATATCTTCTATAGAAAATGCACTACTGTAGATGACTGAAGCTATGGCCTGAATGCCTGAATATGGGGGATGTAGTGCAATCCTTCATGAGCTCCTCAAGAAGGAGAGGAATTCCTAAACATGACTCCCTCATGCCTGAAGTCACTGCAGCTCTGCTGAACAGCAAGAGGCAGCAACAAGTCTTCAAGACTCAAATGTAAAATGATCAAAGATCATCTCAATGACTGCCTTGCTCCTCTTTTAAACAAGTGAGCCTTCCCTCCATGGGCCCTACTTTGAATTAGGGTTTCCTTCCTCTAGAAGCTTCCCTCCTACGTTGTCCCACTTAGTGTCTTCCAACTCATGCCAACGCAGTTTGACTTGGTCAACTTTGGCCAAACATTTATGCAAAAAGCTCCTTTCACACATGGAGGTGTGAAATCCAGCTCCAACATGATCCTCTTTCATACTTAGAGGATTTTTATTCTCTAATCATGTAAGGAATGGGTCCCCTACCCATTTTGTTCATCTCCTTAACAAAAATTAATGTTCCATAAAATTTGGAACATTACAGTGGGCTTCACTGGGGGAGAAATACCATACCACATGAATTCATATTAGGGTATATATATTGAGGAAAAAGAGACATAATATATTGAGCATATAATAGGGGGTAAAGGGTTTTTATATTGGCAGATATAAAAAATAGTGCTCAAAGTTAATGAAAAATATAAAGGGGTATAAAAAAATGTTAATGAAAAAATGGATACCTACAATATCTAGTGAAAGTAGAGGTTTTTTTAATTGGGAAGGTGTATTGGGTTCATATTGGTAGGGTGTTATATACTATGTTTTTTAGAGGTATTTTCCAATATGTAGTCAAATTAAAGGTATTTTTTAGTATTCCATGAACACACGTGATATGTTAGAGGTTCATTCAGTGAATACCTTGGGGAAGAAACACAGTGAGTGAAAATAAAGACTAACTATGAAAGAAAACAACACATTTGATTATGAAAGAAAATAGAGTAAAAAAAAAGTATGAAAAATAAGTTATACTATATATCTCAAACATGAAAAGGTGGCCCTCTGGGTGATGGATGAAATTTAAAAAATACACACAAATTTTCTTACTATTTGTAGAAATTTATAAATAATGTGATGTATTACCGAACTCTCCTGATCTAACAATTATATCCACTGTTAAATACATAATCCTTCTACTTAATTCTTTGCAGAAATTTAATCACGAATTGCAAACACATGATGAAAAATCAATTGCACATAACACAAAAGTTTTTACTGGGAAAGAATAAAGATAAAATCCCAAACTATCATATATTATGTATATCATGGATCATGAAACATTCTCATACAAAACTCTACTCCAAGAGCTCTCAATACAATATACAATTGTCTCACACTGTCATACAAAAATTGGCTCACACATGCACCAATTTACTGCCTCTTGACAACCTGCCTCCACTACGCAATCCCTGTTGATGAATATCCCTGAATGAATTCGATCTTGCCTTGCCTTCACTACACAATCCTCATTGGAATATCCAATGTGTGTGTAGATGCATTGAATGCACCATTATAGTCACAATTGATAGTCAATCAGGCCCTGTCACCTATCTCTCAATCGGGTCTCCACTGGATCTGACATGCATGTAGTTAATAGTAGTATTTCTTCAGTTGCATGTGAGACCACTGCTTGTGAATTAATTAAATATTTAATTCACTGATCTCTCACTAGTGTATCTTTAGTTACAACTAGTTACAACTACCACAACTGAGTTTAACTCACTTAACTGAGTTAAACTAAATAAAAACTCACATAACTACACATCCAACTCTGTTACAACTTTGTATCACTTAGTTACAATGAAGTCCACTGCAGGGTCCACTAACCAACCACTTCAACTCGAAATCCACTTAGCTAACTGATTTTCCACTTTAGTTAACTATTTTCAAGTGCTCATTGAAAATAGATAATTATTTATTGTCTAATTATTGTTAAGGGCTAACAATAATCGACATGCATTCTAATTTTAGACATGCATTCCATGAAACAAATTCGCACATGCATTCCAAAATTATATGCCCATCCATCCATATAATTTTCTCAACCATCTATAAATAGATTATTTCTAAAAATAGACTTTGATCAAAATTCTAAAAATAGACATATCACCTAAAAATATCCTACAGGCCCCAACTAGTGTAGGTGCTTAATTTTCACTAGGATCATCATCTTGTTGAATCTCAACACTCCCTCTCAACAAGAAAGGGATTATCCTTCACCCCGATCATGTCTCTATGATATTCGAATTTTCTCCTGGTGAGCGCCTTCGTCAGAATATTTGCATCCTGATCTTCTGTAGGAATGTACTGAAGCAACATGATCTTCCGCTGCACACAATCTCTAATATGATGATAACATATATCTATATGCTTAGATCTATCATGAAACACAGGATTAATTGATAGTCTAATGCAACTTTGATGATCACAATGAATCAGTGTAGGATCTAAATGAGAGCCGAACAAACCGACCAGGATATTCCTCATCCAAATAGCCTCACATGCATCTTGACTTGCTGCCATGTATTTTGCTTCTGCTGAACTGAGTGCCACAGATCTCTGTTTCCTCCTGTACCAAGAAACAACTATAGATCCGATACTGAAAACCCCTCCGGATGTGCTCTTTCTGTTCATTGGGCTTCCTGCCTGATATGCATCCATGAAGCCATGCAACTTCACCTCATCTGTCTATCTGTACCATAAGCCATACTCAGATGTTCCCCTACAATATCAGAGGACTTACTTTCCCACCTTCGAAAAGAGCTTGGTAAGCTTAACCATCGCTTGACTAAGCTAGCTCACCGCATAGAATATGTCTGGTCTTTTATTAACTAAATACATGAGAAAACCCACCAATTGTCGAAAGACAGTAGAATCCACTACCTCTGTTGATGTAGCATCCTCTTTCCTCTAGTGTCTTGGAAGAGGAGTATCCATGGGTTTGCATCCCTCCATGTGAAACTTACTGAGTATCTCCCTTGTATACTTCCCTTGAGACACAAACAGTTCACCTTCTCACTACCATATTTCCAATCCAAGTAAATAGTGAAGGAGGCCCATATCCTTCATCTCGAACTCCTTTGCAAGATCCTCCTTGAATGAGTGTATCAATTGCTCATCACCAATCAGTATTAAATCATCAAAATAAAAAACAATGATTAAAATCTTACCCTCCACCACAATCTGGTATAGGTTTACATCCACCTCACCCTTGGTGAAGCTAATTCCAATGAAATATTTTTCGATTCGAGTGTACCAAGCACAGGGAACTTTCTTTAGCCCATAAAACGCTCTTTTGAGTATGCACACATGTGACTCATTGCTGAAGATCTCAAATCCTTCAGGATTCTCAATGTACACTTCTTCCTCAATGATCCCATTAAGGAATGCAGTCTTCACATCCATTTGATGAATGTGCCAACCCATCTACACTAAGAGAGCAAGGATGGTCCTTATGGAATAATACCGTGCGACAGGTGCAAAGGTTTCTTCATAATCAATCCCCTTGATCTGTGAGAAGCCCCAGGCCACAAATCTTGCCTTATACTTCTCAGCACTCCCATCAACAACTTGCTTTACCTTGTAAATCCATATTGTGCCTACCACTGATTTATCAACCGGCCTTGAAACAATTTCCCAAGCGTTATTTCTGACAATGGAGTCATACTCCTCCACAATTGCATATACCCATGTGGGCTCCTACACTTCTTCCTGAAAGGAATATGGCTCAGTCACAATACATTTTCTCATGAGATCCATGTATCCAGTATATTGGTCAGGAGACTATCTCTATCTGCGTTGTGAAGTAGGGACTCCTACATTCTGTGTTGCATCAAGCTTCAACCTCTTAGCTTCTTTGGTATGCCTTCTGCTAGTTATAATGTTTGGCTCTGCGTGAGTGGACTCCTCCACTCCACAAAACTCCTCCTATGGCTGATCCACATCTAGAGGCTCATCTTTCAGAACAAGCAGTTCCTCCTCTTCATGCAAGTCTAGCTCCCTCTCAAGCGACAACTTCATGGCTTTCTCCTCATTGAATTTTATATCCTGTCACACAATAGTCATTCAACTGTTTGGAAAATACACATGATAATTATGGGGTGTTTCTGTGTATCCCACAAATATCCCAACTTCAGTAGTTGGCTCCAGCTTCTTCCTGGAGTTCTTGGTCACATGCACATAAATAGATGAGCCAAAACTCTTAAAGTGAGAAACATCCAGTTTCTTACCAGTTAAAGATTCTTCAGGTGTACTCATGCCAAGTACTCTATGAGGACAATGGTTTTGCACATAAACCGTAGTGTTGCATGCTTCCGTCCACAACTACATGGGTAGGCCCTGATCATGCAAGATAGCTCGTGCAACACCCATGATCGTATGTTCTTCCTCTCTGCTACCTCATTCTGCTATGGGTTATGAGGTGCTTTGAGTTCTCTTCTAATTCCTTATTTTCTATAGAATTATTTCAATTCGTTCGAGATATATTCACCACCATTATCGCTCCACAAAGCCTTCACTTACTTCCTTGAATCTTTCTCCACCAATGCTTTAAACTCATAGAATTTTTAGAATGTTTGATATTTCTTTTGCATGAAGAAGATCCAACATCTACTATAATAGTCATCAACAAAAATAAAATAATACCTATGTTTTGTTGTTGAATCAACCGATAATGGTCCACACACGTCTGTGTGAACTCTCTCCAGGATCACCGAAGCACGGTTCTCATTTTCATGAAAGGTGGTCTTCACAAACTTACCCATAGTACATCCCTTGCACTAATCTATCTGCACAAGTGTACCCTTGGGAAGTCCAGTAGAAATCTGCTGCAATATTTTCAGGGCGCCATGGTGAAGATGGCCCAATTACTTGTGCCATAATGCGCCCTCATCCCGTCTCACCACTTCTTCTTTTCCCACAATTGCATCACAGCCATCTACTTCCAGCTTGTAGAGATTCTTGACTCGAATCCATATCCTATTGGTTTGAATCATTGTTTTATGTCGCGGGAAATATTTTACATTGCTGAAAACAACGTCATAACCTCTTTCCTCCAACATTGCGACTGAGACCAAGTTCTTCTTTAGACCTAGAACATGCATAAAATCTTTCAACATAAATGGTTTACCTGACTCCCTCTCAAAGGTAATGGTACCAATGTCAGTTGCACTGTATCGTCCATCATCTCCCCTCTCTATATGCATTTGGAGATCTTTCTCCTCCAAGTCACTGAAAAATTTCCTTATCTCCCGTCATGTGGAAGGAAGCACCACTATCAAGATACCACACTGATCCCATTGTGCTTGAAAAAAAGCATGCGATCAAAGAGAAATCAAGTTCAAATTGCAAGGAAAGGGCCTCACCATCTATAGCTCCAGCAACCTTCTTGTTCTTTTTTTTCTGTGGGAAGTTAGTGGCGAGATGCCCATGTTCGTGACCATGAAAGCACTTCACCTTGGACAAATATAGCTTCTTGCCTTTAGCCTCATATTTTGAGTGGAATTTATTCCCCTTCCCTTTCCTTTCTTTGGCATCCAAAGCAAAATCCTCATCATCATCATGATTTTATGAAGAGCCATCCCTGGTGTTCCGCCTGAACTCCTCCTGCACTAGATCCGACCATAGTCATTCCCAATCCGGCAGTTTTTCTCATTCGTTGACAGAGTCTTGATAACTGTGCCATCTCCTAGGAAGTCCCAAGAGAGCCAAGCTCACCAAATCATCATCAGTAACAGTGATTCCCACATTCCCCAGCTCATCCCTACATTGGACAAACTTTGTGAGATACTTAGGAATATTTTCACCCTTCTCCATTTTGATTTTTCTAAGTTTATCCTTCAGCACCAATTTCCTATGGTCGTTGTTTCTTTGGAAAATATCTTTCAAAGCCTTCCACATTGAAAATTGAGTGGATTTCCCTTAAAGGCTTGAGACAATATGGTCTCTCACACCTTCCAACAGAATCCTTCTTGTCTTCGCTACTTTATTTTCCATGCGTCAAGTAATGCAACATCCGTTGAAGTGGGCTTAGGAACATCGCTATCGATGAAATCATTCAAGCCATTATCTTCAAGCACCGCCTCCATCCTATCCTTCCACGCAAGGTAGTTTGAGCTGCCCTCGAGTGCATACTCTAACCGCAAACCATTGAATTCCATTTTGATGTTTACTCAACTGTCACACCAAGAAATTCTTGCAGCAAATTTGAATTGTTTCCACCAACAAAAACTCAGCTACTGCTTCAATATTGCAATCTTCTTCGCTCTGATACCATGTATAAATTTATAAATACTGTGATGTAATACCAGACTCTCCTGATCTAACAATTATATCCACTTTTAAATACAAAATCCTTCTACTTAATTCTTTTCGGAAATTTAATCACCAAATGCAAACACATGAAGAAAAATTAATTGCACATAACACAGAATATTTTACCGGGAAAGCATAAAGCTAAAAACCCCAACTATCATATATTATGTATATCATGGATCATGAAACAATATCATAAAAAACTCTACTCCAAGAGCTCTTAGTACAATATACAATTGTCTCACACTGTCATACAAAAATTGGCTCACACATGCACTAATTTACTGCCTCCTGACAACCTACCTCCACTGCGCAATCTCTGCTGATGAAGATCCTTGAATGAATTTGATATTTCTTTGCCTTCACAGCGCAATCCTCATTGGAATATCCAATGTGTGTGTAGATGCATTGAATGCACCACTATAGTCACAACTGATAGTCAACGAGGCCCTTTCACCTATCTCTCAACTGGGTCTCCACTGGATCGGACATGCATGTAGTTAACACTAGTATTTCTTCAGTTGCATGTGAGACCATTGCTTGTGAATTAATGAAATATTTAATTCATTGATATCTCACTAGTGTATCTTTAGTTACAACTAGTTACAACTAGCACAGCTGAGTTTAACTCACTTAACTGAGTTAAACTAAGTAACAACTCACATAACTACACATCCAACTCTGCTACAACTTTGTATCACTCAGTTACAATGAAGTCCACTGCATGGTCCACCAACTAACCACTTCAACTAAAAATCCACTTAGCTAACTGATTTACCACTTCATTTAACTATTTTCAAGTGCTCATTGAAAATAGATAATTATTTATTGTCTAATTATTGTTAAGGGTTAACAATAATCGACATGCATTTTAATTTTAGACATGCATTCCACGAAACAACTTTGCACATGAATTCCAAAATTAGACACCCATCCATCCATATAATTTGCTCAACCATCTATAAATATATTACTGCTAAAAATATACTTTGATCCAAATTCTAAAAATAGACATGTCACCTAAAAATAGCCTGCAGGCCCCACCTAGTGTAGGTGCTTAATTTTCACTAGAATCATCATCTTGTTGAATTGCAACACTATTAACACAATTCTTTCATTAGAACTCAATGATAACAGAGAACATGCTTAGGATTAAACTATAAACAATGCATACATAAATTCCATTCATAATATTTGTTCCTCACTTCTAAGAAAAATTATTTAGAGTGTCTTTTGTAAATAACTAACTAAAAAATACATTGGTACAAATACGAAGATATAAGAGATGATCAAGTATCCTATTACATTTGAATTTTTAATTCCAATGACTCGCTGAAGAATCAACTTATGTTTTATAGATATATCAGACACTACATCATTTTTTTCTTGCTAATTCTTAGCTTACCGAGGATAATCACACTCGCGTGAAGTGAATCCACTGTCAAGTAGTAGTTCTGATGTACTTTGCCTCCACTCCAAATGACACGGGATAGTTGACCAAGAATTTTACCGACTATTGTGGTTATCTAGTGACCTTTCTCTTTTGGAAAATGGGTGGAACACTATGTTGGAGTGTTTTGGCATCTGCCCATGTGCTTGAGTTGACCTATTTACTTTGTAAACCAATCGAACCTTAGATGTTGATACAAAATATCATCAGAGATATGAAACTTGTCAGTTTCCATATTTTTTCATTATTCATGAAAAATATGGTAATAATATATGATAAAAAGGAAATTATGAGGGTTTATATGAAGTAAAATTGAAAAATATATTAGAAATCTATCAAATATGTACCAATTATTCTGCCCAACATTCCCCCATACTCGGGATTTTACATGTCATGCATGTTGGCAAAATTTGCAAGATTTTGGAAGATTCAAGTTCATAGAATAGTCTTAATGCTTGTATTAAGATATCCAAGTTACTTTTGACACCTCTTTTTCTTCATTGAAACAAACCACCTGGGCTTCTTCATTAATATCCTTACTTTTAGATTCCTGATTTTCTATTGGAGTTCCTTGTTGGACTTTTTAAGTCTAGCATTCCTGTTATACTATTAATACATTCTTCTCGACATTTTATTGTTCTTCTCCCTGAGAATTTTATTTTCTCTTTTCACATGCTTTTCAAAGACTTATAACTCAGTTATTTCTTCTTTCAATGATTTAATAATGTCTTTCTCTATATAAAAAGGTGAATCATTATCATTGTTACACAGTAATTTGTCACCGTCCCTACAATCCCTCGTCCCGCACATTGGAGGGCCTTTTCCGTGACCTGTGAGCAGTGACATAACCTAAAACCACTTTCATGGCATCCCCCTTGACAAGGAAAATCATTCCTCTGAAGAAACTTTCCTTTGAAAAACCCTAAAAACTGATCTTTTGGCCTTGGCGTGACTAGCCAGTTGAGCCCTCGCGCCAATGGGAAAAATCCACCAAAGAGGGCGCACCAACTGGCGCTCTGTCCCAGTGTATTGCTCGTGCCAAGCTTAATAAGGATTGTTTTTAAAAAATAAATGGCGGAAGTTTGATTTCAACAAACTCCTGAATGAGTCTCTAAAATGAGTTGGGAGGTTTGGCTTCAGATCTCCATGTATGGGAGGTGGTTTCCCACCTATCATGGAAGCTTCCTTGAGGATACGGCCAATACCACAATTGTAGGGATCCCAACTCCCCTGCCACCATCTATATAAGCTTGACACTTTCCCTTAGCAAGCTAGTAGTCCTAATACCACTAGATAAGAGTTGAAATCAGAGCAAGGAGACTATTTCCAGATAGCCTTTAAGAGCCTAGTAGAAAAGAGAGAGCTTTGTCCCATTTCTGACAAGCTTCATTGAGACGTGCTCCACTGTCGACCCCGCTGAAGGAAGATCCAGCGTCAGAGCCTTGGGTTGTATCTTTCTTTCATTATTATTAATGATAAATGACTTTGATTATGGTTTCATTCATGTGTCTTTGTCTTTGATGCAATGAATTACATCCTCTCTGACTGATGTATGGTTACAAGATTTAGATTCTATGCTATGTATCGTTGTGTTTCTTCGCATGTGTGCAAGTGTTCAGACCTGTTAAGAAGAAGGATCATGATCTGCCAAAGTGGAGGACGGGAAGTGTCATCCTTTCTTCAACGACCATTGCGTAGGACCTGAGGTAGGCAACTCGTTATGTTTTGTCATTTTTGTAACTAGAGACCTGCATCATTGCATGTCTGATTTTTGCTAGACCTGATCTGGGCTAGTAGGGATCGCCTATGTCTACAGAGGGGATTTACCTCTCCAAAAAACTGGCGACTCTGCTGGGGAATTGATTGGAGATTGTCTTGTCTCTTTTGATTGCTTTTGGCTTCTGTCTACTTGTTTTGATCTTCTGGTCTGTCTCTTTCTGGTGTAAAACCTCTGTTCAGCTCCCACCATACCTGATCTACTCTTATCTTGCTCTTTCTCATTTCTGTCATTAGCAAACTCGATTGGCGTGCTTTTTAGCCTGACAGTCGTGCCAGCTGGCGCTTGTTGCTAGTTAGGCACTCGCGCCAACCCTGTTTTGGTGCTAGATGCAGCCAAACAGTCATGCCAACCCTGTTTGGTGCTAGGGTTTACTTGTTTCTGAGCCTTTTGAATCTAATTTTTGGTTTTGGTGTTGTTTTTCCAACTATCTGAGTGCCTTGAAGTCCTTTTTGACTGTGTTTGACCTTCATCCTCCGGTTGTTTGCCCTCTACTTTCAGTTTTACATTCTAGCCCTAGGGCATCTAGGTGCTATTGCGTGCTGAGCCTCCCGTAGGAGTTTTTGGTTTTCGCTTGTTCAGTCAACTTTGTTTCTGCTTCCTTGCATTCATTTGGTTGGATTTTACCATGTCACTGTGTTATTTGAGTGATTTCTCTCTTTCTCATTTGAGTTTCGCTTTGTCTCATTTCGAGCCTAGATCACACGGTTCGTATGATTTTTGTTGGGATTCCTCTTTGATTTGAAGGATTTCTCTGTTAGTTTGAGGTTTGATTGTGTGTTGAGCGAACTTGCTTGCTTTTACTCTCTCGTTATCATTTCTAAAATTGGTCTCTTATTAGTTTTCATTTCGTTTGGTGCATTTTTCTCTAAAACATTGAAAATACAAAAAAAAAACAATTCTTTTTGCTTTAGATTAGTTAGTGAAAATTGAAAAATTTTCTGCATTATTAGTGTTATACAAATCTAAAGGAAAAGCTTTTAGTTTCATTAGCGTGCATTAGGGATAGGAGTGGTTATTTTGTGATCATTTTTTTATTTTTTGAAAAGATCTCAACCTTCTCGTAGTTAGCTATTCATCGAACAAAGTGATTTGTAGTGGCATGTAGTGTGCATTTAGAGGATTTTTTGAGACATAACATTTGGTAGGGCCTAAAATTGAAACATAATTGAAGATCAACTCTAAAATTTATTCAATTTACCTTAAGGCAGCATTTAAACATTAACGAAATATCTATAGGTCTAGGCTAGTGACATGTTCTGGCGTTGTTAAACCTAGTAGTTGTCTTTCGCCTCTTGGCTTTAGACAACACTAGTACGGACTTGTGCTCCCCGTACCATTGCGTATATAAAGGGAGACCCCACTAGGTTGCTATCCTATATCCGTAGGAAGCTGAGTCTGCCGCCTTATACCCATGATACACCGGACATAGCATTCGGGGAGATTGCCTACACGTACGTCAAGTCCTTGGTTGATTTCTTTTTCATTTTTAAACCAAGGTGTATATTGCAGTTCACGGATATCTGGTACACCCTTTTGCCTAGAGTTCTAGAGTAGTCATTTCGATCTTTTCTGACTCATTAAATTTGAAAGGGTCATCAAGTGCTCGTCCTTTCACACTTGGTTCGAAATTTAAAGAGATAGAGTCACCTTTTACTCGTTTCTCGACTCTTTAAACATGAAACGATAAAATTTCTAAGTTTCAATGTGGTAAAATTAATCAGCTACGATCACACGCCATGTTAGATATTGTTTGTTGGCTGTTTGATTGTTTGCCTTGGTTTTTTCTCGTGTGCTTTTGTTTTGATCTCTTCCTCTTTTCGGAACCCTCAGTTTAATCTACTAGTAGTCCTTACACAGACGATTCGTCAGAGGTCTCTCAGTCCTCTGCTGAACCTTAGCAACCTATTGTATCTGAGTTTCCCGACAGGGGAACAGTTCTATTTGAGCTTCCCTTTGGATGACCAGTTAAGTTCAATTGGCCCTTATCCAACGCTTGGTTTGGATTTGGAGTAGGGGAATATTTCCCTCCTCTTACATTGGTTTTTCCTTTTTTAGCTGCTGTTATACTTCCTAGTCCTTGCCGTCTTCTAGAAGATCTAGCAGCAGGATCAGATATGGACTTACCCAGTCCTTCGCCTAGTGAGGAAATTCCTACATCTGGTGAATATTACCATCTTTTCCCAGAAAAAAACCCCGACTCTTCTGTCATGTCTTCGCTTGGTCCTTCGCTTCCAGCGGGATATAGGTCCTTAAGTCAGATTGTGGCCGCTATGGCCTCCATGGGAGTATCGACTCCATCCACGAGGCCCGTTATTCCTTCGTTAGGGATGTCCCCATCGACACCTCTTACGTCATCTCCTCAGGTCACGTCAGTACCTGTTAGGCCTACCGTCTAGATAGCTGCATCTACGCTCACTGTTACTACTCAGTCCATCAGGACCTCGTCACTTCCTGAAGACATCTATATAGCATCTGCTATTCTGGATAATATCTCTCTCGAGGAGTATCAGTTGTCATTAGAGCCGTCAAACACCGAGGTTGGTCAGTCCTCCCAATATCCCAACCGTCCTTATTTTTCCCATTATGGATCGAATGGTACCCCTATTTATGTTTTTCCATACTAGTACGATGAACAAGGAAACCCGCTACGTTTTCCTGCTCCAGAGGCTTATCAGTATGTCGAAGGTTTTCTATCTTCCTAGGCTGGGCAACCTTCTAACCTGCGAGGACAACCCTTCCAAGGCCAACCTTCAGGCCAACCTAGTTATCTATATGACCCGCAAGGACAACCCTTACAGGGCCAACCTTCGGGCCAGCAAGGGTTGTTTTATGGTCTGCAAGGGAAATCCTACAACCCTCAAGGTCAACCTTTACAGCCTCACTTTGTGGTCCAACTAGGGCAACCTCAAGGACCCACAGGCCAACTGGGGTATCAACCTGGACCGTTGTACAGGCACGGGGGGTAAATCCACCCTTCCCAACCTATGGTGCAACCTCAAAAACCTCAGTTTCCCATCGTTCCGAATGTTGCACAGCCGAGACCATATTATGGTCCTACCATAGGTCAACCTGGTTATCAGGCACAACCTAGCCCCATCCCGCCATTAAGCCAACCGGCTTAGTTCGGCCAACTTGGTGTCCTTTATAAGCCAGGTCAACCTGTTCAACTAGAACAACCTATTCACCCGGGTCAACCTGTTCAACTAGGGTAGCCCGCTCAGCCAGGTCAACATGTTCAACTAGGCCAACCTGCACATCTAGTCAACCCTACTCAACAGTCGATTTATTCTATGTCGCAGCCAAATCCACTTATGCACCCAACCTATCAGGCTCAGCAGAGCCCCACTTACCAACAGCTCGCTCGGCCCAAGGCAGTTATTACCTTCAAGGTCAATATTCACCGGTTTACAATTCGCCCCAAGGTTATGGTTATTACCTTCAACAACTAGGCTATGCCTATACTCAACAGTCAAATCCATACACTGCTCAAACGGGGCCTACCTATAATTAGGGTCAGTACCTCGGTTATCAACTCCCTTACACTGGTTATCAGCAACCATATCAACCCAATTATACGGCTTATACCCCCTATGGTCAGAATCCTCCAGGACAGAGCCAATGGGGGCAAAGTTATGCTCAACCAGGGTGGAGTACAGGTACAGGTCCTTATCGAGGGCCTAGTATGCCTTTCAATTCTCAGTTACCTTTCCTTGCCACGTTGGAATTGTTGGATGTATCTAAACTGACCAATGATCTAATTCTCCACAATTAATATTGGCCTCCGGTTTCGACCAAGGTGCCTGGTGACTGTCCTAAATTTGAGGGTAAAGCTGGAGAGGACCCCCAAGCTCATGTCATGACCTACCATCTATGGTGTTCTTCGAACTCTTGGGTGGATGACTCGATTCATCTGCGTATTTTCCAGCATACTCTTACCAGTGCTGTTGCTAAGTGGTATATAGAACTACCCCGCGGTATCTTTCAAGACTTTAATACGTTAGCTATGGCTTTTCTGACACATTTCCAGTTACCGGTTTTTTACGAAGCCGAGACGCATCTCCTGACTTCTCTAAAGTAGGATAAAGCCACTCACATATCTAATCATATTCATGAGTGGCGACATCGTCATAGACTAATCAAGTTTGATATACCTTAACAACGTCTAACTCATTGGTTCACCACCTCCTTTGTTAACAAGATCGCTCAAGATATTGCTATGGGGGCATGTGTGACCAGAGAACAAGCCATCGCTCGTGCCCATTACCTTGATTTGGTGTACTCTCAATCTGGCACACTATATGATATCTTGACTGACACCCCGTTTCCTGGGACCTCTAAAGCACCAGCTACCCCATTGATAGATGGTGTTATTGGTTCCGTTTCTCAAACTTCTCGGAAGTCCTCTAATGGGAAGCAGAAGTCAAATTATTCCAATAATTATGCTCTCCCCGCCCCTCCAGATTCTGGTAAGACTAAGGAGGTCAATGCCATTCAGGCCAATCCTATGGAAAAGGCCTCCAAAGGGAAGAAGAAGGGCAAAGAAAAATCCAAACCTGATGCCCCAAAACTAGAGTCTTCTAAACCTCATGCTGATGATGGTTCCCAGCGCAAACTAAAGTACCCCTACCTTATCTGTGAAGGAGATCATTATACAAATATTGTCCCCGATGATCTAAAGTTATTCAACTTCTAAAAGGCTCCAAAGGGACTCCGGAAGTTCTCAAAGAACCGTTCCCCTCTCAGCAGACCCAGATGGTTGAGCAGCCTTCACCATCTACACCATTTGGGTCCCAAGTTTTTATGATGAATGGTGCTGCACCTATTTCGATTGCTACATGCTCGAAGGATTATGTTGGATCATGCCAGGTAGCTGGGAAGGAAGTCATTGATGGCCCACCTCCCCCACCTATCTCTGGTCCTTTAGAAATTGAGAAACCTAGCACTGAACCCATTGTGAGGCCACCTTCTAAAGGTGTTCTGCGAAAATATTCCTATAATCCAAATGCCCATGCCACTCAGCACTACAACATTGTTGAGGATTTGGCACAAGTTCCTTACACAATGTTTGCGTTGGAAGTGCTTCAAAGTTTCCCATCACAATGGAAAGCCCTATTGTCTGCAATCGGTGGAATTGATCCTACTGATTCTAGTCTTCTCACCTTCGACCTAGAAAATGTTGTCCCCCAACTTCCACATCAAATCGCTCTTGTTATACAAGTCGTTATCAACAGCCTCAACATCCATAGAGCCATTGTGGACGAAGGTGCTTCCACCTGTGTTATGTCATCCGCCTACTGGAAGGCCATTGTCTCTCCAACTCTTACTTCATCTCCCAATGCCCTTGAGGCATTTGATGGTAGGAAATCAAAACCCCTAGATGTTCTCGAGAGTTTACCGATCACGTTACAGGGTAAGACAGTAAACGTAGAAGTAGAAGTAGTTGATGCCAATCTCAACTACAATATTCTTCTTGGTTGTAGCTAGACTCACGCCATGTTATGCGTTTCTTCCACCCTCTTCCGGCTTCTGAAGTTTCCTCATGAGGGAAAAATTATCACTGTCGATAAATTGTCTTTCTTCACGTCATCCTCCGAGAACAACATACCTTACGTGGATCAAATCCCCAATCCCCTTGACAGTGTAGGACTCGGTATTTTCAAGGACCCCATTCTCATGGGTATTTTTCCCACGCCACCACTGCACACCGTTCAAGTTAACATGATCTCTAGGTTAGACGATCCTTGGATCATCCCTTCACCTGAACAGGTGACCTCTTTCAGAGAATCGATGCCTTTGACTCTAGTTGAGATCAATTATTGTGAGATTTTCGGTGCATCAGATCCTCCTCCTCCTGAACATGCTCCTTTAAGCATGGCTCTAGATGTATATTCTCAATCCCCTTGGCTCGGCGATGTAGATTTTCCTGATCCTTTAAGAGAAGTCTTCCCCTTAGATGAAGCTATCATTGAAACGATTTCTCTTGAAGATCTGTCATGGAGCAACGGACATCATCGTTCCTCATTCATGCCCGACCTAGGGGCAATGTCTAATTGTCTAGAGCGCTTCGCATCTCAAGCTCCCACTCCACCTCTTCAAACACCGACATTGACTCATGAGGTTCTTTTGGAGGGAAATCTGAGTAACATTACACAAACCATGCCCATCAACATCTTCATCAAACTGGGGGTAGTCGAGAACATTCACGTGGGAGTTACTTTTTCTCCAGAAGAGATACAAGTATATACGAAACTTTTTCATGAATTCAGAGATTTTTTCGCATGGTCCTATGAAGAGATGCCTGGGATTGATCCCAGTATAGTCGAGCATGAAATTCCCACCTATCCAGGTGCGAAACCCATGCGTCAACATCTGCGCCCGGTGCATCCCCGAAAAGCCGCAACTATAAAGGCAGAAGTTGAAAAAATTCTTAATGTGAGCTTCATATATCCAACCACCCTCACAGAATGGGTTTCTAATATTTTCCCTGTAGATAAGAATCAGGGCACTATACGAGTCTGTGTTGACTACCGAGACATCAATCGGGCTTGTCCTAATGACAATTACCCCACTCCATTTATAGATCAGATCATTGATGACTGCGTGGGGAGTGAGATTTATTCCCTTATGGACAACTTCTCGGGTTACAATCAAATTAATATTTTACCCGCTAATCAACGTAAGACCACCTTTATCTATTCATGGGGCACTTTCACTTACAAGAAGCTTTCGTTCGGCTTAAAAAATGTTGGAGCCACCTTCTAGCGTGCTATGTCCTATGCTTTTCATGACATACGTCACATTTTCCAACCATATCTGGACGATTTGTCGGCTCATTCAGCTCGGTGTGAGGACCATCCTGAACACCTCTGCCAGATTTTCCTCCACTATAGACATTACAATATTAGGCTCAATCCTCACAAGTGCATCTTCTTCATAGATTCTGGTTGTCTTTTGGGATTCATTATCTCCAAAGACGGAATTCGCCTTGACCCCCTCAAGGTCAAGGCCATCGATAACCTCCCATCCCCATCCTCGTTGCATCAACTGTAGAGTCTACAGGGGAAAGGCAAATTCTTACGTTGCTTTATTCCAAACTATGCAGAAGTTGCCAAGGGGTTTACACGAATTTTGAAACAAGACGTTCCCTTCCATTAGGACGATATTTCCCAGTAATCCTTTAATAAACTTAAAACGATGCTTGTCAACGATCCGTTAATACATCCTCCTAACTATCATCGCGATTTCACCCTTTATTTGGCCACCACTTTCAGCACGATTGCCATGGTTCTAGTATAGGATTACGACTATGGGAATGAACATGTAGTTTACTATCTATCTCGAAATCTTCTTGACAATGAAACGTGAGATTCCCACGTCGAGAAGTTGGTGCTTTCCGCGGTCCAGGCCGTTCAGCAGTTCCACCATTACATCCTGTTGCGTACGGTAACCGTGATTTCTGACTATAACCCCATGGCATACATCTTATATTGACAATTGCTGGGGGGCAAGTACTCCAAATGGATTGTCATCCTTCAGGAGTTCGATTTGGATTTCACCACTGCCAAATCGACAAAATCATTAGTTTTTGCTGATCTTATTTGCTCTCTCCCGACAGACTCTATTCGATCCCAATTCGAGCTGGATAAAACACTCTTTCTTATCAGCACTCATGATCCATGGTATGGTGACATCATCATGTACCTTCATACATCCACTTTCCGGTCCGAGTTGATGAAGGATGCTCGACGTCATGTTCGGCATCAGTCTTAACCATATCGCATTGTCGGAGATACCTTATATCATGTCGGAGTTGATTCTGTGCTTCGTTGATGCTTGAACCTGGAAGAGGCTGAGAAAGTCCTGAATGACTGTCACAGTGGCACCTGTGGTGGTCACATGTCTAGATATGCTACCGCCCAGAAGATTCTGCGTGCGGGTTACTTCTGGCCATCTATATTCAAGGACTATATTGTTGCAGTTTGAAAATGTCATGCGTGCCAGGTCTTTCAGCGCAATATGTGTGTGCCACCCCTACCTTTGCATCCTATCATTACCATAGGCCCTTTAGCTAAATGGGGCATAGATTTTATGACATGTAACCCTCACTAGACCGGGGGTCATGCTTATATAATCGTTGCCATGGACTACTTCACTAAGTGGGTCGAGGCGATGCCTACATTAGTTGCCGACAGTAAGACAACCGCTCAATTAATTTTCAACCATGTAATTACACGTTTCAGAGTTCCTTAAGCCATTGTCACCAATCGTGGCACTCATTTTCGGGACTACATCATGGCAGAGCTAACATCAGAGTTGGGCTTGCGCCATGACAGCTCAATGCCATACTACCCTCAGGCGAATGGCCAGGTTGAGGCCGTGAACAAGGTACTGGTCACGATTCTTCAACGAACGATTGGTATTCACAAATCCAATTGGCATCTCCAATTGTTCTCAGCTCTCTGGGCCTATCGAACGTCTGTAAAGAGCGCAACCAGATTCACACATTTCCAGCTGGTGTATGGTCTGGAAGTGACTCTCCTGATTGAATGTGAGATTCCTTCGTTAAAGTTGTCTATGGAATTACTGCCCGGCACTTCCCTGGAGGAATAACGTCTCCTGTATCTGGAAATACTGGATGAAACCCACCGCTTGGCTGCTTTGGTTATTGAAGCACAGAAAAAGAGGGTCAAGGCTCATTTTGATTAAACAGTTTCTCCACGTTATTTTATTGAAGGGAACCTCATCCTCTTATAAAACCAAGCACACGACAAAATTGGAGCGGGAAAATTCCAGCCCATGTGGAATGGGCCCTATATCGTCAAACGAGTATTAAAAATTTCGGCCTATGAGCTAATCGAATATGAAGGTATTCCTCTCACGCGGCCTAGAAATGGGTTGTACCTAAAGAAATACTACGCTTGAATTATTCTTGTGTGGTGTGTGTACATAAGTGAGTGATTTAATTTTCTGTGCATGCGTGGTGTGGTGTGCTTTGTAAGCGTCTTTCTGTTGATTGGGTCTTCCTGATTGTGCAGATGTCTATTACTCCTTTTGTCGGTTTCATGGATGGTGCCTCCCGCAGTACTACGAATCTATCCTCAACAGCCTGGGTAATCTACGATCCTACTGGTGAGTTAGTCAATTTACAAGGTGTTTGTTTAGGGCCTACCACAAATAATGTTGGGGAATATAGTGACGTTTTGGAATTATTGAACGAGGCTGTTAACCTCGGTATTCGTGCATTACTTATTTATCTGGACTCATAGCTTGTAGTGTTACAACTAAATGGTCATTATTCAGTTAGGAACCCATCCATTTTACGACTGTATCTACGTATTCATTTACTGGAAAGGAATTTTGATTACATTACATATCAACATATACCCAGACGCATGAATGTGTTAACAGATGCAGTAGCTAACATGGTTTTAGATAGACATTTACGCAACTTGTAAAAAAAAACATCATCACATGTGAGATCCATCCAGAAATATGTATGTATATATATGTATGTAAATATATATACATATATATAGATATATCTATATATATATATATATATATATATATATATATATATATATATATATATATATATATATGTATATATATGTATATATATATATATATATGTATATATATATATATATGTATATATATATATATACATATATATATATATACATATATATATATATATATATATATATATATATATATATATATATATATATATATATATATATATATGTATATATATATACATATATATATATATATATACATATATATATATATGTATACATATATATGTATATATATACATATATATATATATGTATATATCTATATATATATATATATATATGTATATATATATACATATATATGTATACATACATATATATATATATATATATATATATATACATATATATATATACATATATATATATACATATATATATATATATATATATATATATATATATATATATATATATGTCGAAATGTTTGCAGTTTGTGTGCATCACATAAAATCCAAAAAATATACATGTCTATTTTAATAATAGTCAGAGACAACATGTCTCTCAAAAATGTGCAAATGAAAATCCTAGATGACTAATCATCATGGTGCTCATGGTAGCATGTCACTGCCCGCACCAATCGCCTTAGTAAACGATGAAGGCGACTAGGCACCCCCACAGTGTGCCTCTGATAATCCAATGGGACATATGCTAGGTGAGCGTAATCTAGGATCCCACGTGCGATTCCCTCCAATTTTTGAACTAGCTCACTCCCCTCACCACCCTCGCCCTGAGGGTCATAGGTGAGAGGGGTCCTTCGTGCGATGGGTGACATCCCGGTGGGCCTCTTTGGGCCAACATCTGCATACACATAGGATTGTTTGTTAGAACATGCATGTATACTAAAAAAAGCATAAAAGTACATAAAATCAAAAAGAGTCTTACCCAGCTCCTCATCCCAGTATTCTCCCTCCGGGAGTGGAAGATCTGGGTCTCTCGTGAAGTTAGTACCAGCACATGGCCAGTCTTCTACGACGACTAGCTGTCGTCGAAGCCATACAAAGAACTCGGGCCTCCATGAAATTTACTGGCCCCCTCTTGATTTGGGCATGAGTGCTGCCCATCGAGCCATCCGTGGCTCCCTCAATGGTGGCTCGACGACTGTCACCCCCTGGCCCTAGAATATTGGCAGCTGTTCAAGGATGAATGATACCAAGATAGATCCATACCCAAACTGCTTCAGTTTGGACTTCTTAAACTTCGTCAATTGTCGTTTGATATTCATTGTCACGACAGTGGCCCAATAAATTAGTGTTGGGTTCATGCATTTAGATGCTAAGAGGAGTTGTGTTTTAGTAGCATCATGCGGCGCCTGTGACCCCGCAGCCCGCGTAATGGTATGGAGCACCACCCTGAGTGCTAGATCGAGAACTATGTGGATATCAACCTTCCCGCTTTCTGATCTAGTTCATGCCCCTGGGCACACTCTTTCCATCACCATAGACATTTTTTCACCAGATGGCCTAGTACCTGTCAAGATCTGGACTGGACCTCTCCGAGAAAATCCAGTTATGAAGTAAACATTAGATACTTTGAGCTCCAACACTTGGTCTCGAAGCCTAAAATTCCCTTCGTTCTCATCCCATATTCTGATTAAGTACTGCAGTAATTAAGGTTGTGCCCTAAGACATGGTGTCAAGAAGAAATTTTTTAACCCACAATCCCGAAGGACGTTCGTACATGCCTCGTTCTCCATGGCCATTTCTTCTTCTTCAATATGCTCCCTTTCTTTCCATTCGATCACCACTGTGACTGTGTACCTACACCAAAATGGTCACAAACACTTCATTAGATCCCTTGAACTCTCAAAAATCCTGTTGATTGGTTCGTTTTTTGTAAAAATTGAGCAGAAATTTAGGTTGCACCATTGGCGCGATTGTTTTGCTGACAGTCGTGCCAACTAGCACGACCCCTTTGCAAAAAGGATCCAATTGGCGCAGGTTCGTGCCCGATACCCACGCCAATTGGGCGAGCCCTAAATTTTCAAATATCCCCTCGGGGATCCAAAATCAAAGTGGAATTCTATAAAAAATGGATTAAAACATGGCTAAGGGAAGCACCTCTTACTTGGAAAAAACGAGAACTGAAATTATGCACTAGATTGTCCATATTCGTTGCCGCAAGTTCGCACAGGAAAAACTCACTGTTGCGCTCCATAAGAGGTAAAAAGTAAATATGTTTTTACTATTTTTGGCATATTTATAACTTTTCAAGATAAAATTAGGTTTTGAAGCTTATTTTTCCATTATTTCATTATATTTTGTCGAAAAATGGGTTTTACGCTTGCTTTCTTGTGCAGCAACAGGTTTTCACACGACTAGGATGATGATACGAGTTGTATTTTATACTTTATTTGGACTCGGTAAAAACATGAAAAAGTCACTACTGGAGTCATATTTTAGCTCTTTTCTGACTCTCTAAACATGAGAATATTGTCGAGTCACTTGTCATTTTTATCTCATTAAATTGGCTTCGAAATGACATCTACCCAGTATACTTTTACCCCTTTTTCGGGTTGGGATAGATTATTTACGAAAAAGGAATACCCTAGCCTATCGCAACTAGGAGGTTTTCTCAGACATAGTTTTCCACCTTTTCAGATCTAAGGAACTATCTGTGAAAAGGGACTGTTGGAGTTTACTTTTCTGTTGTCTTTTCAAACTCTCTAAACATGAAAAGACGTCGAGTTCTTCCTTTATCAGACTTGTTAAAACCTGATGGCATCGGATTCTATCATAATGATGATACTCGAGTTCCTCCTTCCTAGGGCTCGTTAAATGTACTAGGTTGGATTTGTCCGAAGGACAAACTTATATCGCAAGCATATGCCATCCCCTTCAAGATTGTTTTAAAAAATAATTGGGGTTCTCACCAGAAATGGTGGGGAAAAATGAAATCAGTATCATCATCGTGTTGGTAGTATGTCACTCTTGAACATGGCACTTGTCTGTATTCGTGTCGGGTTGGGGACATCTCATCTCGTTTTCTGCTTGTGTCCATGGGTTTGGGTTATCCTTTTTGACCACTCATCTTCTCTTTGCCTCATCATCATGTCCTCAGATCTTTTAATGTCAAATACTGCCAAATCCAGTGTCATGCCACTGATATGTTCAAGAGAAGTTGACCTCTGCAGTTTTCGACCCTCCTCTGATTCTCTACTGATCCTGATTCACAAACATTATGTTCCTCTGTCTCGTTTCGATGATGTGGGAAAGATTATGGCCCACCTTCGATCAAGGTCACTTCTTGTCGACTTCAACTCATTATCTAGGAAGCTAATCTAGAGACTCCCTTCAGGTACCTTAGAGCCTGCGTGCCTCAATGGCAGGTTCTTCTCATTCGATGAAAGGTTTTCATCATTGACCTTTCATCGAATGATTCTGCGGGTGATCGACGTCAGCTCACTATTCACATTCTGTGGATTGTACCTATAGCACCTTGAAGGCCATTTTCATTATTGGTGGCTCCTCTGGCGTCTGTTAACAGCTTTCATCATTGGTTGGTAATTAGACGATGTTCTTGCATGTTCGACTTCAACTCATTTATTCACATTGCAGGACTTGTACTTTGTTTGGGTCGAGATGGAGCGCAAGACCGTGGGTTTTTTCTGATGGAATCCAGGCTGTGGATTTTGTGGATTATCATGATTGGTTACGTGACTCATTGATTGGATGGTTGCGACCATGCCTGAGTCTACTTATTAATCCTTTTTGGATGGCTACGTCCATACCTTGGATCCTAATTATTGTATACACTGTTATGGATGGCTGTGCCCATACCACATATCATGTATTTGAGATATCAGTTGTATTTGTCTACGCAGTTTTTCCGATGGCAGTGTTTTTAGTTGGGCACGTTCTCATAAAGAATTTCACCCCTCTCTCTCTCTTGGGCCTCATGCTTTAGGGGGCATCTATTACACAGTAATTTGTCACCATCCCTGCAATCCCCCGTCCCACACATTGGAGGGCCTTTTCTGTGACCTGTGAGCAGTGACATAACCTGAAACCACTTTCGTGGCATCCCCCTTGATAAGGACAATAATTCCTCTGAAGAAATTTTCCTTTGAAAAACCCTAAAAACTGATCTTTTGGCCTTGGTGCGACTAGCCAGTTGAGCCCTCGCACCAATGGTGAAAATCCACCAAAGAGGGTGTGCCAACTGGCACTCTATCCCAGTGTATTGCTCGCGTCAAGATTAATAAGGATTGTTTTTTAAAAATAAATGACGGAAGTTTGATTTCAACAAACTCCTGAACGAGTCTCTAAAATGAGTTGGGAGTTTTGGCTCCGGATCTCCATGTATGGGAGGAGGTTTTCCACCTATCATGGAAGCTTCCTTGAGGATAGGGCCAATCCCACAATTGTAGGGATCCCAACTCCCCTTCCACCATCTATATAAGCTTACCACTTTCCCTTAGCAAGCTAGTAGTCCTAATAGCACTAGAGAAGAGATGAACTCAGAGCAAGGAGTTAATAAATTAATAGATTAATAGATTAATATATTAATATAAAAAACTCAGAAACAGGTTATTCCTCTCTTCTAAAAGATTTTCAGGTCCTGCACTCCCGGAGTCATTTTGGGGCCTTAATGATCTAGGTGGATATTGGTGGCCACCCACCTATTCCATTTGAACCCCCACCATCAGTTCGTTCAGTTTCTAAGTTGCAACACAACTTACTATTTTTAGCAGTAACTTCCGGAGCCATTTTGAGGCCCTAAACGACGTTTTTTGGGAAAATCGGGAGAAAAATGGATCATACCATGGATTGATGTTGCTCACATAGAAAGTTTTACTCCTCAAATATATCTTTCTGATGAGCTATTGAGCACGTCAAATGGAGATCATATGCCAAAGTTACGTCCCCAGGAAGTTGAAAGCACCAACTTACCCAAACTGGACCCACAGTTTTGGCGCTTCATCTCTTAGGGTTAGGTTTTTGGACGTTTCAGATTTTACATTGTTTCTTAACAATAAATAGGCTTTTGAGCCTCATTATGACATAGTTCAGGGGGCTAGGAGCCAACACATCTCTTCTCAAAGGTAAGTGCTACCAGTGCCCTAGCTCGCTTGTTCCCATCATTTCAGTTCTGTAACACAGTTCAGAGGCTGGTAGCCATCACATCTCTTCTCGGGGATACGCTACCAGTGCCCTAGCTCATCCATTTCCATTATTTCTATAAGCATGTTTCAGCCATTTGGTTTATAACATAGTTCATAGGCCTATAGTGCCACATCTCTTCTCAGAGATAAGCCTACCATCGCCCTAGCTGTTTATTTCCATTATGTCTGTAAAAAATTTCAGTTCTGTAACATAGTTTAGAGGTCTAGAGCCTCCACATCTCTTCTCAGAGATACGTTACCAACACCCTAGCTATTTTTATTTCCATTATGTCTATAAGCATATTTCAGTTCTTTGATATTAATGAAATGAAGTATTGTTTCCGTTGCATCTCTGTGTTTATGTCTATTTCTATATTTTATTGCATTCCTGCATAAATCCAGATCAGCGGTATCAAAGCGGTCTGATATTTCTCTATTTTTTCTTTGCATGTCCCCAACGCGGTCAGGGTATAAGGAGTTAGAGCTCGATCTGGTTGAACCCTTGCAAGATCAACCTCACAAACCCTGACGACCTCTCATGGCAAAAGAAAAGAAAGACGAGGGAGCAGGAGATCCTATCAAAATATTACTCGAGGAGGCCCTCGAGAAACAAAGGAATGCAATGATGGATAACTTTGCTCAGATCCTTCAACGATTACCCACCTATGGCACATATGCTTCCAACAGCCACTCTGGAGGTGCCACTCCCTTCAAGGCATAGGTAAAATTTGACATTCCTATATTTAAAGGACAAATAGATGTAGATGTCGTAGATAGATGGTTCAATTTTCTGGAAGGGTATTTCTTGGTCCATGATTTATCTGACTGAGAAAATATTATTTTTTCACTCCTTAAAGCCACTCCCCATGTCAAAGACTGGTGGGAAACCTACTGTGAGAAAGAGGACGAAGGGGAACCCTCTCCTTTCTCGGGCACACCCACTTGGAATTCATTCTGAGATGGCATCAAGGAACAATATTACCTCGTGGGGAGCTATGAGGAAAAATACATCCAATGGACCACACTCTGGCAGCAAAGGGATCAAGATGTGCACAAACTGACGAATTGGTTCCATACCCTACGCACAAATTTGGGTATTAAAGATTCAAAGAGACATTTGTTGCTCAAGTACTGAGGCTGTCTGCACAAACACATTTAGGAGGAAATGGAGTTCCTCAACATTACATCACTTGGCACAACATATCGCTATGCCACCAAGATCAAGCAGAACAAGCGAGACTTTGGACCTGCGAATCCGAATCCAAGGAAAGGTGCCCCTGAACCACAAAAAAAGGGGAAAGGCCAAAGCGGGGAAACTTAGAACAACACCATAAATCCAAAGAAGGACACGGGGAAGTGGTGTGAATTTCATAACAGCCCCAATCATAGCACAAACGGTGTCGGCCCAAACATTCATTGGTGGCTGAACTAAAGGCACCTAAATCAGATGCATTTTCTGATCCTGAGTCAAAACCAGAAACAGACAATGACAAAGGGAAGCAAATCATTGATGCGGATCCCAGTGCCATTATTGCCACCACCAAGATCTAGAGGAAGGATCTAAAGGAGGGGGAGCGCTTGTTCCATTTGCAGATGTGGGTGAAGGGTTCTCCACTGTAATTCCTTGTCGATAGTGAAAGCCAAAAGAACCTCATTTCACCAGAGGTCATGAAGTGGCTTGGCCTATCGAATATAGCACACCCACAACCGTATACCATCAGGTGGCTTCACCAAGGGAGAGATATCTTCATTCGCCAACAGTGTCGCCTTCCATACAACATCAAGACATTCACGGATGAGGTATTATGTGATGTTTCTCCTCTTGATGTAGCTGATGTATTATTGGGCCAACCATACTTATGGAGGCGACATGCTGTGTATGAGCCTAGGCCTTGTGTTGTTATTATTACTTTGGGAAATAACTTGTACAGGATACCGGAGGTAGTACCGCCTCCTGTCATCTCTTCGAATATTGTAAAACAACACAGTAAGACTGTTTCCCAAACTAGGAAATTTATTTTCCTTACAACTCGCTCATAGGGAAAGAAGAATAATGTGACCACAACCTCAAAATAGAGATCCCCTGCATGGCTACAGTAGATGGACAAAGTCATGGAGTAATACAAGGACATTTTCTCCTCACTCACAGAGGTTCTACACCGTTAGGACAAGCACTCCATTGATCTAACCCCTAACACACCACCAACTGATGTTACCATACCTCCTGCAACTACACGTACAGAATCCACACATGTATTGTCTGAGGCTAATAAAGAAACCAAAATTACTAAATGCATCCAACACGTCTGCCCGCAGGTCCATGACATCTTCGACAAATATAATACCCAGTTCAACAGAATTTTCCTCATCTCATGGAGGATCTCAACGTAATGAGGACCATTTCTTCCTAAGGAGGGAGGAATGATCCAGGTGGATATTGGTGGCCACCCACCTATTCCATTTGGACCGGCACCATCAATTCTTGCATCTTTTCACATTCATCACAACTTACTATTTTTAGCAGGTTTTCGGGTCCTACACTCCTGGAGTCATTTTGGGGCCTTAATGATCCAGGTGGATATTGGTGGCCACCCACTTATTCCATTTGAACCCCCACCATCAGTTCGTTCATTTTTTAAGTTGCAACATAACTTACTAGTTTTAGCAGTTTTTTGGGTCCTGAACTTCTGGAGCCGTTTTGAGGCCCTAAATAAAGTTTTTTGGGAAAACCAGGAGAAACATGGGTCCATCGACTGATGTTGCTCACATTGAAAGTTGTAATACTAATATATATATTTCTAATGAGCTATTGAGCGTGTCAAACGGAGATCAGATGCCAAAGTTATGTCCTCGGGAAGTTGAAACACCAACTTACCCAAATAGGACCCACCGTTTTGGCACTTCATTTCCTAGGGTTAGGTTTTTGGAAGTTTTAGATTTTACATTTTTTCTCAACAATAAATAGGCCTTCAAGCCTCATTGTAAAACATTTCGGGGGGTTGGGAGCAGACACATCTCTTCTTAGAGATAAGTGCTACCAGTGCCCTAGCTCGCTTGTTCCCATCATTTCAGTTCTGTACATAGTTCAGGGGCTGGTAGCCATCACATATCTTCTCAGGGATATGCTACCAGTGCCCTAACTCATCCATTTCCATTTTTTCTATAAGAATGTTTTAGTCAGTTGGTTTGTAACACAGTTCATAGGCTTGTAGCCACCACATCTCTTCTCAGAGATAAGCCTACCATTGCCCTAGTTGTTTATTTCCATTTTGTCTGTAAACAAATTTCAGTTCTGTAACACAATTCAGAGGTATAGAGCCACCACATCTCTTCTTAGAGATACGCTACTAGCACCCTAGCTATTTCTATTTCCATTATGTCTGTAAGCATATTTTAGTTCTTTGATATTAATTAAATGAAGTATTGTTTCCACTGCATCTCTGTGTTTATGTCTATTTCTATATTTTATTGCATTCCTACATAAATCCGGATCAGTAATACTCCTAGTAATTTTTCTATATGTGTGTGTGTGTGTGTATTATTTCCATGGGTTCTCCTTTTTATGCCATTTTTCTCATGTTCAAATATCACAAGGAGACCTTGCTTCAAAGTCTTCTTTCTTTTTATTGTTGAATTTATTCTAGAAAAATTTTTTATTTGATTTTTCTAATTGGCCCTTTTACTTTACTTTTCTTTTATATTTTAAGAACTTGTTTTGCTAATATATTCTGATATTAGGGTTTTTTCAATTTCATAAACATCTTGGGCTTTTGGAATTATCCAATCCTTTGGCTCCAGATATCACTTCTTGTCTCTGTGAATTCTATTTCATATATCTCCTATATTGGAATCTATTTGGCCTCTATATTCTCTTCCTGAGGGTTAGGGTTTGAAGTCAAAACCCTACCCCTTTTTCATTTTGTTTTTCGACCAATATTTTTTTCTTTTTCTTATACCTCAATGAAATCGTTTCATATCAAGAAACTATTCCAATTATCAATCCTTAATTTCAATTCTTTCTCCACAAGAACTTTTGCTAATCCAAAGTGGTAGAAGGATTTGTCAATATTTCTAGAGTTTCTATGGATATTAAATGTCATTTTCCTTAAAATACTAATGAGATAAAAGGACAAATTTATCTCTTTTCCTTTCAAAATGTGCATCAATGGTCTGATATGGTAGAGGAGAATAGTGTTATACCTACCCTCACAAGTAATAAATTTATGGAGAATAAATAATAGATTCTGCCACTTCCTTTTGAAAGTTGATACAAGTATGCCTTTTTTCCGATTTTCAATGTCCATATTGAGTTTTTTTAGTAGAAATCTATAGGAACCATCTTTGAGACGTTGTAATTTAAACCAATTTTTTCTAGACCTCATAAGTCTTGTAGCCTTAGCTAGGAATGACTCTCTAACTTTTAGCCTTATGTCCCCTATTTTTGCTTCGACGCCATCAAAATTCCTTGCAAATGCTCTTGTGAATTTTGTATTTAGCCTTGAAACTTCTCAAATAAAGTTAGCCACCCAACCCTTTTCAATTTCTTCCTACATTTTGGATAAGCATTAAGAACATTTACAGCTTTAGATTCAAAGAAGATAACAACACCCATTATGAATGTTGGTAATTCGAGCTTTAGAATGCACCTCTTAACTATTGCTATAAGGATGGTTATGTTATTTCTAAGGATTGTTGAAATGGATTCAAAGAAATGGAATGAGAAAGGTGTTGGGTTATCATGTGTTATGCAACCAGCTCACAAAACAATAGAAATAATAGATCAAAGACTTAAAAAATATCCTCTCCGAGGGGGAAACCTCCTTTACATTACACAAATGAAGAATTCTTTGATGATACAAATGAAAATATCTCATTTCTACATATAGGAGTCTAAGGGGTCACAATATAATCAGATCCTACATAACAATAATAATGAAAGGACACAAAAATAATAATAGTGAGCTTCTATGGGGCACAATAATAACAATATGGGGACTGCATGGGCACAACAATAACAATAAAGGGGATACAATAACAATAAAAATAAGGGGCTACACTAGTATTATAGGGACCTAACATGCCCCTCTCCTTCAAAAAAATGTTCTCCTCAATACTTGAGTAGTTTTGGATGCTTCTGTATAATATTCTCATCCTCCCATGTGGAATCCTCAATGGGTAAGTTATTCCATTTGATTTGATACTCTGAAATTGATCGATTTCGTAGTTGTCGAGTTCTTTTTTCTGTGACTGTTTCCGGTTCCAATATGATTTTTCCTTCCTTTTCAAGTTCTGGAAATATTTTTTGAATGGGATATTTTCACCTATAACGTTATTTAAGTATGAAACATGGAAAAATGGGTGCATTCAGAAAGATGCAGGAAGCTCCAATTTGTATTCCATAGTACCAATATTTTTCAAAATCTTGTAAGGATCATAGTAATTTGGTGGTAATTTACTATCCTTCTTAGATTTCTTAAGGGACATTTTTTTATATGGTTCTAGTCATAAAAATACCTAGTCACCTACACCAAAAATTATTTCGCTACAATATTGATATGCCTATTGTGTCATTCGATTCTGCTCCAAAGTGAGGTTATCATTTAAGAGTTGGAGAAATTGTTATTGATGCTCGAAGTGATATTCCACAACTTGAACTTAATAATTTTCCCTTAAAGATGATTTGATGGATGGTAGATGATATCCATAAAGTTCCATAAATGGGGTCATTTTTTCTGCAACATGGAAGGAAGTGTTATACCACCATTCAACCCATTGTGTTTGTTTATCATATACAAACCAACGAAGATATCCTTCCAAACATTTTTTAAGTATCTCATTTTTCCCATCAAATTCAGGATGATAAGATGAGCTATGAGCTAATTGAGTAACCAAAAAAGAAAATAATTTCGTCCAAAAAATTCTAGTGAAAATGGGATCTTTGTCACCTACAATAATCTTTTGGTTTCCATGTAGCTTTTGAATTGTTTCCATAAATGTATTAGAAACTATATTGGCTTTAAATGGATGATATTATGCACAAAAGTCTGCATGATTCATAAGTCTATCAACTGCCACCATGATGACAGTATTTCCTTTGAAATTGGATAAAAATGTGATAAAATCCATTGAAACCTCCTCCGAACGTTGAATTTGAATGGCTAAAGGTTGTAACAAACCCAGGGGCTTAATTTTCTCCACATTATTCTATTGGAAAACCAAACATTCCACCACAAAATTTCTAATATCAGATCTAAGGCCATCCCAAAAAAATCCTTCTTGACCCTGTGGTAAGTTTTTAAAAATCTCAAGTGCCCTCCTAAGGGAGAGGTGTGCAATTCCAAAAGAATCTTTTTTTTTTAGTTGAAAATTCTTACAAAGATATAAGTGATATTTGTACCATAATGAATCATTTTTCCAGCGAAATGTATCAGATGTATTGGAATATTACTGCAAATTTTGAATGAGTGTCCACACTTCTTCCTCATTCTTCCACTCATCCCTTTCTTTGGTTATCCAATCTGGCTAGATAATAGAAATGGCACAAAGAAATTCTTTCGCATTGTCATCCTTTATTGAGAGTGAATCTGCAACAAAATTTTCTTCCTTTTTGGTACATGATTTCAAAGTCATAACCCAACATCTTTGCAACCCATTTTTGCTGCTCTTCTAAAGATAATATTTTTTCCAAAAATTATTTAATACTATCATGATATTTTTGTACCTTAAACTTCCTTCCCATTAATTAAGGTCACCATTTGTTTAATTCATGTAGTATTTCCAACATTTCATTCTCATAAATAGGTTTGTGTAAATACTTTATTTTGATTAGATGAATTTCAAAAGAAATGGGTCTTCCTTCTTGAATTAAAACAACACCAATTCCATTTCCTAGGGCATCACATTCCACAATAAAGGTTTTTGTGAAGTTGGCATAGCTAAGACTCATGCTTGTTGCATTGTCTCTTTAAGATGTTCAAAGGCCTTAGTTTCTTTTGGAGTCCAAGAAATTTTATCTTTCTTTAGTAATTTTGTTATAGGTGATTCTATTATCCCATAATTATTAACAAACTTGTGATAATACCCTATCAACCCAATAAATACTTGAAGATGCTTTATGGTTGTGGGGATTTTCCATTCCTTAATGGATTTAACTTTTTTAGGGTCTACCTTAAAACCCTCATGAGATACAATATGACCCAGATATTCCACATATGCTCCAAAGAAACATTTGGAGGTTTTTGCATATAATTGTTTCTCCTCCAATAGTTCGAACACCCTGTCAACATATTGAAAATGATCATTCCATGACTTGTTATAGATTAGTATATCATCAAAAAATACTAACACAAATTTTGTAAGGAAGGGTTTGAAAATGGAATTCATCAAGAAATGTAGAGGGTGCATTGGTAAGGCCAAAACGAATGACCAAAAATTCATAATGAACTTCATGAGTTCTAAATGTTTTTTTTGGAATGTATTTAATCATCATTCTAATTTGATGATATCCTAAATGAATATCCAACATGGTGAAGTAAATTTCTCCATGTAATTCCTCCAAAAATTCATCAATGAAAAAAATGGAAAATTTATCATTAATAGTGAGCTTGTTTAGCTCCCTATAATTTGGACACGTGTGCTATGGTCTATCCTTATTATGAACCAATACTATTGGAGCAAAGAAAGAAATTTTATTAGATTGAATTATACCGACCTCTAGCATTTCTGCAACCATGTGTTCAATTTCACTCTTTTGGGAATAGGGGTATCTATAGGGCCTAATGTTTGGAGGAACACTTCCTGGAATCCAATGAATAGCATGGTCATGATCACGAATAGGTGGGAGGCCTTTGGGAGTCTCAAATACCTTGGAATTATTTTCCAATACTTTTTGGATATCTTGATAAATAGATGATTTTGATGTTTGAACCTTTAGCGAGCATAATTTTGCAATTATGCCTCGTTGTTATTTCTTTAGAATATTTTAAAGTGCATTAGAGATTATTATATTTTCTAGTTTCCCTATGATACCCATTAATTCAACTTCCTTTACTTCCCAAAAAAATTTCAAGAAAAGCTCTTGAAAATTAAAATCTATCGTACCCAAAGATTGTAACCATTGGAATCCTAGTACAACATCAAGACCACCCATTGGAATGGAAAGCATTGGACTATTCAATACATATTTCCCCATGGTTAGCTTGATATTATGACACTTTATAGAGAAATTTATAGTTCCTCCATTTTCAACCATCACTTGACACTCTGGTGTTGGATATAGGAAGAAATTCAAATCCTTGGCTATCTTACAATGAATAAAATTATGCATACTACTGGAATCAATCAGCACTATTACCCTTTTCTTCTTTATTTTTCCTTCTATCTTGAGAGTTTTAGGAGTGGTAATTCCTTCCAATGCATTACAAGATATGGTAGAATTCATTTCCTCTTTCTCTAGGATTGGTTCCTGGTGTATATCCTCTTATTTTAACATTTCTTGTTCCTTTCTTCCTCCTCTTCACAATCTATGTAAAATAATTTCTTATAAGCACACTTATGACCTTTAGTGTATTTTATATCACAACTACAAAAAATCCATTTTTCTCTTTTTTATTCCAGTTGTTGCGGTGTCAACCTTGTAGGTTGTGGAAGTCTAGGAGCAACAACACTTCCATATTTATAGTTGTGAGTGGTAGACTTCCTTGTTGCAATAATTTTTCTTTCAACTTTTCTTTCCACCCTAAATGCGTTCTCCAATGAATCAAGTTCCCAAAGGTGAACCTCATGTTGGATGTTATCCTTTAAATTCCCTATGAAGACATCAGTCCTATGTTCCTCTAGAATATCATTTACCCTTATATTCAATTTTTGGAAGTCCTCAATGTACTATGTTGGAGCAAGGTCCCTTAAGGTCAAATTTTGATATATTTTTGGAATATTTTTGTAAAGTTTTGTAAGTTTAGTCATGTGCAGCACAAGTCAAGGGGATTTGGGGTGGGTCAAAGCCCCTCATGAGTTTTAATGGGTCAAAGGGTAGAACTAGGGGCCACAAACCATAGTTTGTGAACCTTAGACGAGCGCATGCTAAAAGTATAAATAGGATTATAGATCGAGTCTATAGAAGAAAATGTTAATGTGGATGATAGATATCTGATTTTTTTTTGGTATTTAGTGAACTTGTCTGGGTTATAAGGCTCCTACTGGCTGTGTGCGTGGAGAACTTAGTCCTGTCGTGTGCGGACCCCGTTGGCTATGTGCGCGAGTAGACTGAAGGTGTTGTGAGGGAAATATGAACTGTTAATGAATGAAGAACTATTTTGGATGTTATCTGAGTATCACATGCATATATTGTTTTCTTAATGATCTATTTCTACCCGTTACGTTTGGTTACTCTACTATCCGTATTCATGTCGATTGTGCAATTGTTTCCTGCTTTAGATGAATGATGAATGAATGGATTTTTTATTTCCGAGCTTTAAGAATATGTATGAAGGATAATTACAAGGATTGTGAAGTTTTTTTTAGCACACACATAAGGTATTCTGTGTATTTGATCTAAATCTGTCTGGTTAGGGTTTCCAGTTAGGGCTTCTGTTGCGAAGGTCTGATGACAATTGTTTTATATCTGAAGACACCCACATCATTTTAAATCTCTCTCAAGGTGTGGAAACGTGGTTCCAGCATCCCCCCATACTGCTTCAAGTGAGACTTTGACTTGTGCCAGCATGTCACTATCGAAAGGGCCAGTAGTAAGAGGGTTTTGTTGGTTAAACTTAACTCTGAACCTGGGTCAGGACCCCTCAAGCCAAAAAATGGTTCCGTTTCCAGGACCAAGATCATTTTGACAGAGATTAGATGTTGTGGCAACCATTAAAGCCTAAATTAGAGGACTGGTTCAAAAAAAAAAATACAGGAATTTTCCCTTAAAGAAAACATAAGTAAGAAGTTGTCTACTGAAGATTGGAAACAAAAGTATATTTTCACAAAGGTTCATGAGATCTTCTTTGTGACCTTTGCACACGAATTTCAGGAGTGATTTTCAATATTAGCAGAGTTCCAAACCTGTTGGAAGGATGACAAGGTCACGCAGTGGACACCTGAATTGATCCAACAGTTGGAAAATACTGATAATTCCATCACCTGGATTGTAGATCACTGGGTTGATAGCGTATTGGGTGTTTTGTGACAGAATTTGTAGTAGATCAGTTTGTGTCATATTCTGAAGCTGAAAGGATATTTTTCAAAGGTTTGAGAGGTAAATTCTTATGATCCTTGCCTCTATTGATTAGGATGCTATTGTGTGAAAAATTTGTTTTGTGCAGCCACACAGAGTGAATGACCCCTAATAAGATCAAAGGCACTACGCGCAGTGGAAAATATTATTAGGTCAATCAGAGAGGGGAAAAAATTTGTATACAACCCTCTAAGAAATTCACCTGATATAGAGAGTAGCGAGACTACGTGCGTCAAAGGTAGCCCTCCTATTCCACAATAGAACTAGCATAGGGGTAAGACATCTCCTACCCTACCACCACTACACTTGCAGAAGATATGGCCGCGTATATGAAGCTACCCACCTTTAAGGGTGTGGGATATGAGGATATGGATCGGTTTTGGTTTGTCGATGATGCAGTGTGGACTACGCAAAACGTTAATAATGATGTCATCAAGAGAGCGCAACTGGATAGGGCATTCGAAGGTTGCGCGTTAGATTGGTTCATGGGATATCTCACTCAGAATGTTGATCCCACTTTTATACAGATTAAGGATGCCTTGAAACAACAATTTAGGAAGCTAAAATCCTACTCACAGTGCATGATAGAATTAAAAGATATCAAACAAGGGCCGAAGGAATCATTTTGGGACTCTGATCAATGACTGAAGCACACCATCAAAAAAGGAGGATTTGTTTATGATGATAAGCAACATAAGGAATGGTTCAGTGCCATGATTTTACGACATCTACGCGGGCCTATGGGTCAACAGAAGATTGATTTTCCGGACGAAGCTCTAGAAGTTGCTATGAAATTGGAAGATGCGCGTAGAGAAGATGCTCAATTTGGAAAACTACAAATTCAAAGTCAACTAAAGGCTATGCACTTAGAAATTCAAAACCTACATAGAGATCGGGGTAAAGAAGTTGGTACAGATGTGTGGTGCACAAGTTATAGAGGTTCAAGCCACACCAAGGATTAGTGCACTCTGTTCTTCGATTACATGCAAGTAGGGGGACCAAATATACTGCACCCTAGGGATGTTGCTAGACCATGTACCCCCACGCTATGGTGTGTTGATTGTAGGGTATATGGATGACATGGTATAGACCATTTTCATCGATTAGGAAGCTATGTGCCAGAGTTGAAGCAACAGTGGTGCAGATTCTACTCTCCAATTGGTCATGATGAGCACCACTGCTGGACGCTTGATCTAATGATAGACAATGCTAACCTCTATAGAGTGTAGGCTGACCCTTATTCACCAACATCTCCCTTTGGATGAGGAGGATCCCTAGCAAGAGGAAGGGGAGGGGGGAGAGGTGGAGGTGTAGGTCGGGGAAGAGGGAAAGTAAACTGATATAACTGTGGAGACGCTGGACACTATGCACACAACTTCCCTAACCCAGCACGACAATCCTATAGGTACCATAGGAAATTTAATCATGTAATTGAATATTTTCCTAATCGCTAAAATGCAGGAAAATCAACAGAAGATGCCTACGCAAAACATATAAATGGCTAAAGTAGAACCACACGATGATGGTCCAAGTGTAAACATAATTACACATAGTGGTATTGCCACCATAGGAGATGAGGAAAATAGGGTTGATGTAGAGCCACTGATCAAAAAAGTGTTTGAGGAGAAATAAGGAATCAACCTGTAAAAGGAAAAGGAGACTTTTATTGAGGTGAGGAAGGATTTTTCTACTGTAGGAGTGTCCACATAAAATTCTATCATGGAACCAAAGCCTGATGATGAATTAAAAGGATTCCTACAAGCCTTTATTAAGTTATTACGTAATCAGAAGGCAATAGATAATCTGCAGGCCCTAATAGAAAGCAGCACAGAAAAATAAGTACCTTGAATGGAGAATAAAGTTGTGAACAAGATTTATAAGAAAAATAAGAGAACTGGTCGGGAGATGCCCATGACTGTGCAGATTGGAGAGTATGAGTTGGATCAATTCATCCTATATCTGGGGTCTGATGCAAATATTATACCTAAGAAAACTTGGAAAAATATGGGAGATCCAAAGCTGAAATGGTCCACCATTTAGTTACACATGGCCAAAAACCATAAGATCATTCCTCTTGGAATACTTCCACAGGTCCTCGTAGACATTCTTGGAGTAAAGGTATGCGTGGATTTTGAAGTGATAAAAATTTTGGATGATGTAGATCCCTACCCTATGCTATTAGGATTGGATTGGGCCATTGGTATGGGAGGTGTTATCACTAATTATTTTTAAAACTTTCATTGATAGGGTCATGCATGTCACTCACCGAAATTGATGTGGTCTCATAAGTCATTTTTATGAAATGTATGAATCTTTTTTGCATTTGAGGATGTCTACCTTAATTTTAAAGGTCACCTATAGCCATGTCATTTCATTCAAATCAACCTCACATCATATAGCTGTCATTCCCATGCATTTTAAATCACAAAATTTTACACCTGTAAATTTTTCATAATTTCGTAGTGAATTACAAATGAAATCAATAAATTTCACTACAAAACTACCTAACAGTTTCGTAGCGAATCTGTCAGCGGCCAAACTGATTTCACTACGAAACTAAGTTTTTTCAGCAAAAGGTGTCATAGCAGTTTGAGGTGTCATTTTTTGATAAGACAAGTAAAGGGTAAGGTATTTTGAGTTCGTTATGATGATTTTCAAACATGCATAGCTGTATTTATTGTAATTATTAGCTTTTATGGTCACATGTGCTATTACCAAAATCCAAGTTGTCAATTAACATTTTAAACTTTACCCCAAGCTGCCCTTTGTCATATTACTGTGTAATCCTTGCATGTGAATTGATTCTTGAAGAGCTACTTCATCACACCAAGCAGGTTGTTGTCAAATTTATTTCTGCAGGTGTCACCAACAAGCAAGATAGAAAAGAGTATAAAATAATCCATGGTAGCGAAAAATAAAACAAACAAGGGTGGTCATTGTCTCGGGTATGAAACCATGGATTTAAAACCGTTGAATGAAGATCCTACTGCTATGGAAGTTTTCAGGAGAACGGGCTACCTACAATTCTTCCAGAATTTGTAGGGTTTCCATGCACAGATTTTAAAGGACTTCACCACCAATTTTACAGGGACAACATCAAAGGTTGGGATTTTGAATCTCATATTATCACTAGAGAGCATATCACAAGCTACAAAAATCCCTAGAGGTGGTGAAGAATGGTTTAAAGGAACAAAGTTTACATTGCAGGGTTGTGAGGAGTTTCTCAAGCAGGAGCACAGAGGAGTTGATTTGACCAATGGCATCCCTAGGAGTATATGAAGGAAAATTATGCAAAGCTGCTACTGGTGATCCAAAAATATTTCACCTACGAGGGAAGATTCCACATGGTTTACTCTTACCATATCAGACTCCTCCTGCAATTTTTAGGTAAGAAATCACTTGACTTACCCTTCCTTTTATATAGGAGTTTGGGAGAAATGTTAGATGGATTTCAAGTCAAGTCATAAGGTAACGAGACATCATTATTTCACCATGGTCTGATAAAATTTTTAGTGTTGGAAGAGTTGAAAAGGTTAAATAGAGATTGGACTTCATTTTTGTTTATGAGTGGGTATGAAATAGATGTAGTGACTCCAAAGAAAATATTAAAACCTAGAAATACTGCATCACCAGCTGCAATAGAAGAGGTTGAAGAAGAAAGAAGATAGTCTCCTGCAGAACCAATGGACATAGAAGAATAACCTTTGCAAGAAACTGATATTCCTCAGCCAACACCTGCAAATTAGAAACAAAAGATTAGAAAACAAAGAAGTAAGAGGATAACTAGGAGTCAGACATTGGCCAAAGGAAATTTCGAAGATATCCTTCATTCAATAGATATTGAGGAGTCCCCAATAGTACAAGCATAAGACATTGAAGGTGATGGAAAGAAACTGAATAAGCGTAAGACTGTCAAGAAATTGGATTTTGCAGGAGAAGATGTTGGCTTCATATTTCGGCCAAGGAAGCCAATGACCAGGTTTTCAAAGAAGGCCATGGAGAGGAAAAGGAAATATAAAGTTAGTGAAGCTATGTAGCCACAAAAAATCATATATTTATCTCCAACAGAAAAAGAAGAGGTTTTCATCAGGTAGAGAAAGGGAAAGGAGAAGGTAATTGAAAAATCAGAAACATAACTAATCAAATAAAATTTGAAGGAAGGAGGTGAAGAAATAACTGAGTTGAAGTTAGAGGTAGAGAAGCATAGGTTTGAAAAGGGTGAATTTGGCCAGATGATGAAAAAATGGGACAAACAACTCTCAAGTGTTTCAAAATATATAGATAATGCCAAAAGACTGATGAAAATGACTCAACCTTTAAGACTTGTGGTCAAACATACCAAGAATATGAATTTACACTTGCAAGATGAAAACAGATCATTAAAATATGAAGTGGAAGACCTTCAAGAACAATTGGATTTGATTCAATATGAAATAGAGAAGAAAGGGCTGAGAATGAAAGTGGTTGAAGAACCTATAGGTCAACCTATTGTGAATGAAGATGAAAATCCCAAAGACTGAAGAGTTGATCTGAGACATTTATGTTAAGGTTCATAGCTTAAAAAGGACTTAAATTTTGACTCAGAAGATCAAATTTTGAAGATCATAAAATATGCAAATTATTCCTTTTTAGGCAGTTTCGTAGCGTGCTCCAGGCTTGAAGGCCGAAAAACTCTACGAAATTTCTAAAGATGTTGTTTTTCCTTTAAAATCAATTTTATGAAGAATTAAGGAGGGAGGTTGGTTGTACCTAGATATTTTGTCATAAAATATGTTTTTGACCAGCAAAGGTAGCAGAAATATGGGTGAAAAGATAGAAATCAATTCACTACGAAACTATGCTATGAAATGGCCTAAACTGCTCCGTTTTGTAGCGAAAGGTTTTTAGAGGATTTTTGGAGGTTCAAACAGCACATGGTAGATCGGTCAGCCACTTGGAGACATCAAACATGATAGTGGGCCATCCCAACATAGACTCAATACTCGACATAAGTGTCACTAATCCAGCTCAACATGAAGACCAAGATTAAAGTGGGGTTTTATGTTTTCCTGAAAAGTAGGACTATGTTTCCTAAATTTAGGAGGCACATTAAATGTCTTAGTGATAGTGAATGTTTCTTGAGCATGTGATCCTTATCATGTAATTGTCTCACTGTTGAAAAAACTAAATGTAATAAATATGAAGTAGAGTCCTATCAGGAATGTGAGTCTTTACAGGTTAGTTGTCTTTTTTTGTTCAAAGAAAGTAGTTTTCAGTTATGTTATGTGTCAAATTTATAGTTCGAGGATCTAGCCAGCTGGGTAGATCATTTTGCAATGTAAAAGAGTCTATTTATAGATAGAACATCGAATATCAAAGGGTTGGAGAATATTGTACCAAATTGCTACTCTGTAATGTTTTTTTAGTTTCAGCAATATACAGTGATATTTTACTTCTAGACCTGGGATTTGAATGAGGTGTTCAATGTTTTTTTTGCTCTATATCTTGTAAGGATTATGGACACCACATATCTCCACAATGGTATGATATTGTCCACTTTGGGCCTAAGCCCTCATGGCTTTTCTTATGGGCTTTACCCCAAAATGACTCATACGCAATGGAGATATTTGTCCATCCTTATATACCCATGATCCTCCCCACTTCTAGTCAATGTGGGACTTTGGTCGTATACCCAACAATCCTCCCCTCGAACAAAGGACCATCGAGCCTCCCCTCAAACGATTATCCATCCGTCCACTCTCTACCAACCAGGATTCTCCGCTCCAATGTGTTGGAAGCACACGCCTTACATGGAGCACCACCTGCCTCGAGAGCTTGCTCTATCCCAGGTCAACTCCTCTTCACCGTGTTGGGACCAGGACACATCCATGAAGAATCTGGAGCATACTGCCTGTCTAACCGATCTCATCCATGGATCCCATCGTGATATTACCAGGGCCCACCACCTTCTTTCGACATTCAAGGATTCATCCACTTCGATAACTTCGGGGCATGGATCCGATACCACTTGTAAGGATTCTAGACACCACATATCTCCACAATGGTATGATATTGTCCACTTTGGGCCTAAGCCCTCATGTCTTTGCTTATGGGATTTACCCCAAAAGGCCTCATAAGCAATGGAGATATTTGTCCATCCTTATATACCCATGATCCTCCCCACTTCTAGTCAATGTGGGACTTTGGTCGTATACCCAACATATCTTTCATGTTTAATCATCTGCAGTGATTTTTATCTATAATTACTTAGAACTCATGGTAACATGATCTGACTTCCTTTAGAGGTTAAATTGCTATGTTTTTTCTATGTTGTGTGTATGTACCATCTTTTATTGAAACCTATATTTCCATCAGCTTCCATAAGAAGAATTATTGTCATTTAGTTTACTGATGTTGACCCCATAGCCCAATGGTAGCAAGTATTTCATTTTTCAACCTACAATCAATAAAAATCAAGTCATATTTCATAGAGTTAACCATCTAATAATATTTCCAATGAAAATCATAAGTCCCCTTTGAGAGAGCCCTCTCAAACTGAAGAGGCTAATATTCAGTTAAAAGTGGTTTGAAAGAGTTACATTAAGTTGATTGATGAGCAGCCTATCAGAATCAATTTGGTGATACCAGGAGGCATCATCAACCTAAAGCGTAGATTCATGATCTTTGAGAATGATGGTACGCAGGTGATAGTCCCACTGTATCCAATAGAAGGAGAAATATATACATATAAAGTATGCAAAGGAGGTCATATCGACCATATTTACAAGCTGAATGCGCGAGACAAATATTCAATCAACCTTAAAACTGATGGAATGCTGAATTGGGAGAAGGATAGTTCGTGTTTCTCAGATGTGGATGGAAAGATGGAGAACTAGAAGAATTAGTTGCACGATGTTTATGCAATGTGCTGCTCGAATATCACTAAGAACTTCCGATGCATCTCCTCAGACGTAAGAGATCTACCCTATTTTTATGGTTATGGTAGTTTTAAAGTATTTTTGGAAGAGTTGGAAAAGGTTGTCCCAGAAGAACGAAGGTTCTGGGTGCTTGACCTAGCTATGCACACAAGCCCAATGCGTTGGTGGGATACGCACAAGGGTGTGTTTAAGGATTGGGAGGAATGTAGCAAAATGATGACGTTTCTCTTTCAACCTCCCGCTACCCCACCAGCTGAGCTTTTCTATGGTCAAGGAGACCCGCGGAAGCACCTGGCCATGTGGGTAGAAGTTTGGAAGGAAAAGAATTGGAGCGAGTGGGTTCATATGTTTATCCATTCGTTGGGGCCAGTACCTATCACTTGTTATCTGTAAATGGAGTTGCACCGAGGAACTCACCATTGGATTGAAATGACTAATTATTTCCTATCAACCTTCAGCTTGTTTGGGGGATCGAAAAAATTGGATGAAGCTCTACATGACATAGATTCTCTTGTCTTTGATGACTCCCGACCCTGAATGGAATGTGTCGCACTAGCATGGGATGTGAAAATGTAAGACATTGTCAACTGCAGGGAATTGTCAATAGAGGATAATGAAGGTGATCCAAGAAATGTTAACATATGTGAGTCTGAAGGGGAGCACACATTTGTAGGGCCCTTTGAAGATGTAACTAAACCTTTGAAGTTAAAGGAAGGAAACATTGGGATAGAAGAGTAGCCCAAGTTGGCCAAAATTTGAGATTACTCGGATGATGATACAGTAGGGAAGATTATGGAGCTGCTGACAGAGTATCAAGACTTGTTTCCTGCCAAGTTCTTGGAGCTCAAAGGAATTGTAGGAGACATAGGTGTGATGAAGATCACTTTGAAACCTGATGCTCACCCTGTCAAGCAGTGACCATGCTGATTGAATCCTAAATATAAGTATAAAGTAAAAGAGGAATTAGAAAATATGGTGGCTGCAAGCATCATTGAGCCTATAGAGCAGTATGATTGGGTAATCCCAATGGTGGTTCTGGAGAAGAAGGCCAAAGGAGAGATAAGGATTTGTGTATATCTGCACAAGCTGAATGACACCTGTGTGCATGACCCCTTCCCTACTCCATTTTCCGATGAGATTCTAGAAACTTTGGGAGTAAAATAGGCTTATTCATTTAATGATGGATTTTTGGGGTACCATCAAATTAAAATTGTGCCTGAAGACCGCAACAAGAACACCTTTGCAATAGAATGGGTGTCTTTCTAGTACACTATCATGCCTTTCAAATTGAAAAATGCATCTTTGATCTTCTCACGCGTGGTAGTGGTTATGTTCAAAGAATTTATGCATAAATTTTTGGAGTTGTATTTTGATGACTTGACAGTGTTTGGGTTGGTAAAGAAACATTTGTCAAACCTACGCATGATGTTGGAAACTTGTAGAAAGCACCAGATTTCTCTCAACCTGAAGAGATGTATATTCTATGTGCCTTTTGGAATTTTGTTAGGGAATATAGTATGTCAGCAAAGATTGATGGTAAAGCCAGCCAAGATAGCATTTATCATCAACCTAGAAGTTCCCACTAATGAGAAAAATCTGCACTCCATCCCAGGGCACACTGGATATTACAGGAATTTCATTCAGGGCTATGATCTGACCACTGCGCCAATGGAGAAGTTACTAAAGAAAGATGCGTCATTTTTCTGGGACGAGGAATGTCAAAAGAGCTTTGAGCTACTGAAGGAGAAAATGGTCACTACACCTATTCTGATATTCCCAGACTAGTCTAAGGTTTTTCATGTACATATGGATGCATCTTGTATAACACTTGGGGTTGTTCTAGCGTAGCCAGGAGAAGGAGACATTGATCACCCAATTTCTTTCCTAGGAGAAAGCTCTCCAATGCAGAGTGTAAATAATCAACCACGGAACGAAAGGGATTGGCCATGGTCTATGCTCTGCAAAAATACAGGCACTATCTGCTAAGAGGACACTTCAAAATGTTCATCGACCATTCTGCGTTGAAATATCTAGTCAATAAGCCTGTGTTGGTGGGGGGGAGATTTGAAAATGGTTGTTGTTATTCCACGAGTATGACTTTGAAATAATTGTGAAGCCTGGAAGAATAAATGTTGGACCTGATCATTTGTCCCACATTGAAAATGGGGAAGATCCAACCAGTCTAGAGCAGGGATTAACTGATGTGAAACTCTTTGCTATCAAGGTGGTAGATGAGAACTTTTCTGATATTATTCACTTTCTGACTAATGGAAGAACATCTTTTGAATATTTGGTACATTAGAAGAAGGAGTTGGTTGCGCGTGCAATAGATTTTACCCTGATTACGGGTCAGTTGCATAAGTTGGGAGAAGATGAAGTATTGAGAAGATATGTGTTGGAACATGAGAGACATGATATCTTGGTTGAGGCTCATGGAGGGGTTGTAGGAGGCCACTACACTAGGAAATATACTGCGCAGTAGGTGTTGTGTGGTGGGTTATGGTGGCCCACATTGGACAATGATGCACATGCGTACTGTCAAGCCTGTGATGCATGTCAAAGAATAGGGAAGCCCTCACGCAGAGATGAAATTCCCCTGCAGTCACAGATGGCCCTACAGGCCTTTGATAAATGGGCTATATATTTTTTTGGACCTATCAATCTGCTAGGAAAGAAGACGGGAGCACGGTATATCATCACTACCACAGATTATGTAACAAGATGTGTAGAAGCTAAGTCGCTTAAGGAATGTACTGTAGATATCGTTGTGCACTTCATTTTTGAAAGGATTTTGACTAGAGTTGGATGTCCGAAGATATTAATGAGTGATAGAGGTATGCACTTTGTTAATGAATCCATTGAAGCTTTGACATAGGAATTTTAGATCCATCACCAGGAAAAGCACCCCTTATCACCCACAAGAAAATGGCGTAGTAGAAGATTTGAATTTTTTTTTGGAGAATGCACTCAGAAAGATCAATAACGCCAATCAGAACGACTGGGACATGCACATCCCTTCTATGTTATGGGCTTATAGGATCATGTGCAAGGAGGACCATGCGCAAGGAGTGTACTGGGAAAGCACCTTTCAGGATGGTCTATGGGCAAGAAGTGAACATGCCAATGGATTATATTGTCCCAAGCCTGCGCATTGAAAATTTCACTAATATGGCTGAGCCTGAAATTATGGACGAACGTTTGGCACAATTGGTTGCCTTAGAAGAAGATTGGTTCATTGCTAACTTCCATCAGCAAGTGCAGAAGGCACGCAAAAAGGCCTAGCATGATAGGAAAATCAGACAAAAGGTGTTCAAGGAGGAAGACTCGATCTTGTTATACAATAGTTAGTTCATGTGTCACCCAGGGAAGTTCAAGAAACATTAGTTCGGGCCAAACATTGTGAAGGAAATCACTGATGGAGGTGCGGTGCGCTTGGCCATATTGCGCGGAGAGAATATTCTTGGGTATTTAAATGGAATTTGTCTAAATCCATATAGGGAAAATCTGATGTCAAAAAAATTACCATATGGCTAGAGCATAAGAATCCAGTGGTTTGCATGCAGCATAGAGGAAAGGCGTAGATAGGTGCGACGGAAGCACAAGGGTGATGTGCAGGAGACGAAACTAGCCGTTGGAACAATGAAAATGGGTGAAAAAATGATTTTACCATTGGATGGAGAGAGTTTTATGCATTTAATGAGGCAATATTACAGGATTTTTGACCCTTTTTATGGAGGTAAGTTTCATTTAATGAAGATTCGACTGTTTTCACCTTATATTTCCTATAAAAGGAAGGGTGCGGGTCACAATTGTTTCCTTTACTTTCTGAGTACATTGCACCCTGAGCTCATCCTTGATTTGCGATGTAAATTTGTCTGTGAGTACTATATGTCTGGCCGAGAGACCCCATATGATGTAAGTAATCTTCAATTTATCTTCTGCCTGAGAATGATGGCCACCAATTTGGAGAGTGTGCCTGCTGAGGAGCACTCTGTGCCCCTCACAGCATTGACAGAGTCGGGGTCAGACGATGTCCACGAAGTGATCCCTAAGGTTGAATAATTCATTTCTACATCGGTTAAAGGAAAATTAAAAATGTTGAAGTGGTCTTCCTTGAAGCCACGGACCTCTCCGCGGAATGTGACATCCCCACGTCAGGCTACTAAGGATAGGTCGCCTATCGGTGACCCTTCGAATAGACCAATGAGCTCCACTAAGGATGTTGCACTTGTCGATCCTATCTCATGGTGGCTTCCATATGTCAAGCCACGTAGACCCTTCGTGCACATGCATAAGAATGTAGACTCAGTACGGGACTACCTTTAGATGCCTCTGGTCCCGCAGGCTGTTACCTTTGGTGAAAATGTGTTTGGAAAGATACCGAGTGTCAAGTTCGATGATCATGACTTAGCGAATGAAGAAACATTCCTTGATCTAGTGTCGGAGTACTACCTGGAGCGAGCACTCTATGATGATGTGGTGAAGGTTGAGCCGATGCCATGGGCATTCGTACTGGGCAACATCGGGATCCTAAATTTGGTGAGGATTCTGTATTTTGGGAGATATACTATCACTACTATCTATGTGTGCCAACTGTTGGCTTTAGTTCATGACGAATGTCTGTGGATCCAGGGACGTATTCTGATTGAAACCGCACTGATCCATCGGATGACTAGCCTACCCAAGAGGGGCCTCATCCAATGACAGTTTTTGGAAAAATAAACGAGCTCAAGGTCGTAGCAAAATTCAAGAAAGATTACAAGGTCGAGTGGGACAAAAGGGGATTCCTGGTGTAAATAATTGCAAAATTGGGTGTGTGCCTAGAAAATTTAGTCCTAGACTACAAGTTGATGCACAAATTTTGACCAAAGATGGTCCCTACTCACGTAATTGCGTTGGAAGGCCAATGTGAGAAGGGGGTTAGCTACAACTAGTCCTAGTACCTCTTTCAAGAATTCCTAGAAAATGTGCACAAAGCGCAGGAACAAGGGAAACTATTTTGCTACTCCTAGTTGTTATTACTCATTGCATTGATTTCAAGGGAGACTCCGGCAGATTTAGTCCTCTCGGAATTAGAGCTTGGCATATGCGAGGGGGCACACTACGCCAATCTGTGGGATTTCTCTGAACCTAGGTGGGTGAAGGAAAATAATGTCTATTAGGTACTATTTGAGGGCGTGCTGGCTGCTGCAATCCATTCGAGACTTAGATTATCACCAACAGTCTATGAGAAATAGAAAAGCATTGTCGTGTTTCAAATAACAATGCACCACGTACAGGTCAGGGCGCATAATGAACCCACGTGGTATAAATTGCCTTTCTTGGTGACTAAGGTGGAGGTCAATCAGGTCATTGCGATTTGGAAAAAATCTTGGAAAGTGGGGCTTAGCTCCACCCAGCCCGTTATAGCCTATACTTCAGGGAAAGAAACAAATCTAGGAGATAAAGAGAAAGAGGTCGAGCCACACACTAACAAATATGTAGAAACAGATGGGCAAAAGTATGGTGAGAAGGAGCCTGAGCAGGAATCAGGGAAGCATACAGAGAAAAACCTAGGAGGCGAAGCTAATGTAGACCTTGGTTGCCTCGATGGGTTAGAAAGTAATGGTGCCAAATCCCCATGCGACACTAAGCATGGTGCATAAACTTCAAAGGGTCTGTGGAAGAAGAGGACGGGATCCAAAGCCGAAGGAGAAGAAGAGGTCACCCTAATAGAAGAGGACCTAGATAAAATTGCAGATGCAATTTCTTCAATTTCTAAAGATCGATGGACTGCCATGGAGGAGTAGTACAAGGCTCTAATGGAGGCCTTACAATCTTGATTGTAGGTCTTGTAGCTGAAGGCTGTAAACTTACAAGAAAGTGTGGATCAAGCGAGGCTGATTCAAGTGATCCTGCCTACAACAATGATCATCGCAACATCAGATAGTAGAATCTACCCCTTCCTAGGCGTAGTCATTATAGTCAAGTAGTTGGAGTTGCGCTCGCAGGTGCAAACCTGCCCTGAGGTCAGAATCGATCTATCTAAGTTACCAATTGGAAAGCTACATGTTATCCAGACTATAATCTCCAATGAGCTGCAATGCAGGGAGGTGCACATGCAACAGCATTTGAAAGAAGTAGAACAGATGGTTGCAGCCAAAACCGAAGAATCGCTCCAGGCCTAGACATCATAGCAGACGACTGTTGCTCAGTGTGTCGATTTGGAACACTTGATCGACCAACTGTGTAGTGATCTTTCTAAAGTGGCCATTCCTGCATCCTCCATGCTGCAGGTTAAAATTGAAATCTTGGTTGTCGCGCTAAAGGCTTCCAGGACAGAAGTGCATATGGTTAAGGCCAAATTTGAGCAAAATATTGCAGCATTGCAGGCTAAGCTACAACTCGAGACTCCCCCGAAGGTGTGCACACAATGGACACCCTTGGTGAAAGAAGCGTCAGAGAGAATCTCAACTAACGTCGACAAGGGATCTGTGCTACTCAAGGAAGCAATGGGACCAAGGACCTCTCTACAAATAGATATGCTAGTCAAAAATATCAATCAGGAGTTTCGCACCAAGGAGAAAGAATTTGACAACCTTTAGGAGGCCTTGCCCAGTTTTGTCCCTGCCCAGTGCATGGCCCACCTGCAGATGAATCAAGTTCTGTGAGATGAATTCGATGAGCTTCGTAAGAAGAAGAAAATCATGACCAAGCATATGAAGTTGTTGGTGGACAAAGAAATGAATCTGTCTCAAGACTTGGATGCAGCAGTTAAGAACCTGAATCAAACCCTGCAGAGTATCAATCTAGCTGAAGAAGGGCTGACATCGCAGAAGCTGGTAGATACTGCGCAGAGTGTGACAGATCAGAGTGCAGGCATCTTGGTGCCATTTTTTGATGCTATTGAAGACTTGCAGAACAAAATTAAGAACTCAATACCTCTGTGACTCAAGACGAGTCACAAGATTGTGCTGGGGGCCTATTGGAGCGGGGTCCCTTAGGGCCGAATTTTGATATATTTTGGAATATTTTTGTAAATTGTTTGTAATTTTAGTCGTGCGCGGAACAAGTCAAGGGGATTTGGGGTGGTTCAAAGCCCCTCATGAGTTATAATGGGTCAAAGGGTATAACTAGGGGCCGCAAACCACAGTTTGCGGACCTTATACAAGAACAGGCTAAAAGTATAAATAGAAGTCTATAAAGAGTTGATAGAAGAAAATGTTATTTCGGATGATAGAGATATTAATTTTTTTTGGTATTTTAGCGAACTTGTATGGGTTAGAAGGCTCCTATTGGCTGTGTGCGTGGAGACCTTAGTCCTGTTGTGTGCAGACCCTGCTGGCTATGTGCATGCGTAGACTAAAGGTGTTGTAAGGGAAATCTGAATTGTTAATGAATGAATAAATTTTTTGGATGATATCTGAGTATCACATGCATCTGTTGTTTGCTTAATGATTTGTTTTTGCATGTTATTTCTGGTTAATGTATTATCTGTATTCATATCAATTGCGCAATTGTTTCTTGCTTTATATGAATCATAAATTAATGGATCTGTTATTTCCGAGCTTTAAGAATATCTATTAAGGATAATTACAAGGATTGTGATGTTTGTTTTAGTGCGTGCATAAGGTAATCTGTGTATTTGACCTAAATCTATCTGGTTAGGGTTTCCAATTAGGGCTTCTGTTGTGAATGTATGATCATAGTTTTTTTAGATCTAAAGACACCCACATCATTTGAAATCTCTCTCGGGGTGTGGAAACCTGGTTCCAACACCCCCTCGTATTGCTCCGAGTGCTACTTTGACTTGCGCAAGTAGGTCAGTGTCGAAAGGGCTAATAGTAAGAGGGTTTTGTTGGTTAACCTTAACTCTGAACCTGGGTTAGGAACCCTCAAGCCAACATGCTCAACCATTGAACCCTTTTGTTTGACATTTATCAATTAGCCAAAGAAGGTGTTTCTCTTTGTATCCTCATATTGTTCTATCATTTCCTCCATAAAGGTTGACCAAGTGAAAAGTTGTTTACAAGAAGAAATCCATCAATGTCGTACAAACGTATTGGGTTCTAAATATAAAGTTGCAATGTGTATCTTTTGTGTTTGTTGCACATTATGGAGATCAAAATATTTATACATCTGTAGTATTTATGTTACCGAATATTTTCCCTCAAACTTCCCCATATCTATATTTGGAATTTTTTGGTTCTTAGACCCCACATTGGAGTCTCTACAATCAGATGCATATTCCATTTATCCTCATCATGATTTTCATGGATGACCTTGTCACCACAGGCAAGCCTTTAGTGCATCAAATTTGTCAACCCTTCCAAATTAACATTCATCGAATCCATGTCTACTTTAAAAACCTCCATGTTTCCTTTTATACCATCCATGTCTCCTTTCAAGCCATTCATTTCATCTTTGGTTGCTCTTTGTGAGAGCGAAATTCGTTTCACTTGGTACCTTAACTTTGATATATCATGTTACAATTATTCCTCTTCATGCGTGATATTAGAGATTTCTAAAGGCTTAATGGGTGTATAATTAATTTTTTTGGGAGGAATTTTAGAACCAAATAATGATATATATGCTTTAATATTCCCTTTGAATCACTTCAACTGCTTTTTTCAAACAAAACTTTTGCAAATTTAAAAAAAAAATACACACCTTTTTCTTGCTTTGTAGGAGCTCGATATTGAATCTATTGTAGCTCTGTAATTTCGTATCCTCAAGGTGTAAAATTTTGTCCTATGGTATCCCTATGAGTCTTATTTCCAACCCTCTAAGTTAGATCAATATTGGAGTCTTCAAGAAATATTTAAGTTTGATCTCCCATTATTACCTATTTATAGACTATATTAGTAGATCTAACTTGTACAAAGTGAAATGTGTCACTATTTCCACCTTTATCCCTAAAATTGCTACACGAGAAATTAAAGCATGTTATCATTCCATCTATTTTTATAGAATTCCAATATGATCCCTAAAACCAAATTTATGATGATTTTCCCTAAGTCTCCTGTTTGAAACTTAATTTTGGAGCCAACACAAACCATAACTTCCCTGAATCATATCTCATAAAATGTAGCAAACCAAGATCTGAAATTTTTACATGAATTTCATCAATATGTCAATTCTCTTTCATGGAAATTTCAACTTCTGAATCCTCGTATAAAAATGTTTATAGAGAAAATGATATGATGACTTTTTGAAGAAGAAAAACCCAAGAATCCAAAGCTCTCATACCAAATGTTATGCAACGAGCTCAAAAAATAATAGAAATAATAAACCAATGACTTAAAAAATATCATCTTCGAGGGGGAAACCGCCTTTACATTACACAAATGAACAATCCTTGGATGATATAAGTGAAAATACCTCCTTTTTATATATAGGAGTCTAAGGGGTCACAATATAATTAGAGCTTACATAACAATAATAATGAAAGGGCACAACAATAACAATAATGGGCTTCTATGGGGCACAATAATAACAATATGGGGACCACATGGAAGCAACAATAATAATATGGGGGCTACACAAAAAATAACAATAAGAGGATACACTAGTATTATAGGGACATAACATCATGTGTACAAGTGGTGATATGTGATGATAGTATTGTTCAATTATGCAGTAATGATATAATCATTCAATAGTATCTTATGGGTGACATGATGATTTATCAAGATTAGGATCATGATAGTGAGGATTCGATGGAATATTAGTAGGATATGAAGTATGAAATATATTATTCCATCATGAATTTGATATGAGGCTTTTTAGAATAGGCCTTTTTATTGACCTTAAATTGAAAAATAGTAGGTTAGTACAAATCTCTTAAGCCTATATTTTTAACATTAATAGAATTGACAAATATTGATTGCTTGAAATCCTACCTTTTGAAATTTATGATTTCTATTGATATGGAAATATGACCATGGCTAATTCTTTAATGAAACTTGGATAGCTATTGAATTTTCTTTGGCTACAGAATTTTATTAGTCTCAAAATACCAAAAAATTTCCTTCAAATCTTCTGCAAAGAGGTTGATGATGTTGTTGGAAATTATCTTGAATTTTATTAAAAAATAAATATATTATTCAAACTAATTAGTTTGAATCGAAAATCTTCAAATCTTAAAAATAAAAGAGGGGAAATCCAAGCTACCAAGAATCTTGGTTTTCAAACAGAATTTCTTATATGGTTATGCCAACATTCAAGTTTTCATAACTATACCTTTTTATTTATTTATTTATTATTATTATTATTATATAAGAAAAGAAATTAATGGATGAGGAGGATAATATTTTTTTCCACCAACATCAACTTTGTATTATGCTACAAATTTTTGATGAACTCTTCTCTTATAAAGGGCTTATGATAAAGCTTTAGTCTGTGACTATTAACAAGAAAAGTGATTAATTCTTCATTAATGGTATTGATTCATACTTCTCCATTATCAAAATTATTATCTACTTCATAGGGGCTTAACTAGTATGTTTGGAATTTTCATTGAAAATATTTCAATTTTGAATCAAACAAAACGGCCCAATCACTTGGTTTGAATTTCTTGAGCTTGATATTTTTTCATGCCATTTAATACTTTGTTGTTGAATGATGATTTTCCTTTGAATGGAACCTTGTCTAATTTCATCTAACTAATTGAATTGTGTCAATATTTTCTTTTGGGCTTCTGAGAGATCTAGCCCCAATTTTGATGTTGTCCCATATGTATCCACTTGGAACACAACATGAAGTAGAAATTGCTTTCCATAGACAAGTTCATAAGGAGTGCGTCCAGTGGTATTACTCCATGTGGTCTAGTATGCCGAAAGTGTTTCCAGAATTATTTTTGCCCAATATTTCTGATGTAAATGCACGGTCTTGGTCAGTATGGCTTCAAGAACATTATTTGTAGATTCCACTTTTCCATTAGCTTATGGATGATATGAATTGGATTTGCAATGTATTATTTTGTATTACTACATGATCTTTTGAACAAGATTGGATTTGAATTGTGCACCCTAATCTATTATAAATTCTCTTGGGGAACTAAAACATGTGAAAATATCCTAAAAAATAAATGTAACATTAAAAATTTCAGTAGCAAAATTTAATGTCTTAGCCTCTACCCATTTAGTAACATAATTAGTGCAAACAAGAATGCACCTTTTCTTCATGGAACGTTGGATTAATTGGACCTACAAAGTCGAAAGCCCATTTTTCAAATGGCTCTATCAATACTTGTGACTACAAATACATTTCATCTGATTAAACATATTTCCTCGTAGTTTGACAACTATCACATCTCTTGACATATTATTTGGAATCCTTAAAAAGAGAAGGCCAATAATATCCCAAGAGAAGGAATTTGTATGCATTTATTATATCAACAAAATTTCCTCCACAAGGTTCGTGACATGCTTTAAGTATCTCATGTACTTCATCTTCTCAAACACATCTTCTAATGATCAAATTTGCTCATGCTTGGGACAATTCTCCTTATATCCAAGAATAAGGTGCACTAGATTTGATAACACTTTATCTTTATTTGGATAATAATTGAGGAGGAAAGTTCCTTGTATCCAAATAATTAGCGATATCTATAAACCAAGGAGATTTAGTAGATATTTCAAAAATATGCTCATCAGAAAAACTATCCTCTACAAGAAATGTTATATTAATATTTTTAATTCTAGAAATCAGTAATTGTATTTTTATTTCCAAGTTTGTCCAATAAAGTAATGTTAAATTCCTATAATAGTAAAATCCATTTATTTATTCTACCATTAGGTATAAGTTTATTCATTAGATATCTAATGAAAAATGATAAGTATAAATAAAAGTTTAGTATCTAGTGATATTGTTATCACCTCAAAATGATCACTTGACTATTGTCTACTAAGTTGATCGAAATACACCATGTAGTATGGGTTTTATACATTAAAATCCACTTTCACGTTAAGGAATAATTTAGTCAACAATTTTTCCTAAGTTATTTCCATTTATTTTTTAGCCGCATGAGAATAACCCAAAAATTCATTTAATTAATTTCATGTTATATTCATATTTACTCATTTATGTGAAAATAGTTAATTTTATTTTCACCCACATTTTTTGTTTCCATTGAAATAATTAAATAAATCATTATTTGTTTATTATTCCTTAATCATTTAAACATGCTCCTTGGAAATTATTATTTAATAATTGTTTCTAACTCATTATCACCTAGAAGTAATTAATAAATTGTTTTTATAAATTAATTATTTCACCCACTTTCATAATTGACTCAATTAATCTTTATTTTTTGAGTTAGTTAGGTAAATAAATATTATTTACCATTTATTTAATTTATTCCTCTCTAAAAATTATTAAATTACACAAATGGTTAGATCCTGATTTGGTCTACCAAATATTTTATTATTTCACTAGATCAAGCCTAATCTAGCCGTTATGAGTATTTTATTATTTTTGAGAGGGGAAAAGATTAAATAAATGGTCAATAATAGTTATTTAGTTAACTAACTCAAAAAATAATGATTAATTGAGTTAATTAATAGCTAACTTAAAAAATAATGACCAATTGAGTTAATTAATAACTAACTCAAAAAATAATGATTAATTGAGTTAATTAATAACTAACTTAAAAAATAATGATGAATTGAGTTAATTAATAACTAACTCAAAAAATAATTATTAATTGAGTTAATTAACAAAAGTGGGTGAAATAATTAATAAATGAAAATGATTTATTAATTATTCTAAGTGACATGGTCAAAATGAGTTAGAATCAATTATTAAATAATGATTTAATAGTTATTTTCAAGGGAATTCTTTAAATGATTAATGAATAATGAATAAATAATAATTTATTTAATTATTACTACGAAAATGGAAAAGGTTGGTGAAGAAAAAATAATTGTTTTCACTTAATGGGTAAATATGAAAATAACATGAAATTAATTAAATAAATTGCAGGGAAAATTTTAAGGATGGAAGTTTATCTTCAAGTTTAGGAACCTTGGCGAATCTTACTAGTCCCCAATTTGTAAATTGTAAAAATTTCAATTGTATTTTTGTTAAAATATTTAGGTTTCTAATTATTTTATATTAATATATATAAATTTTTGTGATTTTTAGGATAAAATAATTTTATACTATAAAATTTGGGTGAATAAATTTTCGAAAAAATGGAAATTGGCGAATCTTTTTTTTTGGAAAAAATATTCAAAATTAGCCCAACTATGAATATTAGCCCCTAAAATTTTCCCTGATAAATTGTTACACGAATTTTTGGTCATCTAACCTGTTACTATTAGATGGACTAAAGTACACTATGTTAGACCAATTTTACCATAGTAAAATTGTTTTGACTATGAGAAATAATTTAATAACTCATAGTTTATTAAATTATTTTTAGTCTAAATGGAAACCGATGAGGAATAATTAAATAAATCCTTATTTGTTTGATTTTCCTCTAGAGATGGTTAACTAAACCACTGTTTAATTAATATTCCTGGTCATATTTAACCCAAAACATGAGAATTAATTAGATAAATTATTATTTATCTTATTATTCTCTAGGAATAATTATTTAATAATTTTCCTTGTTTAATTTGACTAAATTATTTTTAAATAATTAAATAAATAATTATTTATTTAATTATTCCCTAACCTCGTCCATGAAATAATAAATAAATCATTTATTTATTTATTATTTTTAAGTAAAGGGATTTAACCAATTCTAAATTACTTTTCCCTCCACCAAAAATAATAAAATATTCCAAGTAAGTTGGATCTAGATTTGATTAATAATATTTTAATTATGCACTAATATCTAGACTAAATCAATATTTTGTTATAAATAGAAGGGTTTTTCCATTCATTTGCTACCCTTTTTATCACCTTTTGATCGATACATTTGGTCTGACTTTGATCCTCCATCATTGTCATATTTTTTCTACTTTTTCGTGTGAGTTCCATTTGAGTTCTATTTTTCCTGGGTTTTCTGCACCATCAAGAGAGAGAGATATTGGATCTGAAGCACTGAGGACATACAAGAACCCGTCCTATTGACGGGGATTGGTAACATATTTCTGTGCTCCCTTCCCAAGTGTCATAATACAAAAAATTCTTTATAAATTCTTGTCCTGTCTATTGGATGTATGGAGCAACTCTTTTTTATTTTCGTTGTTTAATGTCTTTAACTGCATAGATATGGATTTTTGTGGTGTTTATTCTGATCACCTACTACAGATCTAAGGAAATTGACAACCACATTTGATGTTATGGTTGTTTTTTATGCACAGCTAAAGTGAGATTTTTCCCACGCTTGCAAGTATAATTCACTCTAACAACTGGTGACTCTATAAGGGTTTTTAATTACGACCGTTGTCTTTTTTCAGATCCCTACATGACCAACTACTTCAGCCACTAGGGTTTTTCTTAAGCTTCTTGTTTTGCATTCCTTGATGTTGTTTTTAACCTTTTTTACCCTAAAATAGTACAAATTCTAACTTCTGTGTGTTTCTGGGCCATTTGTGCAGGTAACAGGTATCAGCTGCGACAGAGACGACAACTTTTTCTGAAACCTACTGCCGAGATAGCCGGAAGTGTAGGTTTCACTTTTCAGCCCAAAACCTATGACCTCAGCTCTCAGGTAGCAGAAAAATGCCCAAAAACTGCGACATTGGCAGAAAACAGGTCAATACCTGCGACCTCCATTTTTTTGCGGGATTTTTCTGTTATTTTTCAAAGTTTGTCTGGGGCACTGTTCAGGGTTCTCTGACCTCCATATTTACCCGTATTGGACTTTTACTTTCTTATTTTTACTCGTCGAAGTAGGAACCAAGCCCCTTAGGGCTTCAGTGTGCTTCAAACTTTTTAGGAGGAGTTTAGCTTAAGCAGGTCTTCTGAGATTTCAATGTTTTTCATCCATTTTTTTAGATTTAAACCTATATTTTCATATCCATTTTAGATCGGTTATTTGTCCATCCAAAACACCTCTTTTCAATTCTATTTGGTCCTCCCTTTTGGGTCCCCTATGTTTCCCTTTAGGTTGTAGCCTTTCGCCACCTATTTTTCAGCATTTTTCCCTCTGGTTTCTTGTTGTTTTTTGCACCTCTTTTCAACAGATCTCACCTTTAGATCCCTGTCCCTCTTAACCTTAGATCTATTGGCCATATTGTGTGTTTTGAGTATATTTTTCCCACCCTGAGACTAGTTGTTGGGAAGCCTTCCTTTCTGGGTTTAAATTTATGCATCTTTAGTTGTTTATTTTACTGTTGCTTTCAGTTTTATTTACAGTGATACAAAATATTTTTTCTTTTCTCTATACACACGTCTAGGCTTAATTAAAATTGACATACTTAACACACACACCCCTGAAGTGAAAAGAACTTGGTTTACACCACCATGCCAAGACTAAAACATTGTAATTAATTAATTAATCTGCACCTTCGTGCCCTTGTTTACCTATCTTCTTTATTAGGTTCCATGTATCGTTTCCATTATTGTGCCCCCAAGGCGTTTATCCCAGAGAATCCAAGGCCTTCATCCTCATTTATGTTAAGAAGACTTACTCCACTGTGTAGGGTCTGAGTTAGTCCTCTACCGAGTCCCCATTCCGACTCTGATTCTGGTTCATCGGGTTCTCCTTTTGTTCCTATCCTCAGTTCTCCTCCACCTTTCACCTTCATCATGTTTGGTGCAAGACCTAATGTTGGTGGTGGCCCTAGATATAATGTTGTAGCCACTACTAGTGGAGCTCCAACAAGAATGGTCCCGACTACTCCCTTGCTTCCTTATATGGCAGACCTAAGCCTTCCCAAGTTAAGCCAGTTGATTAATGACCCTATACACGATGATCCAGGTTGGCCTGCTATGTCAACCAAGCTTCCTTCAAACATCCCTAAGTTTGAAGGAAATTCTCGAGAGGATCCTACGAACCATGTTTGTTCTTTCAACATGTGGTGTTCTTCCAACTCTATCACTGATGACTCTATCCATCTTCGGTTATTCCAGCGTATGCTTACTGAAGAAGCTTCCAAGTGGTATGTTGACTAGGCCGCTGCCTCTCATGCTACTTTTGAGAATATTGCAAAGGCGTTTCTGTTCTACTTCTAGCTTCCCCTTCGCTATGACACCGATATCAAACTTTTGACCGCTTTCCGTCAAAATTATTCCACCCTCCTATCTGACCATGTTCAAGAATTGTGCAGAAGGAAGAGCTTATGTCGAGCTCCAATTTTCGAAGACCGTTTCTACATGGAATGGCTTCTCATATCTCTTTTGCCCTCTATTGGTAAAGATGTCACGTCTCACATTCCTCAGACTGAGGAAGAAGCCCTCCAAGTTGCGTTGAAATATGACTTGATCTACGCACAATTTTCTTATGTTTATACCGTCTTACCTGATCTCCCTAGACCTGGTGGTGCCAAAGCACAAGGAGCATCTCATGCCACCGATAGTATCGATGGATCCCTTTCACATCTGTACACTCATCCTCCTATGGGTTATGGTTTCCCTCAGGGAGTGGCCAGCTCCTCTAACACTTTTCCCCCTCCCGGCAGCATGTATCCAGGACACAGCATTCCTCACACCTTTGCCCAATCGCATCCTCCGATTCCAGGGCCTGCTATTGCCCAAAATTTTTACCCTAATTTTGCTCAACCTCCTTAGTATTTTTATCCACAGTCAGGTGCTCCATCTCCTCCAACGCAAGCACCTCAGCCTCCCATGCCTTCTCAAGCTCTACAGTAGCAGCCACCCCCCCTCAGGGTCAGGTGTATGCACAATAGAGTACGACTAATCCTTCCACTTACAAAAAGAAGAGGAAAGGCAACCAGAACCATTCGCTCAAGGTAATCAAGGAAAAAATCCCTAAGGGAATACATCTAACACTACGACTCAACAACAGGGCGATCAACCCAAGTAGAACAAGCCTCTTTATACGAATAAGCCTTGTTCTTGCTACGATGTCCATGGTCACTATACCCATGATTGTCCCCTTTTACCTCAAATGCATCGACTATGAGAATCTCAAGCTACCTCTCGAGGACAACAAGCCTCTGCTTCGGTTCCTCCTAATGTTGCACCTACTCAACCGATTGTGTTTACCAATCCTTTCCCTCAGCAAGGTTATGTGGTTGCAAAACCCCCTGAAGGTCAGGTAGCCGCTCACCCTCCCTCGTATGGTAACTTTGATTACTAGATCCTTATGATGCAATCTGACCAAGCCAATACTGCCGATCTCAACCTTTAGACCCGGTTGCGCCAGTACACCAAGCCTCCCACTACATCTGCAACCGAACCCCAGTCCTCAGGTCCCACAGAGTCAATTTCAACACCCAATGGTCCTTTACATATCCCTTAGCCTAAGGCAGAGGTACATAAAAAGATCCCAAAAGGACCATTATGCCAAAACGATACTTCTGGTAAATCTTCCCATGCCTAAAGTATAGTAGATGACTTAGTGCAATCCCTTGTTGCCCTATCAACTCTCAAAGTCCTCTAGTCATACCCTTCATGGCGTAAAGCTATACTAACTTCCATGGGCATTGTAGATCCTTCCAATGATTATTTTATTGTATTCGATGTTGACAAGTGAGAACATCCACCGCTACCTACATCCCTTGCCTTCCAAATACCTCTTTAGATTCACAATGCCAACATCCCCCGATGTATCATTGAAGATGGGGCATCCACCTGCGTGATGTCCGCTTCTGTTTGGAAAAATATCGGATCGCCCGAGTTATCTCCTTCCATTATCACCCTCTATGCGTGGGATGGCCACTCTTCCCAGCCCCTTGGCATGTTCCACAATTGTCCTATTAATCTTGTGGGAAAAAATGTTTGCATTGACATTGAAGTCATTAATTCTCCTTTAGAATACGACATTATATTGGGTCATAGCTACTGTTATGCGATGAATTTTTCCCCATCTTCAGTTCACCATAAGATGTGCTTTCCTCATAACGGGAATATCATCACTATCGATCAGCTGACATACTATGAAACGAAGACTTAGACATCTCCAGAGTCCATTATTTCTTTGGTGGCCAATAAACAAATAGTTGAACCTTCGACAAATGTCTCACCCAGAGTCTATAAATATTCCTCTCTGCTTGGTTCATTCCCTATTCTCCCCACTCTTATCCCTGACCCTAGCTCATTGAATGTTTTCATGATGCAATCATCTCGGTCTGACCTCAAACAATCCATTTTGACTAGCCAACAACCTATCCCTTTGAAACCTGCTCCTAGTACTTCAACTCAGCCTTCAAGACCTCCTTATCAAGGCCCTTCATCTGTAGCTAGTGTCCCTAGTCCTATTTTTCCTCATAGAATTATTCCCCCTAGCCTTAACCATCTAGGAGCTATTCCGCCTGGTCATTACCCCTCTAGTCAGATATCGTTTCTTGCTCCCCCTTTCGAAGTATTTTTAGTACCTGTTATGGCTACCTTGACCCTTCCCAACATGACCTTAGGAATCCCAGTCTAGTACATTGATCCCCCAACCAGTACCTCGCTTGGTCAGCTCAAACATTACATTGCTTTGACCCTAGTCCAACTGGTCGCTATGACCCCTCCCTTTACTTATGTGCCTCAGCCACCTCAACAGGAATCTACTCCTTTTGGGAAACCCTTAAGTGAGGGGGGAAAAGCTTGTAAAAAGGCACCTAAGGACAAGGTTGCCCAGACAAAACCTACTCCTCCTAAGCCTCCAAAGCATACACCTCTGTGTGCATTGTGTGATTTTTTCAGTCATGCTACCCACAATTGTCCCGAATTGCCTCGTCTCAAACCCATGGTCAAGGAAGTGTTTCCTGAGTATGATATCCTAGAAGTCCATGTTACTTTACCAGATTCAGCCAAGAATCTAAAGAATTTGCACACAAATAAACCTTGTGCTTTGTGTGATTTCCATGGCCACTATACTCACCTCTATCCCCGCCTATAATATTTCCACACCTCCTTGGAAGCGGTTTTCCAATTCGAGGCTGAGCGCAATGAATCCACCTCTCTCTTACTCGCAAGTTTTTATTTTGTAGAAACAAAGGACACATCCACTCCCATTGAAATACCCCCTCCCGATGTCGAGATGACAGAGTCTTTGGCCACTATCCTCTACCTTTCATCATCTATGAGATCCATGGTGGAAGACCCCTCTGGGGCATCCCCTTCTGTTTTGCTTGACCTCCCTTTAGCGATCACCTTGGGCTCAACATCAGTAGATTATTAATCTATTTTTTCTTCTATCACCCTACGTGATGATGTCTTGTGAACCTCACTTCTCATAATGATGAGTCAGGTAGCTTCACCGCGTGATGTGTTCATCCTTCCACCAGTCACCCCATCTTCTACTGTGATGACGACATTATGGAAGCATTTACCACCCATAAATTTATCTATCCATCCCATAGGAAAAATGGCACCATTCTTGTCTATGGTGACTTTCATGACCTGAGAACAAGTTTTCCCCAAGTCAGTTCCCCCAGACCATCCACTATTCAGTGTGCATGGTGTAGAAATTCTACCCATCGCATTCCCCCTAGAAGTGCTTGTTTTATTTCTGCCTTGCCTTCAATTTGCCAACATTTTTAATCGTCATCTCATATGTTGTCTTGTGGCACCTTTCAGATGGATCCCTCATCCACACCGTCTATCGTCTATGCCGATGGTGCAAGTTGCTACTCCCAGAATCTAGCCTCAACAACGTGGGCCATTTTCACCCTCTTGCATTCGCTTGTACTCTCTAACGATGTATGCATTGGTGTTGCCACCAATAACCAGGCCTAATATGATATAGTGATAGGTTTTTTGGATGATGCCCTTGACCGTCGCATCCCTCACCTTCATGTTCGTTTAGATTCTTTGCTTCTTGTCATGCAATTGAATGGTGTTTATCGTGTGCATAATCCTATCCTTTTTAGAAGATATTTACGAGTGAATATTTTAATGCGTGAATTTGAATCCATTACATTAAGTCATGTACCTAGAGCCCAGAGTCACTATGTAGATAGCATTTCAAACAATATTCTAGATTGGAATTTATAAGATGCATTTAACACAATTCATTAACAATAAACCATAAAAAAATGCATATCCATAATATGTGTCATCCAAATATACAATGTTTTGGTGTCCATTCACTCTGATACATATGACATGCCCATAGCATGTTACAAAAAACCAAAACTGGGGGCACCTCATGCCCCTACATCCAATCACTATCTTGAGGATCCTAGGCCAATGGCTCAGCTCCTGCAGCCTGTAGATCAGACATCCCATGTTCGACCATCGCCATGACTCCTCTCCACTCTAAGGGTAGACCAACACATAGCTCTATGTACTGGTTGTCAAGGTCCTGCCAATCGCGCTCAGAAAGACCAGTTAGAAGTGGCTCACATCTACGACTGACATCCTCCATGAGGGCCACTGCATCCTCATTTTTCATTCCCCTCGATCCACTAGGTTCTGCAGCTCTTGAAACTGCAAGTCATCCCATATACCCGGTCGGTTTCACCGGTGCTATATCTTCATACCAAAAGTAAATGAATCAGTACTATATAAAATATTCTGAAACTTTAAAATGCACCATAAAAGATAAGAAAATTTTCATTTACCATCTTGCCTCCATGCTCAACTTGGCAGAAGTGGCAAGTCTGGGTCCCCATGATAGTTCATCCCACTATAGGGATAATTGTCTATGTATAATGGCATATGATCCCAATGCGAAAAAAGCTCGGGTAGGAACACCCATCCGACTAACCCACCTCCTACTCTACACAGGATATGCACCTAATGATGCATCCTGGGCTCTCGCGAGCCCCCATCTTGGATCTATATACGAGGATGAAGTGTAGGGATCTTCTCAAAGAAGAGTGAGCAAAGAACTATGCCATATGCATAGTCATGGTTCACCTGCCTCTTGCACAATGAAAATTGTTGTTTCAATGATGAAAACATCATCTGGGCCCACCCATAGTAGGTCCCACTCAATACACCCTCAACCAACATCATCTGCCCTCCGATGATGTGGTGGAGTGCCTGGTTGCCCAGGATCTACAACACCACTACGACCACAGCATGAGTCTCTAGACTCTCTATATCTCCTATTGGTATATACGTGCCTTTCACATGGACACATGGTCGATAGTGGTGCTCTACAAATTACATAATGTTCCGCCCTCACAGTAACACTAGCTGTGTGTTTCCCACCATCCCCAGTGGTGGGAGACCAGTCAAGAAATATATGCCCTGAACTGTTAGCTCAATCTGGTGCCCCTACACTATAAATATCTCATGATTTTACTCCCAATAGTTTACTATGTGGGCTAGCAAGGGCTCTCTTGCCCTCATCAATGGGTTCTAAACAAACTTGAGGACCCCAAACTTGGCCAATGCGGTGCGAACTACATGATCTCCTTGGATCTCACAACATAATGCATCCAGGTCTTTCTCTCTCTATTTGATCCTCAACTATGCCATACCTACACAAAAACATCATATTCGTCAGCATACAAAAAGGAAATACTACATGATAACCATAAAATCCCAGCTCTCAGCAAAAAACAGCATTGAAAACCCTTTCTCTGTCAGGTCGCACTTTTCATGCCATTTCTAGGGACAGGTCGCAATTTCCTACCCAGTACTGTCTACCTAGGTCATAGAATAGACCCCAAAAAGTGCGACCTGGCCGCGAGGAGGAGCAGATATTTGTTCCTGGGCTCTGGGTGCCTAATCCGAAACTTTAATCTACTGAATTAAAAGAGTATGGTTAGGCCTCTTACCTGCAAATAATGGATCTCAATTCCAATGTTCGGTTTCTCCACTATGATTGCCACAATATTTAGGGCCTTTTCTTCTCTCTACATTCACCACAGCTACACTTGCAAATGAATCAAATTCGAGGGAAAATTCCTTATTAAAAGAAAAAACCCAAATTTTCTTTCGTGAATTATGACCAAATCATAGCTCGGTTTGATGAACCATCAACACCATTGGAAAGCTCTGACCGAGCACTCAAATGGGTATCCTTTCATTTTTTGTGATTTGATACTTCACCTGGAAGCATTTTTTCCAAGAAGGGTCACTTCGTCGCTTCTCAAAATCGAATTTATTCACTTGCGACACTTGTACATGGGGCACCACTTTTCCTTCATACTTTTCAATGCTCATGTCGATTTTCATCATGAGTAACCATCTTTGACTTATGTTTTTATGGTCCCCATCGCGCCTATTTTGTGTGGCAGCATCATAGAGTCACCCTTGTTTAAAGCATCCGAGTTGAGTCATTATCACATCCATGGAGTCTGTCTCGAGTTCCTTTTGTCTCCCATAATATTCTTACATCATTCATTGCTTTGTACCTCTCTTGTGTCACACATTTTTGCCTTCAATCATACCGTCCCCTATCCCCTCCAGAGTCGAGTAAGTAGCTGCCAGGTCATTCATGCCCTTTATGCTCTAACAAGGAAAGTCATCAGCCTGCTACTCAGTACCCCCCATTCCACCTTCATCCTTGGTGTCAGTCTATTAGTCTCTTTAGTATTATCCCTCATTCCTTAGTTGAATATTCCTTATTGCCTCACCTATGGCGGACCTCCTTCTGTCAACACTAGCTTATTCATTCCAGAAGACAGTTCTAGAGGGTAGCGTACCTTGGTTCCAGTTTCCAATCTTGTTCTATGTCTCAGATCAGGCAAAGGGACCCTTTATTTCCCTTTGACTTGATCGTTTCTCAATTCTAGATCCTTATGGCATGATCGAGATCTATATACTTGAGGGTTTAGTGATGCGGCAGATTGTACTAGTGATTCTTGGGTGTGTGTGAGATGTTTCAGACGTCATGAGGGGGTGGCCCTTCAGGTCGCCCCCCACATACCCAGATGACCTCTTTACTACAACCTTGGATTCCGCTCTACAGATTTTATGGTTTCGGCCTTAGTTGCTTGCAACGCCTTTTTAGTTTGAATGCATTATTCAGATTTTTACAGCCCTTTCCTGTTTTATAGGGCCTATTTGTTTGTTATTATATATCATGTACTCATATATTATTGTATAAGTTATGATTGTTATCCCAGGAACAATATGTATGTGGGATCCATTATGTTTTTTTATCTCACTCATGTTTATGCCAACATGTACTATATAACTTAGTCCTATGTTTGTTGGGCACACCATTATTCTTTGTACTTTGTCATCTCAGCGGGCATAGGTATGCCTCCCCCGCCTCATTGAGAACATGTATTAACTCATAAAATAGACTTGTCGCACCTGTAATTATCACCTCCTTAGGGTCTTGTCCTCTCTCGCTTCATTCCATCTTATATTTCTCTCTCTCTAACTCCCCTTCGGTGTCTAGTGATTGTGTTCTTACAACATACTTCGATCATACAATTAGCTCATAACGCTCGCACGTTGGGGGGAAATCTATTACACCATTTTTTGGTCATCTAACCTATTACTATTATTATATGTACTAAAGTACACCATGTAAGACGAATTTTTCCATAGTAAAATTGCTTTCACTATCAGAAATAATTTAATAACCCATAGTTTCTTTAACTATTTCTAGTCTAACAGGAAACCCCATGAGGAACAATTAAATAAATCCTTATTTGTTTGATTTTCCTCTAGGGATAGTTAAATAAACCACTGTTTAATTAATATTCCTAGTCATATTTAACCCAAAACATGAGAATTAATTAGATAAATGATTATTTATCTTATTATTCTCTAGGAATAATTACTTAAATCATTATTTAATAATATTCCTTGTTGAATTTGACTAAATCATTTTTAAATAATTAAATAAATCATTATATATTTAATTATTCCTTAACCTCGTCCTTGAAATAATAAATAAATCATTTATTTATTTATTATTTCTAAATAAAGGTATTTAACCAATTCTAAATCTTTTTCCCTCCATCAAAAATAATAAAATATTCCAAGTAAGTTGGATCTAGATTTGATTAATAACATTTTAATTATGCACCAATATCTAGACTAACTCAATATTTTTTTATAAGTAGAAGGGTTTTTCCATTCATTCACTACCTTTTTTATCACCTTTTGATCTATACTTTTGGTCTAACTTTGATCCTCCATCATTGTCATATTTTTTCTACCTTTGCCTGTGAGCTCCCTTTGAGTTCTATTTTTTTTGGGTTTTCTGCATAATCAAGAGAGAGAGATCTTGGATCTGAAGTGCTGAGGACATACAAGAACCCATCCCATTAAGGCGGACTGGTAACATCTTTCTTTGTTCCCTTCCCAGGTGTCATAATACAAAAAAAAATCTTTATAAATTCTTGTGTTGTCTATTGGATGTATAGAGCAACTCTTGTTTATTTTCGCTATTTAATGTCTTTAACTGCATAGATCTAGAATTTTGTAGCATTTATTCTGATCACCTACTATAGATCTAAGTAAATTGACAGCCACATTTTATGTTAGGGTTATTTTTAATGCACAGCTAAAGTGATTTTTTTCGAACGCTCGTGATTAGAATTCACACTAGCATAAATTTATGGGTTTTTTTCATGTGGGTAAAAATAAATGGAAATAAGAGAGAAACCTTCGAGTAATTCACATTTGAAATTCTTGAGTCAATGCATTTTGAACCACTAAGTGTGGCTCATCCTCATGATTTTGATTAATGTTTTGATCCAGACAAGTTGATATATATTATAGAGATGCAAACGGTCAAAAAATGTACATTGAAGAAAAAAAATATAATATTTAAATTGAACGCTAAATAACTAAGGATATGACTATTAAGTTAAATAAATGATTAATAATAAAATATTGAATAAAATATTTTTAATAATAATATATTTAATAAAATTAATATTAATAAATTATTGTTAATATTGCTAATGGGGAAATCTTCCCCTAACTGAATTAATATTTAATTAGGTTAAATTAGGTCAAAAATTATTTTTTAACCTAATATAATTTAACTAAAAACAATAATTCAAATAGGGGAATATTTCCCCATTAGCAATATTAACATTAATTTCATTAAATATTTTATTATTAACAATATTTTATTATTAATAATTTATTTAACTTAACAGCCTTATCTTTGGTTCTTTAACATTCAATTTAAATATTATATTATTTTTTCTTCCATGTTTATTTTCTTACCATTTTTGACTCTACATAATATATCAACTTGTTTGGATTAGAACATTTATCAAAGTCCCAATGATGAACCACACTTAGTGGTTCGAAATGCGTTGACTCAAGAATTTCAAATGTGATTTACTATAACATTTCTTTCTCTTAATCAATATGAAGCATATAATTTTGGAGTCTCAAATGGAAATAAATTAGAAAATATGGTTCTCTAAATTATTCCCTAAGGTTAAAGTGGGTTTTATACATAAAACTCATACTACATGATGTATTTCGATCAAGCTAGTAAAAAATGGCTAGGCGATCATTTTTTAGATGATAATAGATATAATGTTTGAATTTTTTAATAACATGAACTATTGCTAAGAACTCATTTTCAATGATTGTTTAATTCAACTCAGCAATAGTTACTTTTTTTCTTGTATAATAAATTGCATAAAAATTTATCTCAGTTTTCCCTAATACAACCCCTAAAGTTGTGCTTGAAGCATATGTATAAATGTGAAAATGGAGGGACTAATTTGGCCCTCTCAAAATAGAAGCTTCATTTTTTTTTAGTGAACTTGAAGCTAACTTACATGCAAAATACCAATGAGATATACAATATTTGGTGAGTAATTTAAAAAGTGGTGAAGCAATTTTTGGGAAGTTTTCTATAAATCTTATATAATAAAATACAGATCCAATAAAAATTCTTACATCCTTTTGACACTTGGGTACCGAAATTTTGTAAATGACTTCAACTTGTGTTGAGTCCACCCTGTTTCTGAGACCTAAAATGCAATTCCCCAAAACAATACCTTGATTAAACATCATAAATCATTTCACATTACTCAATGAAATGTTAGTTTCTTGACATTTAATAACGAATTTTTTTAAATTTTCTAAAATTTCTTCAAAATAATTTCCATAAATAGTAAAATCATCCATGTGAACCTCAACACAATCATGGACGAAGTTAGAAAAAATACCTAATATTTATCTTTGAAATGTAGCAGGTGAATTACAAAATCCAAAATGAAATAATTTATAAGCATACATACCTAAAGGGCATGTAAATATTTTCTTATCTTGGTTTTTTGGTGCAATCTAGATTTGATTATAACAACTAAAGCCATCAAGAAAAGAAAAGAAAAAATTTCCCGCTAATGTATCTAAAACTTGATCATTGAAAGGTAATAGAAAATGATCTTTCAAATTTTATTTATTCAATTCCTAGTAATCTATACAAACTATCCATTTTCCATTTTTATTTGGCATAATAACCAATGGTTAAATCCACTCACTATTTGAAATTGGCTAGATAAAGTTTACATTAATCATTTTTTGTAATTCTTCTTTAACAATCTTCCTATAATTATGATTCATCCTTATTTGAAGTCGCTTTAGAGGTTTGTAATTTTATAGTATATATATATATATATATATATATATATATATAGAGAGAGAGAGAGAGAGAGAGAGAGAGAGAGAGAGAGAGAGAGAGAGAGAGAGAGAGAGACACACACACACACACACATGTAGTCTAAGTTATAAACGAAATGGATTTTTTTACGACATTTTTTTGAATACTTTTAACAAAAATCTGATAGATATTATTATAAAAAAAGTTTAAATTGTTTAATTTGTAGAATTCGAGTGTCCAAGGGGTTTTTTAGGGTGTTGAATCCATTTATGCATTAAAATTTGCATTTTAAATAACAAAAATTCACATTCTTTCTTGACATTCTTTTGCTGGATTCTGGTGAAAAATTCTATTCTGTCTATAAGTTAGACTACGCCTATGTGTGTGTGTGTGTGTGTGTGTGTGTGTGGATTGATTACTTCCATGTATATATAATCCCATGTAAATGTAGAGGATTTTTTTTGCAACATCTTAATTAATTTTCCTTTCTGAAACTCTTCCATGTTATTATTGATAATTAATGTTTTCCCTAGACTAATTTCTACAAGATTATTCCCAAAATTTTCCATTGAATTTAATGATATATATATTTTTGTGATGAAAAATATTCAATACTAAAAATTTCTTGAAAATATTGTTCTAAAATATGCACACAATAAAAAAAATTTTAAATTTGAGAAAAATCACAATTATTCAGAAGATTCATTAATTGGTTTTCCTCATCATTTTGATTAATTATCATTACTTGCGATAAAGTTAAAATTGGTGGAATGTATCTACATTCTTCTTCTTCATTATCATCAATCCATTCTTCATTTTCTAATTCAATTATTGCTCTTACTGGAGGATATAATGTAATGTTTTTCATTGAGTTACCATTAGAAATGATCATGTCAGCTGATCTACGGCTAATAAATGCATCGACCATTTCTAACCAAGGCATACCTAATATCAATGGAAGACCTCCTAGATTGGTTTTTTTGTTAATATAATTAGATTGACTAGATATCCCCATGAATCTAGAGATGCAAATACATATAATATTCCCTCTGGTTTGAAAATCAACTTGTGGGCTAACTGTAATATAGTAGGAGTATAGTGAAGATTAGTCAATTGTAATCCATCCATGGTAATTTTTGTCATAACATTTATTGTTACACCTAAATCAATTAACGTGTTTGAGATTTCAACATTATTAGTATGGAATTTCACGATGGAACTCCTTGGATCTAGAAATTTTTTATAATAGTTTTTCCCATCAAGAATTTTGTAATTTTTCCAATGGGTTGAAATTTTTGTATTTCTTTAATTTTTTGCATGGTTTCTTAATACACAACTCCTTTTTTGTTTTTGCAAAAAATGGAATATCCTCTATTACATGAAGTAAAGGGATTTTAATGCAATATTCTTTAACTTATCTAGCATGTCATAATTTGGAAAATTAATTGTTTCTCTACACCTTTATCTATTTTTAATCTCTTAGGGAAAGGATAAATTTCTAATGATATAGAGAGTTGTTATTCTAGTGGAGTAGTTGGAGTTGGTCTTATTTTTTTTTCATTCCCTTTATCAGTAATATGTTCCTTTTGAAGAGTGTTAGTATGAATATTAATTCCAAGCATACGAAAAAAGACCACTTTAGTTGTGCATAACCAACAGCCCTAACAACAGAGATGAGTGCTAATATCTTCAAATCTGCAATTAGGTGATCAAGATAAATGTTGCAAAAATCTAGATCTATGCATTAGAAGACATTAAGCAGTAGAAAAAACAAGATTTACTCCATGCATCCAATAGACAAGACAAGAATATGTTGAATTAATTTTGTATTAGGGGCACTTGGGAGGAAAACACAGGAGGGTGTTCCCAGTTCTCCTCAATGGGATGGGTTCTTGAAAGTCCTCGACACTTCAAATCTAGAATTCCTCTCTCTTGATGGTGTAGAAAACCCAAACAAAAATGGTTGCAAAATATGACTATGATGGTGGATCAATAGTCAGACCAAAAGTATAGATCCAGAGTGATCTTTAGGCAACAAAAGGTGATAAATGAATGAGAAAATCCTTCTATTTATAACAAAATATTGAGTTAGTCTAGATATTGGTGCATAATTAAAATATTATTAACCAAATCAAGATCCAACTTTTATGGAATATTTTATTATATTTGTTGGAGGAAAAAAGAATTTGACTTGGGTCAAATCCCTTTATTTGTAAATAATAAATAAATAAATGATTTATTTATCATTTTAAGGATGTGGTTGAGTAATAATCAAATAAATAATAATTTATTTAATTATTTAAGGGTGATTTAGTCATATTTAACAAAGAATATTATTTAAATAAGGTTTAAATAATTATTCTTAGAAAATAATAAGATAAATAATGGTTTATCTAATTAATTTCCTTGTTTTGGGTTAAATATAACTAGTAATATTAATTAAATTGGTGTTTAAATAATTATTCCTTGAGGAAAATAAAAAAAATGTAGATTTGTTTAATATTTCCTCATGGGGTTTCCTGTTTAGACCATAAATAACTTAATAAGGGTGGTTTACTAAGTTATTTTCATAGTGAAAGCAATTTTACTTAGGGTAAAATTGGTCTTACATGGTGTGCTTGGGTCCATCTAATGATAATAGGTTATATGACCAAAAAATGGTGTAACATATTGCCCCCCCAGCGTGCGAGCGTTAGGAGCTAATTGTATGAATGAAGTACGTTGTAAGAACTCAATCACTAGACACTGAAGGGGAAGTCAAAGAGAGAGAAGTATAAAGTAAAACAAAGTGCTGAAAGGACTATACCCTGAGGAGGCGAGAATTATAGGTGTGACAAGTCTCTTTTATAAGTGAGTACCTGCTATAGGTGGTGGGGGAGGCATACCTATGCCTGTCGAGGCAATAGTACAAAAAATAAGGCGCCCGAAAAACCACGGGACTAGCCAATATAGTACATGCTGGCATAAACATGAGCAGATAAAAAACATGATAATGAATCCCACATACATATTGTGTCTGGGATAACAGCTAGGACTTGTACAATGATATCTGAGTACATGAGATATAGATACAATCCGGATGCCCCTGAAAACAGGAAAGGGCTCTGAAAATATAATTGATACACGCAATCAAGAAGGCGCTGCAAGTGGCTGAGGCCGACATCATCAAATATATGGAGCTGCATCGAAGGATGAAGTGAAGAATTCATCTAGGTATGTGGGGGGCTACCTATAGGGCCACCCCCTCATGAGGGTTGAGACATCTCACACACACCCGAGTATCACCGATATCAACTGTTGCATCATTGAACCATCAAGTATACGGATCTTGATCATGCTGAAAGGAGCTAGAGCTGAGAAACAATCAAGTCAAAGGGAAAAAGGAGTCCCTTTGCCTGATTCGGGGCACTGAATAAGAGTGGAAGCTAGAACCAAGGTACACTGCCCTCTAGACCTGTCTTCTGGAATGAATGAGCTGATGTCGACAGAAGGAGGTCTGCCATATTAGGTGAGGCAATAAGGGATCCTCAACTAAGGCACAAGAGAAAATAGTAGAGCATCTGGAAGACTGACACCAATGATGATGGTGAAATGGGGGGTACTGAGTAGTGAACTGATGACTTCCCTTGTTAGAGCATAAAGGGCATGGATGACCTGGCAGTGACTGAGACAACATCATGAGGGATAGGGGACAGTGGGACTGAAGGCCATAATGTGCAACACGAGAGAGGGACCAAGAAATGAAGGATGGAGGACTATAGTGGGATGCAAAGGGACACAGGATAGACTCCATGAATGCAATGATGACTTAACTCGGATGCTCTAAACAAGGGTGACTCGATGGTGCTACCACACAGAAAAGGTCCAATTGGGACCATAAAAACATGAGTACAAAATGGTAACTCACGACTAAAGTCGACACGAGACTGGACAAGTATGGAGGCAAAGTGGTGTCCCTAGTATGAGTGTTGCAAGTGAAAAAAATCGATTTTGAGGAGGAGTGAAGTGACGCTTCTTAGAAAAAATGTGTCCTAGTGAAGTATCAAATCACTAAAAACTAACAAATACCCATTTGAGGGCTCAGTGAGAGCTTTCCAATGGTACAGATGGTTCATAAAATTGAGCTATAGTCTAGCCGTAGCAGGTGAAAGGAACATTAGGGGTTTTCTTTTAATAAATCATGTTCCTTCCCAATTCACTCATTCGTAGGTGGAGCTATGGTGAATGTAGTTAGGAGAGAAGGCCCTAAATCTTGCGGCGATTGTAGCAGAAAAACCGACCATTGGAATTGAGATCCGTCAGTTGTAGGTAAGAGGCCTAATCCTACTCTTTCATTTCAGTGGATTGAAAGTTCAGTTTAGGTACCCAGAGCTCATGAACATGCCCGGTCACACTTTTTGGGGTCTGTTCTATGACCTAGGTAGTAGGTACTGGGCAGAAAACTATGACCTGTCCTAGGGAATGACCTAAAAAGTGTGACCTGTCAGAGAAAGGGGGTTTCAGTGCTGTTTTTGGCTGAGATCTGGGAATTTTATGGTTGAGGGGCATAGGTTCCCCCAAGCATGTTGTGGACATGCCAAAATGTATTTAGAAAAAATGGGAATCTAAACACATTTTAATGATGTGGTGCGCCATTTGCTTTCATTATGGTTATGCAGTTTGAGAAAGGGAAAGGAGGATTACCAATCTCTTTTGGTACTACATATATGAATCAAATGGACTTTAAGTTTCCAAATTGGCATACATGGTGTCACTATCCCAAAAAGAGGATTTGGAGATAATGAACTGGTGCTCTCCCAGAAAACTCACAGGTTGGTCAATAACAATGTTGAAGGGACTGGGTTGTTTATGTAATGTGAAGGAATGATGAGGGGTATCATCCCTAGAGTGATCTGAAGTGGTATGGGACTCTAGAGGTTCTTCTAAATGTGGAAGAATAATGGTACTAGAGTTGGCACGACTAGATACACTAGGAGAGTTGTGGATAATTTCTTCTCCTGGTCTCTCAAATATGGGTGCCCCCTTACCCAAACATTGGGTGTCAATGTAATGGCAACAAGGTGTATGTGGTTCGAATGCATGGGTTCAATGTAAGGGGGGATAAATAAATTCAGGGGTGGTGACTACTTCCATAATGTTGTCATCGTAATAGAAGATGGGGTGACCGGTGGAAGAAATACCACCTGACGCAGCGAAGATATATGACTCATCAATAAAGGATCTACTGATGTTGAGCCCAGGGTGATCGTTGAAGGGAGGTTAGGTGAAACATCAGGGGAAGTCTCCAAGGGGACTTCCACCGAGGGTCTCATGGATGATGATAGGTAGAAAATGGTGTACGAAGGCTCCGTCATCTCGACATTAGGAGGGGGAATGTCAATGGGAGTATTTGTATCCTCTGGTTTTGCCGAAACAAAATGTGCAAATGAGGGAGCGGTGGACTCTTTGTGCTTGGCCTCAAATTGGCAAACCGCTTCCAAAGAGGAGCGGTACTCTTCAAGGCAAGGACAGAGGTGAGGATAGTGGCCATGGATTTCACACAAAGCTCAAGGGTAATTTTTGTGCAAAGACTTGATTTTTAGGACTGAATCGAGTATAGTGACATATACCTCTGGGATATCAGACTCTGAAAATGTCTCATTGAAAATGGAATTAAGGTGAGGCAACTCTGGACAAGTATGGGTGGCGTGACCAACAAAATCACATAAAGCACATTGGATGGTATGCTTTGGAGGCCGAGGAGGGGTAGGTTTTTTTGGGGTAGCCTTGTCCTTTGATGCCCCCTTGTGAGCTTTTCCCTTCTTACCCGAAGAAATCGCAACAGGAGGTGGTTCCTGATGAGGTGGCTGAGGAACTGGGGCCGCGAGAGAATTCATGGGGACCGGTTGAATTAGGGTCAAAGAAAGATAAGGTTTGCGTTGACCAGGAAGGGTAGCGGTTGGAGGATCAAGGTACAAGACGAGAATCCCAAGTGTCAAGTTAGGAAGAGAGAGGGTGGCCATGACAGGTACCATGTACACTCCTGGGGGTGGAGCTAGGAACGGTATCTAACCGGAGGGGCAATGGCTAGGCGGGATGGCTCGTAAATGGTTAAGGCCCGAAGGAACCATTCCATGAGGGTAAAGAGTTTCATGGATGCCAGCTGAAGGGCCAGGAGGAGGAGGTCCAGAAGGCTGAATCTAAGGGCTAGGAGTAGGTTGCGGAGGGTGAGGAGGTTTTTGACTAGCCGAGGCGGGCTGCTTGAGGGTAGCCCGAGAAGATTGCATCATGCAAACATTCGATGAGCTGGGATCAGAGATAGGAGGAGGAAGACTAGGGAATGTACCAAGCAATGAGGAATATTTGTAGACTCCAGGTGAGACACTGGTCAAAGGATCGATGGTTTTCTTATTGACCACCGAAGAGATAGTGGACTCAGGGGAGGTCTGAGACTTCGGTTCGTGATATGTCAGCTGGTCAATAGTGACTATCTTTTTGTTATGAGGGAAGGACATCTTGTAGTGGACCACGAATGGGATATCAGAAATCTCATAAGTGTAGCTACGAACCAATAGAATTTTGTAATCTAAGGGGGAATCTATGACTTCTACGTCAACGCAAATGGCCTTGCCCGCAATATTTATAGGACAATTGCGGAATAAGCCAATGGGCTGGGAGGTGTGGCCATCCCACACTTGAAAAGTGATCGTGGAAGGGGCCAAATCAGGTGATCCAAGTTGCTTCCAAATAGAAGAAAAAATCACACAGGTAGATGCCCCCTCATCAATGATGCATCGGGAAACGTTGGCGTTCCGGATCTTGACTGGGATTTGGAAGGCGACGGAAGCAGGGAGAGGAGGACGTTCTGACCAGTCAACATCAAATATAATAAATCGATCTTCGGAAGGATCTACATCTCCCATGGTAGATAGTATAGCTTTTCGTTGTGAAGGGCATGATTGGAGGAGTTCCAGCATTGAAATGGAAGCAGGAGATTGTGCCAAATCATCTACTATGCTATACGAATGGGCAGCTTTGCCAGAAGCAGAATTTCGACGTAGTGGTCCTTTAGGGATATTGGTATGAACCTCCACCTTAGGCTGAGGGATCTGCAAGGGACCATTAGGTGTCGAAAGAGGCTCTATAGAGACCGAAGGAGGTGGCTTGGGGACAGACGTAGCGGGAGGCTTGTTGTACTGACGGGACCGAGTCTGAAGATTTATTTCTATGGTTAGAGGTTGAGCAGAGTTCATCATGACAACCTAGTAATCAGAGGTACCAGATGGAGGAGGTTGAGTGGCCACCTATCCTTCAGGTGGTTGGGTAGCCAAAAATCCCTACTGTGCATTCACCTGCTCCTAAGGGGGCGGTGGATGCTATTGTAGGGGTTGAGAAGGCAAGGGAGGTGGAGGTGCTAATGCTAGAGGAGCTGGAGCACCAAGATGTGGATATGGATAATAAGGAGGTTGGGTAACAGTGTGGTAAAAAAGAGAATGGGAAAAAAGAGGAGGTATGCCATATCCTGGATACGTGCTACCAGGAGGGGGAAAAGTGCAAGAGGTGCTGCCCCCCCCCAAGAAAACCATAGCCCATGGGAGGTTGAGCGTATCGATTGGAGATAGCTCCAACGATACCTTTGACAGCATGAGATGCCCTCGGTGTGTTGGCACCATCGAGTCTGGGAAGATCAGGTAGAATGGTATAAACATAACCCGACTAAGCATAGATCAGGTCATATTTTAATGCCATTTGGAGAGTGGCTTCTTCGGTTTGAGGAAAATGCGATGCAACATATTTCCCAATACGAGGCAAGAGAGATCTAAGGAACCAGTCCATGTAGACACGGTCTTTGAAGGTAGGTGATTGACATGTGCTCTTTCTTCTCTGCCATTCCTAGATATGATCGGATAGGCAGGTCGCAGATGATTGACGGAAAGAAGTCAAAATTTCGATACCAGTGTTATAAAGAAAGGGGATCTGGAAGTAAGATAGAAAATCCTGGGCAAGAGTCGCAAAGGTGGTATGAGAGGAAGGGGCCTGATCAACATACCACTTAGAAGCTTCAGCTGTAATCTTCTGTTGGAACAACCGAAGACGGATAGAGTCATCGGTAATGGAGTTAGACGAACACCAGATGTGGAAAGATCCAACATGATTTGTAGGATCTTCTCCAGCAAGGCCTTCGAACTTTTGGATGTCGGAAGGGAGCTTCGTCATTATAGCAGGCCAACTAGCATCATGGTGTATAGATTCGTTTATCAGCTGGTAAAAATCGAGGAGGCTGAGGCTTTCCATGAAGGGGATAAAGGGCGCAACCGGGGTAGTGTCCGTTGCGGTCCCACTAGTGGTATTCCCAGCATGAGAGCTGGGGTTACCACTAGCATTAGGTCCGGCACCAGACATGGTGAAGGTGACAAGGGGAGAATCAACGACGGAATGAGAAGGAGAACCCAATGGACCATAAGAAGAGTCGGAGTACGGACTCAGTGGAGGACTAACTTGAATCCTACGCGGAGGAGTAAGGCTTCCTACCCGAAACTGAGGATGAAGGCCAAGAAGTCTCCGGGATAAACACCTTGGTGGCACAATGATGAAAACACAAACATGGCATAAAGGAAAAAGAGACCGACAAGGGCAGGGAGGTGCAGGATCAACTTATTACAATGTTGAAACAAGGGCAAAGAGGTGCAGGATCAATTGATTTCAATTCTTTTAGAGTCTTTTCTTGGCAGTGTTAACCAAGCCCTTTTTCACTTAGGGTGTGTGTGTAAAGTGTGTAAATTTTAATTTTTAAACCCAGACATTTGTAGAGAAAAATAAAAAGCGTGTTATATAGCTGCAAATAAACCTGCAAATGACAGTATATAAGCCTACAAAAATAGAAAATAAACAGCTAATAGTGCAATAATCTAAACCCAAGGAGGCGGGCCTCTCAACAAATAGTCTATAGATGAGAAAAAAAAATAATCAAAACACACTAAAAAACCCAATAGATCTAAGGTTAGGAGGGACAGGGATCTAAAGGACCAAATCTATTGGAAAGTGGTGCAGAGACAACAACAAATCAGAGGCAAAATTGATGTAAAAAGTGGTGGCGAAAGGCTATTTCCAGGAGGGAAGCAGAGTGAAACCTGAAGGAAAACCAAAAAAAAGCTAAATGAGGTGATTTGGATGGATAAAAAGCCTATCTGAAGTGGATGTAAAGGTGAGGTATCAGATCTGAAAAAATGGCTGAAGACTTTGAAATTTCAGACAACCTGCAACAGCAAAAACTCCTCCACAAGAAGTGGAGGGTAATGAAGCCCTAGGGTGCTAGGTTCCCACTTAGTTGAGAAAAACAAAATAATTACAGGTCCAAAACGGATAGATATGAAGGTCATACAACCCTGAACAGAGGCTCAAGCAAACCCAGAAAACTTTTAGAAAAATTTCGGCAAAAAGTCCAAGTCGTAGTTTTTGACTTGTTTCGGCAAAGGTCGCACTTTTTGGGTTGTAAGGTGCGTCCTGAGGGTCCAGGTCATAGGTTTTGGGCTGAAAAGTGTGACCTGCACTTCCGGCACTCTCGGCGGCAGGTTTCAAAAAAAAAAAAAAAATGGTCGTCTCAACTGCGGCTGATGTCTTTCACCTGCGCAATAGGTCTGAAAACACGTGGAAGTTATAATTTTTATTGTTTTATGGTTTTATAGGTTAAAAAAAACATCAATAAAAGAAAAAACAAGGGGCTGAAGAGAAATCCCAGAGTTTGAAGCAACTGGATATGCAAGGATTAGAAAAACGACAGCGGTCATAATCATAAACCCATGTGGAGTCGCCAATTGTTAGTATGAGTCTTAATTCCAAACGTATGAAAAAATACCACTTTAGTTGCGCACAACCAATAGCCCTAACAACAGAGATGACTGCCAATATCTTCAGATCTCTAGTTAGGTGATCAAGATAAATGCTGCAAAAATCTAGATCTATGCATTAGAAGACATTAAACAGTAGAAAAAACAAGATTTACTCCATGCATCCAATAGACAAGACAAGAATATGTTGAATGAATTTTGTATTAGGGGCACCTGGGAGGAAAACACAGGAGGGTGTCCCTAGTTCTCCTCAATGGGATGGGTTCTTGAAAGTCCTCAGCACTTCAGATCTAGAATTCCTCTCTCTTGATGGTGTAGAAAACCCAGACAAAAATGGTTGCAAAATATGACTATGATGGTGAATTAATAGTCAGACCAAAAGTATAGATCCAGAGTCATCTTTAGGCAACAAAAGGTGGTAAATGAATGGGAAAACCCTTCTATTTATAACAAAATATTGAGTTAGTCTAGATATTGGTGCATAATTAAAATATTATTAACTAAATCAAGATCCAAATTTTATGGAATATTTTGTTATATTTGTTGGTGGGAAAAGGAATTTGACTTGGGTCAAATCCCTTTATTTGTAAATAAAAATAAATAAATGATTTACTTATCATTTAAGGATGTGGTTGAGTAATAATCAAATAAATAATGATTTATTTAATTATTTAAGGGTGATTTAGTAATATTTAACAAAGAATATTATTTGAATAAGGTTTAAATAATTATTCTTAGAAAATAATAAGATAAATAATGATTTATCTAATTAATTTCCTTTTTTTGGGTTAAATATAACCAAGAATATTAATTAAACTATTTTTTAACTAATTATTCCTTGAGGAAAATCAAACAAATGTAGATTTATTTAATATTTCCTCATGGGGTTTCATGTTTAGACCATAAATAACTTAATAAAGGTGGTTTACTAAGTTATTTTCATAGTGAAAGCAATTTACTTAGGGTAAAATTGGTCTTACATGGTGCACTTGGGTCCATCTAATGATAATAGGTTAGATGACCAAAAAATGGTGTAACAAAGAGTCTCCTCCTTTTCAATAATTTCATCATCTTTATGTTCTTTAATGACAAGAAGGAGATTATTGTTTTGTAGTAATATCCATGATATAATATGGATATCATTTATATCTAGAGGAGCTATCATGTATGTTTGGAAATTTTGTATTTCGGCACTATAAGAAAGTTTCTAAGGTATTTTAGCATTATGGTTTCAAAGCAATGGTGCAGGTAGTTGATTATGAGATTGTGGTAATTTAATGTCTTGTAATGGGAGAATTTGGCTTGGGGTCAACTAGCGGTGAAATTGATGTTGTGGAGGTTGTGCTGGTGGGGGGTATTATTGAGATTGGCATTGAGGTTACGGAGGAAAATATTAATGATATTGTGTATATATACTATAAAATTCTTGCCAACATTGTGGCCAAGATGGGTTTTGAAGCTGAGGTGGCTAGGGTTGCGAAGATAAGGGTGTTTTCTAACTATTTTGATATTTTTGTGCATAATATTGAAATTTTGAATTGGGATCTTACATTATACCTTTTTGATGAAGATGCTAAGGTATCTTAGGAGCAACAAAGAAAATGTGTTCTAGTATTTGACTTGATCCACTATCTTCTTAATAAAAAAAATTCAACCCAGGTAAAGATGGGAAATCTATCGTAGCATGTGATTCTACCCAAATGACACAAATTTTATTATTATGAGGTGGACTTTCCCTTAATGAATGTTTCTTTCTACATCTAGGGAAAAATATAGATAAAGAAACATTGTGAACTTTTGTCTTGTTTATCATTCTTAACATATCAATATGTTTACTTAGATTACCAAGAATGTTTGTTTTAAAATTATTAAGAAAAATTCGAATTTCAACTCAACTTATCGATCCTAATGCAGGTTTACTTACTCTTGCTATGGATGGATATCTAGGAATTTTGTTATACTTTGTTATATCCCTCTTGATATGTTCTTGCATAAGTCAAAAATCTCTTCAAGTGATATTTGAGACACATCTCCTTTACCCATTAGGTTAAGGAGATCAATCTAATCATATGTAATTGCTCTAAGTAAGAGGGTTTTTCAGTGTATCAAATCCTAGATTATGTGACTTCCCCCCTTAAAACTACATGCAAAACTATTTACAAGATCCTCAAGACACTCATCTTATTTTTCTATCAATTTCAAGATTTCCTCTTTAAAATAATGATGTATATAATAGTATTTATATTTAATGCTCAAAATTTGGAATTGTTTCTAGCCACATTGAAATATGTATCTCTTAAATGGTTTATGGGTCTTCTATTTTCATACCATGAAAGTTATAAAATGTTAATGGAAATATGTTCTTCATATTAAAATTAGTGTCAACATCCTGATTGGGAAATCCATAAGGATCTTCTTCATAGTCACCATCTCTATCGACATTACCTCTTCATTTACCTCCTCTTCCACCACTAGGATTTCTTCTTCCTCCTTTGCCACCTCCAAGTAGTGGCCTTTCTCCTCCTCCTCCTCATCTTATTAATGTTTCATGTCCATTGGGAGTATTAAATACTTCTCCTTCACCTTTTTCCATTGATTCCTCATAGATGAGGAAATAAGCTTCTTCAACTAGATTTTCTACTTTTGATTCTTCTAATAATGGCCTTCCAAGGAAATTTCATTTGTCTTCTACTTATTCTTCCTTGGTAGGTACCTCTAATTAATGTCCAACAAGTTTTTTTCCTATTGAAGAAAGGAAGAAAACTACCTTAGTTGAATATTTAGGTTCATCTTATATTTCTTTTGTGGAAGAAGTTAGCTCTTCTGTAGTTGTAATTTCTTATCTTTATACCTGAGGGAGTCTTATTCTACCTGCAAAAGTCAGAATTCATGATATGGATGGTGATGTGGCTCTTACTACACCACGTGGCCTAGTGGGGGTGGATGGTGATAATGAAATTGAAGTTCTTCCTCTAAAAAATATACCTCTAGAGTCTCTTTCCATATAAATGCATTCTATAATGAATGAGTTTTGACTTTTATGAATCTAATAATGAGATTCAATTCAACAACTGAGGTTAGGAGGAACCTCATAATGTGATGCATAGGTTCTTATCTCGAATATTACCATTATCCATAGCCAAAGTTGCATAAAGTAATGACATTCTAAATTTAAGGCTAACTAGTATGGGCACTTCATCAGCAATTATGACAAAAGCGTTGGGTAAATTAATTGGGCCTTAAATTAATTTAAGTTATATTTTCAATCCAAGAATGTATACTTATGAATTACACTAACGATATGCTATAGGAAATCAATTTTCAATTATAGAGACGTTTTAATCTATGAATGAGAAATAATTTCTTGATACTATGGAAGTAAATGAAATTTATTCTTGTGAAAACATATGAGATTAAATGAAACATTTCAATTTAAATCCTAGTGTAGAGTGTTATGAAATGCAAACATGATTATATCCTTTGATGAAATTATTCTTAAGAAAAACACATGTATTTGATTCTTGTAAAAGCATGAAATTTTCTTATTCTAAGAAAGCAAGATAATAATCTTCTAGGAGAGTGATTGAAATGTATTCTATGAAAGAAATAATTTTTATTTTAAGAAATCATTTAGACCTGATCTAATAAAAACATAAAAAACTATTCTATCAAAGAAGGAAACTGTAATCTAGAAAAATTAAAGGAAAATATACTAGCAAAACAATGAAATACATATTGTATGAAAGCAAAGACAACTATTCTAATATGATGAAAGTAAAGATCGTTTATGCTAGAAAGAAATTATCTATTCTAAGGAAAGCAAAAACATTACCTATGGAGACAATAGCATCATTCTATCTATGAAAGAAATGAACCTATGTGAAACTTCGAATTGGAAAACTTAAAAAGAGCTCGTGATTAATGCTTAGAGTCCTTTGATGTGTAGTGAGTGAAAGCATGTGGTATGCAAACAATTATGAAATTATGTGCTCTTAAATTATAACTGTGAATCTATGTGAAATCAAATATCTAGAAATGAATGTGAAAGTATAACGCTAGAAATGTAAGTTTTTTTAGTGTTTTGGATGTAATTCAAGCACTTGATCTATCCTGTAAAATAAGAAACACGGTGAGTGAAAATAAATACTAACTATGAAATAATGTAGAACATTTAATTTTGAAATAAAATAGAGTAAAAATAGATTATGTAAATAATTTATATTATAGATCCTAAATTCCACAAGGGGGGCCTTGAGGTGATGGATGATATTGAAAGAACACACAAAAATTTTACTACTATTAATGCAAATTTTTCATCAGAACTCAATGATAACAAGATAAAATACTTAGGATTAAACTATAAACATTGCATCCATAAATTCCATTCACAAGATTTGTTCCTCACTTGTAATGAAGTCGATTTAGAATGTATTTGGTAAATAACTAACTGAGAAATGCATTGATAAAAATATGAAGAGAGAAGTGATGATGAAGTATCCTATTACATTTGAATTTTTTATTCTAATGACTCACTAATGACTCAACATATCATTTGAAGGTATATTATACACTTCATCACTTATTTTTGTTAATTCTTAGCATGTTGAAAATCATCACTCACATGAAGTTGATTTGTTTCCAAGTAGTAGTTATTATGTACTCTGCCTTTGTTCCATATGACATGTGATATTTGACCAAGAGTTTGATTGGTTATTTGGTTATCTAGTGATATTTTTCTTGCAACAAATGGGTGGTGTTAGTGTCCAAATGTTCAGTGATCAAATGTACTCTTTCAAGTTTACTTAGTAGTGGTCCTAGGAAAAATTTTCATGTTCAAGTCAATTTTCAAATGAATTTTGTTCATTGAATGTGTCTAGTTCTAAAATGCTACTCCCTTCACCCATTCATGTTCATGTCATCCATTATCACTTAGGGTCATAGGTCAGTCAAATACCTCCATCTAGGTCATGGTTTACGCTTGTTTTGTTTTGTCATCATGCTGTCCAATCATGTCATGAAAGAAAGGAAAATAAAGGTCATTGTAATTAGTCAAGTAACCTTCATTATGAGTTAGAAAATATAGGTAATAAAACAAAGGAAACTTTTCCTTTTTGAAGAAGTATGCTCCATGGTCAAAAGAGCTCCTCTCTCATGCTCACAACTCTCCACAACCATCCAAAGATTGGAAATTTGCTACATTTTTTCCTTTCAAGCTCCAAGAAACCATCAGAACGGTCAGTTCATCATTTTTGAAGTTTAAGAAGCTTAAAATTTAGTAATTGATCATCCCTCACCTTCCATTTAACTCAATTTCTTCAGCAAAAGGTGGATTCCCTCTTCTAGGTTTTTCAACTACATTTTTCGTTTCATTGTTGTTTATCTTGCTTTAGTTGGTAAAACACTAATTTCATCATCTAAAACCCTCATACATCATCCTTAAAGCATCCATGTGCCTTATAAAATCATTACCTATCACTCATACCTTATATCTATCATTTTCACTCAAACCCTAGTTTTCACTAGGTTTTTGCAAGGAAACTAGGAAAACTCTATGTTTTAAACTTTTGGGCATATTTCTCATACCCATTTCTAGAAATTTAACTTCCATCGTATTGATAACTCATCACCCTACCTCATCAATTTTTTGGGGATTTTCCTTAGCTTATTTCTACCTCATTTATGCTCCACAAGCCACCCTACCACCTTTCCCTCATTTCCTAATTCGGCACCTCCCCTACCCATTTCATCTAGATGGGGTTTTCATATTGTTGAAAAAAACCATGGAGGGAGAAGAAAAAAGCCCATAATGGACGTCATAATTATAGGCCATGGCATCATTTTTAGAGCTTCGTGATCATTTTCTAGGGTTTACATCAAAGGGATACTTTTGCTTCAAAATACGTTTTTCAATAAATGGAGATGAATTTTCCAAAAGTGAAAGAGGTTTTTGTAAATAATAGGAAAAATAACAAAAAATGCTTAATTTTATGAACAAGTATTATTATTAGAGATAAGTTCCAAAAATACAGTTGCTCCAAGTCATTTTCTGTACTTTTGAATACGTTGTCTTCAAGTCAATGTTTCATGGGTTTGGAGCAAGGGTTTGCAGTGCTTGATGACTCCATTTTGTAGCCAAAATCATAATATTTCCAACCTTACCACTTGCATCCCCATAATCCTATGGGAACGCCTCCAAAATCCCTCTAAAATTAGGCACTACTCTTCTCCACAGAGTGCGCCGCGCTTCTGCAAATTTTGAGTGATCAACTTCAAACTTGGATTTTGAGAAAATGGGAAAGCATTTTGGAAAAATGGAGAATTTTTATGTTTAGAACATGCCAAAGAAAAAAAAATCTCTCATTTTGGAAAAAAAAGTTATGTTTAGAGAGATATTGATCCATATTTAAGCCCTATTTTTGTGGAATTGTTTTTGAAAATCTGGAAAGTCTGCCTTCACAGAAATGAAGCGCCAAGGCACTACGCTTTTTCTCAGGAAACCTAAATGAATATTGTATTATATGGTTGGGTGAATTTTAATTAGTAAATTTCATATCTAGAACTGGTTTTTCATGACAAGCTCTAATTTTAAAGAAAAATCCAAAAAACAACCATTTTTCTATGCTTCTACCAGTGTTTTTGACTAGACGCTATGCTTCTTTAGTAAGGTTGGGAGAATAAAATTTTAGAGGCACTCCTGTGGGTTATTTCTCAAAATTCAAGATGTTCTAGAAAGTAGACACACATGGCTAATTATACTATATTTCATATTTGGATTTAGATCCCTAAAAGTCCCTCAAAATCACCTTAAAAGTGGCACCATTCTTCTACAAAATGGCACTATGTTTTCGTCAACAGGCGCTACGCTTCTGCATTGGATTCCCTCAGGACACTTGTCAAGCTAGAAAAAGACAAAATCTTGAGGTTTATATGTCCTTTGAGCTGTCATTGGAGTGATTGAGTTTTCTTTTTCTTCTTATCATGAGGATACATGTAACTTAATGTGGGAGACACACACTCCTAGTCTTTAGTTGAATTTGAAGAAGTGGTTTCTAACTTCCCTAGATTCTAGGAGGTTACTCATATCATGTAATTATAATGCATTTTAAATGGGATTTAGACCCTATGAGGTGTCATTTTTCATATTTTATATAAGTAGACCCACTTTAGTCTTTTTTTGGGTTGGATAGTTATTTTTTGTAGTTGAGCTATTGTATAAGACTTTTGGAATGAAATCAAAGACAATGTTGCAAAATTTGTGTTGAGAATCTTGTGGTATGCCTTGGAGAATTTGTTCTTTATCGGTATTTTTATCTTATCATGTTGAATGATATGTCTTCCTCTTTCATATACATGCTTCTATGTGTTCATCTTGTCATTCTATAAGCAGAAATCATGCCTTTTCATGCTTTGTCTTAACAAGATTTACATTATATGTGTATGCTCTTCTAAATGAATGAATTCACCTCAGTGCTCATTCATATTTTATATCATTTCATCCTATACACAATGAAAAAATAAATATGCTTTCACGCTACCTACCTGGCCTCATCCATATTTACTGAAAATTGATCTTGAATTCATACCTTAAACCCTAGACCAAGTCTCCTTAATGTCATTCCTATCCAACACACAAACATCAAACAAAAACCATATTTACTAAGATTATATACCTAGCCTAAGATCATTAGATATTCAATCATTTCATTAGCTATAAAGTGACATTGAGATAACCCTCTCTGGTCCTGGTAGGGATAACTACCTGACCTAAATCCTGGTACGTGGTTACCTTCCTTCAATCCCACTCTCAGCCTTGGGAAGTTGGGGGAGTGATAACATGTGGAGCACCATTTTGGAGTGTTTTGACATATTCCCGTGTGCTTTAGTTGACCTGCTTACTTTGGAAACCAATCGAACCTTGGATTCTAATATAGAATGTCACCAGAGCTACAAAATTTGTCATTTTCCATAATTTTTTTGAATTATATCAATCTTATAAAGAAGAACATACATAACCATAAAGGTGTTGGAAATTTTACCTTTTTATGTTTTGTTGCTATGATGGTCGTTTTTCATGCAAAATATGGTAACAAGATATGAGAACAAGGAAATTATCGAAGTTTCTAGAAAGGATAAGTGAAAAACTAGAGTAGAAATTAGTTAAAAAGGTACCAATTCTTCTTCCCAACACTACTTAATACAAATTTTGTGAAAAATTATAAGACCTATCGTGATTAACTATTCTAGTGTATATTCATGGAATTTTATAGATAAATGCTGACTACAATTTATGATCTAATAGAGACATTGAATGAGGCATGGAAGAGAGGTGGCTAGCCCAAGGATTGACTCCATGAGATCCTACATGAAGCTTAAGATATCAATCACTTGAGCTACCCCACCATGTTAAAAAATGTTTAGAACATTTTAACCCATCTTCAAGCAAGAGTGATATTATTGTCCATCCCCAATCAACTAATTAGGGGTAAACTTGTTACAATTAATATTTGAACATAGGTGGAGAGGATGGAAACTTCTCCACTCAACAATCTAAGATAAACCTAATTTTCCTAAAATATTTGCAACTACTGTTTGTCCACAATTCTGGAATCTAGGTTAGGGCCTTAAAATCACTGAGACTACCAATCTAAATATCATAACAAATGACTTTGCGTAGTGGAATATAAACAATAGTAAATCAACATGTGAACAAATATAGACAACGTTTACAATTTTTAACAACCTAACTTCATTATATTAACAAATTGTAATACAATATTTTAGGGCTCCTGTACTAGGGATAATGGCCCTCATACATCCACTAATAGAAGAATACAAAAAAAGATACACTAATGGTCTTGCTAATGTATTTGACAATCATAGCTCCTCTTTTCATACCTTGAACACAATTGTTAGTCCATTTTCTCCCAATATGAAAATCTTGCCTCTATTAGTGGTCTTTCTCCTTTAAGTCACTGAACATAAATTCTCCAACTGCTCTCTAGCTTATTTTTAGTCCTTCAATTCATCAACCAATAGGGGAATTTTTAGGTCTAAAATGGGCCTCCTAAGGAAATTATAAAATAATAGTGGAAATAATAAAATAAGAGTTGATTACATCATCAAATTTTAGAGGGAAAAAAAGGAAAAACTATTTTTCAACTCGTATTTTCAACTTATCTCTCTATGGGTTTACTTAAATTTCGAGAGGAAACATTCGTTGGATACAAAACTTGATTTCCCATCCAAGGAGTACCCATGTTGCCTACTTTAGATGGACACTAATATATGAAAAATGAGAAATACTTGAGAAAAGTGATTGTAAACATTTGTTTTCATGTATTTATCATTTTTGGTGTAGTAGGGTCCATTGAAAGTATGCAACATGGGTACTCCTTGGATGAGGAATTAAATTTTTCATCCAACGAGTGCTCCCTCTCAAAATTTGGGTAAAAAATTAGAGAGATAAGTTGAAAATACGAGTTGAAAAAGTAGTTATATTATTTTATTGTTTTTAAATATTTTTACCATTTTTACTCCAGAATTGGTGAATTTCCCCTCATGGTTGACATCATTATATTGAATCCTATTGGTTCTTATAAAGTTTATTTTTGTTGTACATTTTTCTTAGGAGGCCCATTTTAGACCTCAAAATTCCCCTAATGACAGAGAGACTCTTGTTGATTTTTTCACAACTCTGTTCGTGAAAAACTCTCAACTACTCATTATTTCTCATTAGCTCCTTTGGGAATTCTTCCATCTAATGCATTCGTGTGTTGATCCAATGAGGACAAACTTTGGATTGGAGAGCGTCCACCTATTACTGCAAGATTTCCTTCACCAACACTGAACTTGGGTTGACTCACTTAGTTGTCATTTTATCTTCAAAGTGTCAACACTAGATCCTCCAACCTTCACTCTCCTTAAAGTTGTCAATGTCCTTCTTGGAAACTGATCTAGGGCTACTTTGAGCACCTACTTATTTCCCTACAACAACCTCAAGTTGCCCAATACAAATATGTCCAACATGGACAACTCATCTAATAGAAACAAGTCAAACTTATACACATCAATACATACCTTTTTATCCCTATTCTAGGTTTGTTTCTTCTGTTGTAAGTTTCATCCTAGTTAGGGTTGATTTCAGACCACATTAACACCTTATTTCTCCTCCCAAAACCCTTGCTCCAGTTGTGGTTTCCTTCCACATCAGCTCCCATTCCCTTTGTTGGCTATCAGGATTGGTATGAACCTCTTTCTAGGCCCTTTTTCCCCTCTAACAAGCTGCTAAAGTATTTTTCCTGGTTTGCAATCACCATAGGGATATGTTGCCTCCAAATTCAAAGATAAAACCACTCAATATATCACAGAAATAGTCCAGAATCCATACAAAACAACTTAGACATGCTCCTCATCTCTACGACCCTAAAATAGTCATGAAAGGATGAAAAAACAAACCCTTATCTCTTTGCTTGAGGTCTACTCCTAATTTGCAGCCAAAACATAATTGTATCTTATGAAAAATTTCTCCTTGGATATGCCAAATGAGCTCCAACACCTTCCTTATTTATAAACTTCACTTGGGTGCCATCTACTATCCCTTAGGGCACGTTTTAAGACTAGATGACTTCTCTTTAGTGCCTCAACCCCAAAAAAAAATATAAAAAACTTATATCTCGTGTTGTAGAGCTCCTCCTTTGGTGTTCTTTGTGGCCCCTGGTTACTTTTAGGGTCCTCTACAACCTCCAAATGTAAAATGTAAAAATATCCTTGAGGTTTCACATCCACAAGCTTCGGTGAAAATTATGATTATATTCTTAGCCCACAAATCCATTTGTGGCGCCACTTCTACCAAATCCCTGAACCCAAGGGCTTGGAGTGCCTCCCAAGACACCAATCTCAACACTCCCTCTTAGCGAGATAGGTAATTCCAAGACTAGGAAGTAACTTGTCATCATTCTCACCGCTAGCTATACTACCCCAAATCCTAACACTCATAACTATGGAAAACCCTGTAGTATGAGCTACATCCTTCTCAAAAGTATCATTGCCACTAGAAGCATCCTACTTCTTATCCTAAGAAATTTTTAGACCATTTCATGATTCCTTATTTCAGTTGTAAGATCACCCTTGCTCCCCGCTGACCATGTGCTCTTCTTGTGCTACACATTCTCCTTCTAAACATGAAAACTACCTCTAGAATGTGGCTCCCTATTAACCTATAGAACCTTGAACTTATTCTTTGGAACCTCTACTTGCTCCTCTAAAACCTACGCATGCTTCTCTGGAACCTATAGCTAGTCTTGTTTTTTCGTCTCATGATCTAAAGGCTTGCCTGAAAACCTATATAGACCATGCACACTGACTCCAATCACAACACTTGCAAAGATAAATCCTCTAGGCCGAATTCTCGCTTTCCCACCCTGGAAAAAAACCTCAAACCCGTTTTTCTCCATCACTAAGAGAGACAACATGTTATACATAAGCTCTAGTACAAACAATACATCTTGAACTTGCATCAAATAACTTGACTCCATCCTGAATGGAAAGAAACCCGATGCCATGATCTCTTCCTCACTCTTGTCATCCAACACCATGTGCAAGTTTGAGTCCCACTAAGCTAGAGTCTCAAATGCATCTTGTGAACCTGTCATGTGCTTCGATGCACCATGTTCCACATACCATGCAACCTCGTTGATGGTACCCTGAGAGAAATGAGAGATCAAAGAAAAATACTCACTCCCTAATCTCCTGGAGAGATCATATATCTCAGTAGAAGTGGCAATACATGAAACCTTATTACCCTTCTTCTTCTCATACTCTCCCTAATTCTTCCTCAGACATGTTAGTGTCTATGAGTCACTAGTGATCAAATTTTATCTTCTAGTATTCTTTGATGTCTTTGGTCAAATTTTTAAATTTTCAAATAAATTTGACATGTCTTTTCATTTTCAAATGAGTCTTGAGTCATGCCATAGGTATCATTACTACTCCCTCCATTTTCAAGGTCATAAAATGAGTGTCTTGGTCATCATTTTGGTCATTAATTCATTCACATTCATTCTTAGAGGTTTCGAAGTTCCAAATACTAGTTAAGATATGCATTAGGTGTCACCATTTTCTCATGTCATCAAAATCTACATGGGAGTCATGCCATCACCATTTTCACCATCATGGGAGTTAGTAATTACGGATAAGTTTGTCAAAAAGGTATCAAATTTACATTCATCCCACATTGAGATGTAACCTTTCCAAACAAAGTAATAAAGCTATAGTACAATCACCTCATCAAGTCACTTCTCAAAAGGACATGTGATGTCACACCATCACCAAAGAAAAAAACTGACTTTAAAGAAATAAAAGGACCATCCAAGCATTAAAAATATTCATTCCATCCTCCGAGAACACTTCTCCACCATTGTGCTTCATCTCAGCCATCATAACTGTTAGTCATTAGTAATTTTTTCCTTTATAGATGACTAAATACTTATCCTATATTTCTAGAAACAAAGTTCATGGACATTGTGAGTTCTAGAAATCTCACTACCTTCATTATCCTTAGGATAATTTTTCACTATTTCATCGTCCCATCATGTCAAGCTCAGCTCACCAATCCCATAAGACCAATCAGGGGCTCATGTCACTCATTTTGTCTATGTTTTGTCACCTTTGGCCTCAATCCTCTGTTTTTACCTAACCCCTCCACTGCTACCTAGGGCCACCAATCAACCAGCTCTCTTACATCTCCAAAATACCTCAAGCATTGATGGTATCAAAATTATCTCTATAGGCTCTTTAGATAAATCAAGTAAATTAAATTTTGGATGTTCAATACATAAGTCTATCAAAAACTTTGTTTTACATTTAAATGACCCCAAAATCTAAGTTTTTAGTCAAAGGCCAAGCCCAAGGAACCTTCCACTAGGTCACGTAGGGTTTCATAGGTCATAGGGTTATTTTGGTGTTCTAAGTCTCTGTTTTTCGTATGTCAAGAGGCTGCATTCAAAGAAGAAGAAGGTCAAGTAACTTGTCCAAAAATGATCAAAAGCCATTCAAGAAAGTCCTCCTTAGCCAAAGCTCAAATTTTGCACGGGATAGCTACCCTTGCTCACATTTCTGCAAGAATGACCAAGATGGCCATCAGCCTAAAAAGAGGTAAGGTAATAGGATGAATCTTCACAAGAAGACATCCACATCAAAGAGAAAGGCAACAGACCTATGTTTAAAAGAGAATCGGGGTTTTGTGATTTATTGACAAGACAATGATTCCAAGCAAAGAAACATGACAAGGACCAGAGGAACAGAAGACACCTCAACACAATCAAGAACACATTGAAGATCTTCAGAAATCATGAATGAATAAGGGAAAAAGGTGAGGTAAATTGAATAGAAATGAATGAAATTGAAAGGGCTATAGAGAACTTAGAAGACAACACTCCTTATTTTTCTCTAACAACCCTAAAACCTAAGAGTTTGGAAGGATGGACAGAACAGGTAAAATAAAGATGATAAGTTCTCCTTCATAAACAACATAATCCATTCAAAGGATATCCAAGGTGCCCTCTAGGGTTTGTCAAAACAACACTGATTCACCTACACCAAAGGAAGAAATGGTAAAGAATATCAGTATGAGGGAGCCCTAGCTTTCAAAGGTACAATAAAATGTCTTCAAAATGTTCAAGACAAAGAAAACATAAGCTAAAGTTCCAAAGAAGAAAATCATGTTGAGAATAAGTTCACTCTTGAGAAAATGAGGTGTCAAAGTCCAAACAATGACAAAGAGACCAAAATCCATGTGTTATGGCACCTGCAGAAATCAGAAGTGGTCAAGGGGAAAACATGGTAAAACTGATGCACACATCTTTGCCAAAAAAGACCTCACTGTCAAAAATATCAGTAAAAGGTGAGGAACACCTATTTTAAGTCTATTGCACTCAAAAATGCCAAAAGGGATAAGAACAGTATTTTCAGTTTGTCAAATGCATGCTAAAAATAGTTTGAATAAGTGCCCAGACTTTCAAAGGTAAAAGAGATGAAAAGGACATCTATATCCTTTCAGCCATCCATCACCACAAAAGAAGAAAAGATGCCTTGAAAAAGCCTTCAAAAACCCCTGCAAAAGATATAAAGGGTATTAGTCAAATGAAAAAAATATTGAAGAAACATGGTAAGATTGGGTTTATGAGTTTAATTTATCTCCCTCAAGGGGTATAAAGGTGTTTCAATTTCATTTTAAACTCATTTAGCACTCGGTGAAGAGAAAAAGTCTTCAGAGAGAAAAACAATGTTTTCTGGCCGTTTTCTAGGCAATTGTTTCTGGCGCTGCGCAAATTGGTGGTGCTACGCAAATACAAGCTGACACTGTGCTAACTGGCCATCCACCCATTCAGAATAACATGGATCTGTGCTAATGAGCCTCGGTACTACAAAAATCTCGAGCGCTATGCTAACGCGGGCCTGACCCACCTGGACACCGACAAACACTGCACACACCCATCAATGTGCTAACCCTCGGGTAGGGCTGTCAGCGATACGCTAATGGGCCAACCTAAAAACTCGGGTAGGGCACTTCACAAACACAGAGAGCCTTCAAAAGGAAAAATCTCTTGCCCTATTTCAAATTTTTGTCCTCCATTCTATTCCAAGATCTTTAGAAGAGCTAAGAATTGGCTACATGAATTGGATCAGGGAGCTACAAGAATTTTTGGAAATTAGACTCATCAGGCTTTCCAACGAGCCATCATAGAACCAAATACGACATCAGGAATGGGTCCAAAACTTGGTTTCAAAAGACCCTATTTTATGTTAAAAGTGGCACTGCACAAATAGACTGTTTAGTGTGTTTTGGACCAAAAGTCAACAAAACACACTCATTTATTGCAAAATCATTTTTAAGTGTTTTTTGAAGAAAATCACTTTATAATTAGGTGCATGAAGTTATTTTAGCATTTATTTTATGAGATATTTTGTGCCTTGGGCCTTGCATGGTCTCTTACGCATAAATGACATTTATGAGTGATTTTGACATTTTCCAACCCTATCTAGGGTTTTTTCCCTCCTTTGCTGAGTTAAATAGAGCATGAGGGCTTCATTGTAAATGTTGGCATTTGATGAGCTTTGAGAGCAATACATGGTTTTTATGAGCTTGGAGAAGAAATTGGTGTTGTGAAGTTTATGAATGACTTGCTTGGATTGATGATGTAGAAGCTTGTTTGTAGGATTCCTTAGCTTGATTAATGGTGATGTATTATTAATTTTTTCATGTTTTCTTGTTATCATTATGTTTCATCCTTATTCGTTGCAGTAGAATAGAAAAGTATAGGTTGAGAAATGCTCTTTAAAGAACCTTAGTCCTCCTGCCTTCTATTGCCTTAATGTTTTCTTCTGTTGGGTGTGTTTGAGGAATTCTTAGCTGCTCCTTAAGCCTCTTTATGCTTGTTTGTCTCATCTATGGATTAATATGCTAGTTTACAAATATGATTCATGGCAAGCCCTACTTATTTGATGCTATCTAAACTCTATTTTGAAACCTTTCTTTGAAGTACTGCTTGCTAGGTTAAGTCAAAGAGGTGTTGTTCTGATCTTGCCCTTCATCCATGCCTATCATTCTACCTCAGAGTTCTTTGTAGCTTGATCAAAAATGTTTAGGAATTCCCTCTTTGATTGATTGAATTTATTGTGTCATCGTATATGTTTTCCAATTTTGAAGGTGAAATACTAAAGTAAGATAAGGTTTTCTTGCTTTCTTTGTTTCATTGGAATGTTTATCTTGGATATTTATTTGTTTAAGTATTTTCATTGAGTAAATGGTTTTCCCTATCTCATGATTAGTATCTTTTGCTTATCATATTTAATACCTAATTTTTTATGGGTAAATGACAAAGGATATTCCACTACCCTTTGCCCTACCTTGTTTTTCCCCAACTTGATGTCCACCCCACTTCACACATTACCTTAAGGAACTATTAACCTTGGTAGATTGGCCCTGTAATGCACTCTGATTGATGAATGATATACTCATGACCTTCATTGACTCTATAGCACAATGATTTAAAGACCTCTCACTCCACCTATTCTACATGTTCATCTTACCCAACCAAAACAATCAACAAAACCTACACTTAACAACTAGCCTAAAATCGACCATCTAAAGAAAACAAGAACACATCCTTTTCATATAATAGAGAGAGCCCTCTCTGAGTCTAGGAAGGCTAGTTCCTAGGACTCCAAATACTGGTTTCATGTTACCCTGTCATTTGGTCTACCAATCTTCCAAATCACGGGACACTAACATTTTGGCGATCACGGTGGGACCTTTTGAGTAAATGATATCTTAGACATCCTTAAGACCTTAGAAAACCACAAAATTCATTAGATTGGAATTTAGTTATTGATGGTGGACAACAAGAACATCCTTGAAACAGTAAACATTATCCACTTGACGACTCCACTGGTCTTCTGTAGCCCTGTTCACCCCACTAGTCCTCATAAAATCCCCTAAATGCATTGATAAATCCCAATCATGCTGATGGTGGAAAACAAAGTTGAAACCTTCCACCTGGAAAATCCACAACTCTAAATAGACCTAATGACTCCACTGGTAGAGAAATCTAAACTGGTTGAAAATATGCAGTGACCTCTTTCGGATAAAAAAATATGGATCCAAGTATGATCAGAGAGGAAAAGCTAGAGATGTTGATAGATAAATTCAGCAAACTGATGCATCTACTTGACAGGAAAGGAGAAAAATACAAGGTTAAGGTTGGTGCTTCTTATTCAAAACAACCTATACTTTTTCCTTGGGAAGAACAAACTTAATCACTACAAGACAAGAGCAAAAAACAAAATATGCATAATGAGCAAGATTGCAAAGAAGAAATTGAGGAAGGTTTCCAAGTAGGTACTAGTTACTTTCCTACATCTCTTGCTTCACTATTAAGAGAGCGTTACAAGCAAGTTGCAAATAAAAATAGAGAGGAGTTCTCTAAAGAATCAATCAGCCATCTTGAAATCACAAAATATGGAATAAAGGAGGAGTCAAAACATTTAGAGTCTCTACCCTTATGCTTGTTATAGCATCATTTTTCACCCTTATGTGATTCATGATTGTCTCTTTGGCCTTGGGCACCCATTCCCACAGACTTGAACAAAATTCATAAAAAACAGTGTTAAAAATCCCATACGCGGGTATGCCCAGACTTTTCTGCGTGTATACGTGAGTCCATACACACTTTTCCGCATATTCCATTAAAATCATTTAAAAATATATAAAAATTCCCTATTTTCGAGCTGGGTTGATGGTTACTCCAGTATTTCAAGCACCCCAGCATGTGCCCAACTGTTTCCAACTGATTGAAACTACTTTGAGGGAGTATAAAAGCCCCTCATGTGCATGGCCTAAGGGAGAGAGAAATTTATAGACATTATACTCTGTTGGAATCCCAATTCAAGTCTGATTTCCCGTGCCTCCTGCACTTTCCCAGATTTTTACAAGAAACCCTTGTTTCCTGGAGATGTTCATCCGTTTATATGTCATCTCATGTGCACAAGTATTGAAAGTATTCTAGCGAGGCAAGGGCGAGACGGATCCAGACGACGGTCTGTTCGAAGATCGTGGAAGGACTCAGGTGATCTCTCCACTTTTTATTACTGTACATGTTGTTCATAATGAAGAAGAACCATCTTGTTCCTGAATTCACATGTTAATATCTGCTTGCATATGTGAAAAAATTATTATTTAAGCATTTATTATTGTTTATATGATGTTTCACATGGATTTCACTGACATTTAGGATAAATATATGTTGTACAACTAGATTTCCATGCACGTTTCTTCTTGGTTTTCAGGTTGAGGAGGAAGAAGGGTTGCTGGGGGTTTGGACCCCGCGGGATCTACATCAAACGTAGGATTACGGGTGAGTTCTACTATCGATGTTATCTAGGTTTTAGCATACAAGTACGGTTGTGTGAGTCCTTATTGAATAGCATGCCCTGATCTGTGGAGGTTTTGACCCAACAAACCTCTAGGGAGTTATTTCCCGAAACAATGCTTCAATTCATTTCAGAATTTAAAAGGAAATTGGAACCCTGAGAACCTATCAAAGGCAACTTATGAATCTCATGCTCAAATTAACTATCACGAAAATCAAGAAGAGTTTATAGAGGATGAAACCAATCAAGAAATGAAATAACACTCACAAGATCTCTCTAAAAACACAAGTGATGATTCATCATCTCTTCTATGTGAGGTTGAAGAAGACATTCAACTTCTTAATCATCTTTCATAAGAGAAAGAGAATTGTTCTAGTTATTTCCATAGAAAAAGAAAAATGCCTCGTTTTTTAACTGAAGAAGAAATAAATCAACTTCTAAACATGAAGATAGCCTCTAAGCCTTTATGTGAAAAAAACATTTATGTTCATTCTCCTACCAATCCCATCTACCATACATCAGAAAGTGAACTTGTAGATCAACTCAAAGAAGAACAAATTGACAATCAAATATGTTTGATTGGTGATGTTACTTATGTTGATAATTTTCCAAAGTTTGATTAGTCTGATGATGATGTCCTCCAAAAAGAAACTAACCTTGTGGAGAAATCAACAGTTGATTTGTGGGATGAATTTCACTATCATCAACCTTAAAAAATTAGGCAACTAATATAGGTCACCTATGACACTGATGGGGAAAGCCTTGAGAGTTTACAAGTAAGTGAGGAGTCTCTAACTCTTCTCTTTGCTTCACTTCAGTCTATTAGAAACAACTTTCATATAATTGGAAATAAATAGTATTTCAGCTTTGATGTTGAGGTTGAGGATGATGATGAACTTATTGAGCAAGTTTTCAGTGAGAAGCCTTTTCCTGAAATGGTTGAGGAAATCATTTGGGACATGGAATCCTCCTTAACTCCAGATTTGCAACCACCAAGTTCCTTTGAATTACAAATTGCAAATGAAGGCATGGAAATTGATGATCACAAGAAATTTTTTGCACTTCTTTCTCAAGAAGATTTGTTGCCAAGGAGTGCTCCTACTCATCAACATGGTGGTTTTCACACAAAACTCAGCCCACTCTATTAGAACCCATCAAGTGTGCTAGAGGGAAAAATTTCAATCTATGATGAATCTACCAATTCAGATGATCATGAGGAATACGAAGAGTTTCTTTCCCAAAAGAGCCCTAAGCTCAGCCAAGTGGAGGACGAAGCAGCCCTAGATCAAGCTTGTTTTCCAAATCTTCACATTCAAGTATTGTTTCAAGATCCCTTTGTTGATTTGTTGGAGACATTTGAAGAGGGAATCAAACATGTCAAGAGCAGTTTGATGCATAATTTCAAGAACATTTTAGGAACTGTTATTCAAACAAAAATGAAGTGGGAGTGGCCTTTTGATTTTTTCAAAACACTCAAAAAGCTAAACCAAGATCCATCATGGAATCATCTGCTTAATTGGTTGTATTGGAAAAGAGAGTTCACCAGCTGAATGTATATCATGTATAGGTTAGACTAGGATAGATAGGCAAGAAAATAAGCTCAACACTATGAGAATCCTTTCTACCTTTATTTTTATATTGTTTTGACCAAAAATAAAGAAAAAACAGAAAAACAGAGAGAAGGTGAAAAAAGAGGGCAGATTTGAAAAGAGGTACAACCCCATACCCAAAAAATAGTAATGCTGAAAGTGTGCAAGCCTAAATGCCACTACTTCTTCCAAAAATTCTTGTTCATTCATCTAGCCTAATCATGGCTGAACATTTTTTCAATTTATTGCTGATAAGTTAGTGAAAGAGAGCCTGTCGAATCATTCAAACTTGAATTGTCAAAAGGTATACATTAATAATGAAAGATACTGGTTCCACATGCTCAAAACTGAACCAAAGAGAAAGATGGGGATGCATACCAAATGAAAAATCATAGCCCTTATTTTTCTAGTTTTGTTTGTACAAAAATAATATTTGTGTTCAACTTTTCTTAATGCCACAACTCATGGTAAGTCATATTGCCTAATCCTGATTTAAACCATGTTTTCAATTTCATGTCAATAGCTTAGAGAATGAAGTCTATCATATAGCTTAATATTGACAGTCAAATAGTCTAAGTAGAGAGTAAAATGAGTTCACTAGCCTAATATGAACTCTTGGAAGTTATAAGAGTAGAAGTAGATAGTTTGTTTTGCTTTCAAAAGAAGAAAATGTCAAGGGTTTTCTAGTCGAAGTGCACCCAAGGAGGAAAAAATGTTAAGCAAATAGGTTGGGTAGGTAGAGATGAAGCTGAGCTAAGCATGTTTTTTCATATTATTAGATCACAACTTCAAAGAAGCATCAAAAAATGAGAAGAAGTAAAAATATTCCCAATGGATGAGGCACTGGTCTCCAGTAAAACCAGAGATCTGAATTTCTGGACATGTCCTGAAAAAGAGCTGCCCTCCCCAAGTGGAGCCATTGTTAGTCATCAGTAATTTTTTCCTTTATAGATGACTAAATACTTATCCTAGATTTCTAGAAACAAAGTTCATGAACATTGTGATTTCTAGAAATCTCATTGCCTTCATTATCCTTAGGATAATTTTTTCACTATTTCATCATCCCATCATGTCAATCTCAGCTCACCAATCCCAGAAGACCCATCAGGGGCTCATGTCACTCATTTTGTCTATTATTTGTCACCTTTAGCTTCAATCCTCTGTTTTGTTTTTCCTAATCCCTCCACTACTACCTAGGGCCACCAAGCAACCATCTCTCTTATATCTCCAAAATACCTCAAGCATTGATGGTCTCAAAACTATCCCTGTAGGCTCTTTAGATAAATCAAGTACATTGGATTTTGGATCTTCAATACACAAGTCTATCAAAAACTCTGTTTTACACTTAAATGACCCCAAAATCTAAGTTTTCAGTCAAAGGCCAAGTCCAAGGAACCTTCCACTAGGTCACCTATGGTTTCATAGGTCATAGGGTTGTTTTGGTGTTCTAAGTATTTGTTTTTCCTATGTCAAGAGGTTGCATTCAAAGAAGAAGAAGGTCAAGTAACTTGTCCAAAATTGATCAAAAGCCATTCAAGAAACTCCTCCTTGGCCAAATCACAAATTCTGCAAGGGGTAGCTGCCCTTGCTCACATTTCTACAAGAATGATCAAGATGGCCATCAACCTAAAAAAAGGTAAGGTAATAGGATGAATCCTCACAAGAAGACATCCATAGAAAAGATAAAGGCAACAAGCCTATGTTTAAAAGAGAATCAGGGTTTTGTGATTGATTGACAAGACAATGTTTCCAAGCAAAGAAACATCACAAGGACCACAAGGAGAGAGGACACCTCAACACAATCAAGAACACATTGAATATCTTCAGAAATCATGAATGAATAAAGGAAAAAGGTGAGGTGAATTGAACAAAAATGAATGAACTTGAAAGGGCTATAGAGAACTTAGAAGACAACACTTCTTATTTTTCTCTAACAGCCCTAAAACCTAAGATTTTGGAAGGATGGACATTAAAGGTCAAATAAATATGATAATTCCTCCTTCATAAACATTAGAAGGCATTCCAAGGATATCCAAGGTGACCTCTAGGGTTTGTAAAAAAAACACTGCTTCACCTACACCAAAGGAAGAAATAGTAAAGAATATCAGTATGAGGGAGCCCTAGCTTTCAAAGGTATAGTCAAAGATCTTCAAAATGGTCAAGGCAAAGAAAATATAAGGTAAAGTTCCAAAGAAGAAAATCATGCTGAGAATAAGTTCACTCTTGAGAAATGAGGTGTCAAAGTCCAAACAATGACAAAGAGACCAAAAACCATGTGTTATGGTAACTGTAGAAATCAGAAGTGGTCAAGGGGAAAACATGGTAAAACTGATGCACACATATTTTCCAAAAACGACCTCACTGTCAAAAATATTAGTAAAAGGTGAGGAACACGTGTTTTAAGTCTATTGCACTCAAAAATGCCAAAAGGGATAAGAACAATATTTTCAGTTTCTCAAAAACATGCCAAAATAGTTTGAATATGTGCCTAGATTTTCAAAGGTAAAAGAGATGAAAAGGACATCTATATCCTTTCAGCCATCCATCACCACAAAAGAAGAAAAGATGCCTTGAAAAAGCCTTCAAAAACCCCTGCAAAAGATATAAAGGGTATCAATCAAATGAAAAAAATATTGAAGAAACAATGTAAGATTGGGTTTATAAGTTTAATTTATCTCCCTCAAGGGGTATAAATGTGTTTCAATTTCATTCTAAACACATTTAGCACTTGGTGAAGAGAAAAAGTCTTCAGAGAGAAAAACAGGTTTTCTGGCCATTTTCTGGGCAAGTTTTTATGGTGCTGCGCAAATCGGTGGCACTATGAAAATATAGGCTGGTGCTACTCTAACTGGCCCTCTACCCATTCAGAATAACACGGCATTGCGCTAATCATCCCTGGCGTTATGCAAATCTCTGGTGCTGCGCTAACGCGGGACCGACCTGCCCGAAGATGGATAGATGCTGCACACACTCGGTGTTGTGGTAACCCTCAAGTAGGCCTGCCAGCACTGCACTAATGGGTCAACCCGACAGCTCAAGTAGGGCACTGCGCAAACGCAACGACCCTTCAAAAGGAAAAATCTCTTGCCCTATTTCAAAATTTCATCCTCAATTCACCTCCAATATTCTTAGAGAGCCAATAATTGGCTACAGGAGCTGGATCAGGGAGCTATAAGCATTTTTGGAAAGTAGACTCATCTAGCTTTCCATTGGGCCATCACGGTGCCAAATCCGACATCAGGAAGGGGTCCAAAACTTGGTTGCAAAATACCCTATTTTCTGTTAAAAGTGGCGCTGCGCAAATAGACTGTTTAGTGTGTTTTGGATCAAAAGTCAACAAAACACACTCATTTATTGCAAAATCATTTTTAAGTGTTTTTTGAATCAAATCACTCTGGAATTAGGTGCAAGAAGTTATTTTAGCATTTATTTCATGAGATATTTTGTGCCTTGGGCCTTGCATGGTCTCTTAGGCATAAATGACATTTATGGGTGATTTTGACATTTTCTAACCCTATCTAGGGTTTTTTTCCTCCTTTGCTGAGTTAAATAGAGCATGAGGGATTCATTTTAAATGTTGGCGTTTGATGAGCTTTGAGAGAAATACATGGTTTTTATGAGCTTGGAGAATAAATTGGTGTTGTGAAGTTTATGAATGGCTTGCTTGGATTGATGATGGAGAAACTTGTTTGAAAGATTCCTTAGCTTGAGTAATGGTGATTTATTCTTAATTTTCTCATGTTTTCTTATTATCATTATGTTTCATCCTTCTTTGTTGCTGTAGAATAGAAAAGTATAGGTTGAGAAATGCTCTTTGAAGCAACTTAGTCCTCCTACCTTCTATTGCCTTGATGTTTTCTTCTGTTGGGTGTGTTTGAGGAATTCTTAGCTGCTCCTTAAGCCTCTTTATGCTTGTTTGTTTCATCTATGGATTAATATTCTAGTTTACAAATATGATTCATAGCAATCCCTGCTTATTTCATGCTATCTAAGATCTGTTTTGAAACCTTTCATTGAATTACTTCTTGCTAGGTTAAGTCAAAGAGGTCTTGTTTTGATCTTGCCCTTCGTCCATGCCTATCAGTCTTCCTCAGAGTTCTTTGTAGCTTTATCAACAATGTTTAGGAGTTCCCTCTTTGATTGATTAAAGTTATTGTGTCATCTTATATGTTTTCCAATTTTGAAGGTGAAATTACTAAAGTAAGACAAGCTTTTCTTGCTTTCTTTGTTTCATTGGAATGTTTATCTTGGATATTTATTTGTTTAAGTATTGTCATTGAGTAAATGGTTTTCCCTATCTCATGATCAGTATCTTTTGCTTATCATATTTAAGACCTTCTTGTTTATGGGTAAATGACAAAGGATACTTCACTGCCCTTTGCCCTACCTTGTTTTTCCCCAACTCGATGTCCACCCCACTTCACACATTACCTTAAGGATACATTAACCTTGCTAGATTGGCCCTATAATGCACTCTGATTCATCATTGAGATACTCATGACCTTCATGGACTCCATAGCCCAATGATTTAAAGACCTCTCACTCCACCTATTCTACCTGGTCATCTTACCCAACCAAAACAATAAAAAAAACCTACACTTAACAACTAGCCTAAAATCAACCATCTAAAGAAAAAAAGAACACATCCTTTGCATCTAATAGAGAGAGCCCTCTCTGAGTCCAAGAAGGCTAGGTCCTAGGACTCCAAAAATTGGTTTCATGATACCCTGTCATTTGATCTACCAACTTGCCAAATCATGGGACACTAACATTCTAGCGATCACAGTGGGAATTTCTGAGTAAATGATATCTTAGACATCCTTAAGACCTTAGAAAACCACAAACTTCCTTAGATTGGAATTTATTTGTTGATGGTGGACAATAATAACATCCTTGAAACAGTAAACATCATCTACCTTGCGACTCCACTAGTCTTCAGTAGCCCTGTTGACCCCAGTAATCCTCATATACTCCCCTGGGAATGCATTGAGAAATCCCAATCATGCTGATGGTGGACAAAAAATTTGAAACCTTCCACCTAGCGATGCCACAACTCTCAATAGACCTATTGACTCCATTTGTAGAGAAATCTAAACTGGTTGAAAAGATGCAGCGACCTCTTTCTGATAAACAAAGATGGATCCAAGTATGAACAGAGAGGTAAAGCTAGAGATGTTGATAGATGCATTCAGAAAATTGATGCAGCTACTTGATAGGAAAGGAGAAAAATACAAGGTTAAGGTTGGTGCTACTTATTCAAAACAACCTATACTTTTTCCTTGGGAAGAACAAACTCAATCAATACAAGACAAGAACAACAAACAAAATGTGCATAATGAGCAAGATTGCAAAGAAGAAAATGAAGAAGGTTGCCAAGTAGGTACTAGTTACTTTCCTACATCTCGTGCTTCACTATTAAAAGAGAATTACAAGCAATTTTCAAATAAAAACAGAGAGGAGTGCTCTAAAGAATCAATCAGCCATCTTGAAATCACAAAATCTAGAATAAAGGAGGAGTCAACACATTTAGAGTCTCTACCCATATGCTTCAATTCATTTTAGAATTTAAAAGGAAATTGGAACCCTGAGAACCTATCAGAGGCAGATTATGAATCTCATGCTCAAAGTAACTATCACGAAAATCAAGAAGAGTTGATAGAGGATGAAACCAATCAAGAAATTAAATAACACCCGCTAGATCTCTCTAAAAACAAAAGTGATGATTCACCATCTCTTTTAGGTGAGGCTCAAGAAGACATTCAACCTCTCAATCATCTTTCACAAGAGAAAGAGAATTGTTGTAGTTATTTCCATAGAAAAAGAAAAATGCCTCCTTTTTTAACTAAAGAAGAAATAAATCAGCTTCTAAACATGCAGATAGCCTCTAAGCCTTTATGTGAACAAAACATTTCTTTTCATTCTCCTACCAATCCCATCTACCATACATCAGAAAATGAACTTTTAGATCAACTCAAAGAAGAAAAAACTGGCAATCCAATATTTTTGATTGGTGATGTTACTTATGTTGATAATTTTCCAAAGTTTGATCAGTCTGATGATGATGTCCTCCAAACAGAAACTAACCTTGCAGAGAAATCAACAGTTGATTTGTGGGATGAAGTTCACTACCATCAGCTTGAAAAAAGTAAGCAGCTAATACAGGTCACCTATGACACTGATGAGGAAAGCCTTGAGAGTTTAAAAGTAAGTGAGGAGTCTCTAACTCTTCACTCTGCTTCACTTCAGTCCAGTAGAAATAACATTCATATAGTTGGAAATCAACAATCTTTCATCTTTGATGTTGAGGTTGAGGAGGATGATGAACTACTTGAGAAAGTTTTCAATGAGAAGCCTTTTCCTGAAATGGTTGAGGAAATCATTTGGGACATGGAATCCTCCTTAACTCCAGATTTGAAACCACCAAGTTCCTTTGAATTAAAAATTACAGATGAAGGCATGGAAATTGATGATCACAAAAATTTGTTGCACTTCTTTCTCAAGAAGGTTTTTTGCTAAGGAGTGCTTTTACTCATAAACATGGTGGTTTTCACACAGAACTCAACCCACTCTATCAGAACCCATCAAGTGTGCTAAAGGGAAACATTGCAATCTATGATGAATCTACCAGTTCAGATGATCATGACGAAGAGGAAGAGTTTCTTTCCCAAAAGAGTCCTAAGCTCAGCCAAATGGAGGAAGAAGTAGTCCTAGATCAAGCTTATTTTCCAAATCTTCACATTTAGGTATTGTTTCAAGATCCCTTTGTGGATTTGTTGGAGACATTTGAAGAGGGAATAAAACATGTCAAGAGCAGTTTGATGCAGAATTTCAAGAACATTTTAGGCACTGATGTTCAAACACAAATGAAGTGGGAGTGGCCTTTTGATTTTTTCAAAACACTCAAAAATCTAAACCAACATCCCTCATGGAATCATCTGCTAGATTGGTTGTATTGGAAAAGAGAGTTCACCAACTGAATGTATATCATGTATAGGTTAGATTAGGATGGATAGGCAAGAAAATAAGCTTGGAAATATGAGCATATTTTCTACCTTTATTTTTAGATTGTTTTTACCAAAAAGAGAGAAAAAACACAAAAACAGAGAAAAGGTGGAAAAAGAGGGCAGATTTGAAAAGAGGGACAACCCCATACCCAAAAAATAGTAATGTTGAAAGTGTGCAAGCCTAAATGGCACTAATTCTACCAAAAATTCTTGTTCAGTCATCTAGCCTAATCATGGATGAACATGTTTTCAATTTATTTCTGATAAGTTAGTGAAAGAGAGCTTGTCGAATCATTCAAACTTGACTTGTCAAAAAGGATAGATTAAGAATGAAAGATACTGGTTCCACATGCTCAAAATTGAACCAAAGAGAAAGATGGGGATGCATACCAATTGAAAAATCATAGCCCTGGTTTCTCTAGCTTTGTTTGTACAAAAATAATGTTTGTGTGTAGCTTATCCTAATGCCACAACTCATGGTAAGTCAAATTTCCTAATCCTAATTTAAACCATGTTTTCAATTTCATGTCATTATCTTAGAGAATGAAGTCTATCATGCAGCTTACTATTGACATTCAAATAGTCTATGTAGAGAATAAAAAGAGTTCACTAGCCTTATCTGAACTCTTGGAAGTGATAAGAGTATAAGTAGATATTTTTTTTTGCTTTCAAAAGAAGAAAATGTCAAGGGTTTGCTAGTCCAAGTGCACCCAAGGAAGAAAAAATGTTAGGCAACTAGGTTGGGCAATTAGAGATGAAGATGAGCTAATCATGTTTTTTCATATTATTGAGATCACAACTTCAAATAAGCGTCAAAAAATGAGAAGAAGTAAAAATATGCCCAATGGGTGAGGCACTAGTCTCCAGTAAAACCAGAGATCTGAAGTTCTGGACACCTCCTGAAAAGGTGTTGCCCTCCCCAAGTGGAGCCATTGTTAGTCATCAGTAATTTTTTCCTTTATATATGACTAAATAATTATCCTAGATTTCTAGAAAAAAAGTTCATGAACATTGTGAGTTCTAGAAATCTCACTACCTTCATTATCCTTAGGATAAATTTTTCACTATTTCATCATCCCATCATGTCAAGCTCAGCTCACCAATCCCAGAAGACCCATCAGGGTCTCATGTCACTCCTTTTTTCTATGTTTTGTAACCTTTGGCCTCAATCCTCTATTTTTTTTTGCCTAACCCCTCCACTGCTACCTAGGGCCACCAATCAACCATCTCTCTTATATCTCCAAAATACCTCAAGCATTGATGGTCTCAAAACTATCTCTATAGGCCCTTTAGATAAATCAAGTACATTTTATTTTGGATCTTCAATACATAAGTCTATCAAAAACTCTGGTTTACACTTAAATGACCCCAAAATCTAAGTTTTCAGTCAAAGGCCAAATCCAAGGAACCTTCCACTAGGTCACCTAAGGTTTCATAGGTCATAGGGTTGTTTTGGTGTTCTAAGTCTCTATTTTTCCTATGTCAAGAGGTTGCATTCAAAGAAGAAGAAGGTCAAGTAACTTGTCGAAAACTGATCAAAATCCATTCAGGAAAGTCCTCCTTGGCCAAAGCACAAATTCTGCAAGGGACAGCTGCCCTTGCTCACATTTCAGCAAGAATGATCAAGATGGCCATCAACCTAAAAGGAGGTAAGGTAATAGGATGAATCCTCACAAGAAGACATCCACAACAAAGAGAAAGGCAACAGGCCTGTGTTTAAAAGAGAATCAGGGTTTTGTGATCGATTGACAAGATAGTGTTGCCAAGGAAGGAAACATCACAAGGACCACAAGGACAGAACGCACCTCAACACAATCAAGAACACATTGAAGATCTTTAGAAATCATGAATGAATAAGGGAAAAAGGTGATGTGAACTGAACAGAAATGAATGAACTTGAAAGGGCTATAGAGAACTTAGAAGACAACACTGCTTATTTTTCCCTAACAGCCCTAAAACCCAAGAGTTTGGAAGGATGGACAGAACAGGTGAAATAAAGATGATAAGTCCTCCTTCATAAATAGCAGAAGTAATTCAAAGGATATCCAAGGTGCCCTCTAGGGTTTGTCAAAACAACATTGCTTCACCTACACCAAAGGAATAAATGGTAAAGAATATCAGTATGAGGGAGCCCTAGCTTTCAAAGGTATAGTCAAAGGTATTCAAAATGGTCAAGACAAAGAAAACATAAGGTAAAGTTCCAAAGAAGAAAATCATGCTGAGAATAAAGTTCACTCTTGAGAAAATGAGGTGTCAAGGGGAAAACATGGTAAAACTAATGCACACATCTTTGCCAAAAAATACCTCACTGTCAAAAATATCAGTAAAAGGTGAGGAACACCTGTTTTAAGTCTATTGCACTCAAAAATGCCAAAAGGGATAAGAACATTATTTTCAGTTTGTCAAATGCATGCAAAAAATAGTTTGAATAAGTTCCTAGGATTTCAAAGGTATAATAGATAAAAATGACATCTATATCCTTTCAGCCAGCTATCACCACAAAAGAAGAAAAGATGCCTTGAAAAAGCCTTCAAAAACCCCTGCAAAAGATATAAAGGGTATCAGTCAAATGACAAAGAGATTGAAGAAACATGGTAAGAGTAAGTTTATAAGTTTAATTTATCTCCCTCAAGGGTTATAAAGGTGTTTCAATTTCACTTTAAACTCATTTAGCACTTGGTGAAGAGAAAAAGTCTTCAGAGAGAAAAATAGGGTTTTATGGCCATTTTCTAGGCAAGTGTTTCTGGCGCTACGCAAATTGGTGGCACTACGCAAATACAGGTCGATGTTGTGCTAACCAGCCCTCTGCTCATTTAGAACAACATGTCACTGCGCTAATCAGCCCCGACGCTACACAAATCTCGGTCATTGTGCTAACGCGGGCCCGACCCGCTCGGAGACCGACAGACAATGCACCCTCTCGGCACTGCGCTAACCCTCGGGCAGGCCTGCCAGTGGTGCGCTAACGGGCCAACTCGACAACTCGGGTAGGGTGCTACGCAAATGCAGAGAGCCTTCAAAAGGCAAAATATCTTGCCCTATTTCAAATTTTCATCCTCCATTCGCCTCCAAGATATGTAGAAGAGCAAAAAATTGGCTACAGGAGCTGGATCAGGGAGCTACAAGCATTGTTGGAAAGTAGACTCATCAGGATTTCCAACAAGCCATCATGGAGCCAAATCCAACATAGGAAAGGGGTCCAAAACTTGGTTGCAAAAGACCTTATTTTATGCTAAAAGTGGCGCTATGCAAATAGATTGTTTAGTGTGTTTTGGACCAAAAGTCAACAAAACACACTCATTTATTGCAAACTCATTTTTAAGTGTTTTTTGAAGAAAATCACTCCAGAATTAGGTGCAAGAAGTTATTTTAGCATTTATTTCATGAGATATTTTGTGCCTTCGGCCTTGCATGGTCTCTTAGGCATAAATGATATTTATGGGTGATTTTGACATTTTGCAACCCTATCTAAGGTTTTTTCCCTCCTTTGTTGAGTTAAATAGAGCATGAGGGTTTAATTTTAAATGTTGGCATTTGATGAGATTTGAGAGAAATACATGGTTTTTATGAGCTTGGAGAAGAAATTGGTGTTGTGAATTTTATGAATGGCTAGCTTGGATTGATGATAGAGAAGCTTGTTTGCAGGATTCCTTAGCTTGATTAATGGTGATGTATTCTTAATTTTTCATGTTTTCTTGTTATCATTATGTTTCATCCTTCTTTGTTGCAGTAGAACAGCAATGTATAGGTTGAGAAATGCTCTTTGAAGCACCTTAGCCCTCCCGCCTTCTATTGCCTTGATGTTTTCCTTTATTGGGTGTGTTTGAGGAATTCTTAGCTGCTCATTAACCCTCTTTATGCTTGTTTGTTTCATCTATGGATTAATATGCTAGTTTAAAAATATGATTCATGGCAAGCCCTACTTATTTTATGCTATCTAAAATTTGTTTTGAAACCTTTCTTTGAAGTACTGCTTGCTAGGTTAAGTCAAAGATTTCTTTTCTGATCTTGCCCTTCATCCATGCCTATTAGTTTGTCTCAGAGTTCTTTGTTGCTTGATCAACAATTTTTAGAAGTTCCCTCTTTGATTGATTAAAGTTATTGTGTCATCTTATATGTTTTCCAATTCTGAAGGTGAAATTACTAAAGTAAGATAAGATTTTCTTGCTTTATTTGTTTCATTGGAATGTTTATCTTGGATATTTATTTGTTTAAGTATTGTCATTGAGTAAGTGGTTTGCCCTATATCATGATTAGTATCTTTTTCTTATCATATTTAAGACCTTTTTGTTTATGGGTAGATGACAAAGGATACTTCACTGCCCTTTTCCCTACCTTGTTTTTCCCCAACTTGATGTCCACACCACTTCACACATTACCTTAAGGATCCATTAACCCTGCTAGATTGGCCCTGTAATGCACTGTGATTCATCATTGAGATACTCATGACCTTCATTGACTCTGTTTCCTAATGATTTAAAGACCTCTCACTCCACCTATTCTACCTGTTCATCTTACCCAACCAAAACAATCAACAAAACCTACACTTAACAACTAGCCTAAAATCAACCATCTAAAGAAAAAAACAACAGATCCTTTGCATCTTATAGAGAGAGCCCTCTCTGAGTCTAGGAAGGCTAGGTCCTAGGATTCCAAAGACTGGTTTCATGTTACCCTGTCATTTTGTCTACCAATATGTCAAATCACGGGACACTAACAATAACCTTGAATTTTTTTATCACCAAACCCTTATCATCAAGCATGTTGCGCTTCTAAATTAGCACATGGTGCTTCTACATTAGCACGCTACGCTTCTGCATTAGCATGTTGCGCTTATGGAAAACATGCTGAATTTTTGGGTTTGGAGGTTAAAGAAAGAAACAACAGTTCTCATTTCTCATTTTACATGCTTCAGGGACTCTTGAGCAAGTTAGTAAGCCTTTCATCACCTCTTTCATGCAGTCATTCCTCACAAAAACTTAATTTAAATCCCTCTCCTAGTGTTTCATTGTTATTTTCACTCTCATTGGTTTTTGCTTTATCTCATAGAGAATTTCCCTATTTTTTCTGCCTCATTACCCTTGTATACACTTATCAAACCCTCCCCAATAATTTCCCAAATTTCCTTCAGTCCACCATTTTTCCCCGAAAACCCTAGCCCACGCTACGCTTTTGCTACGTTCCTGGGTTTTCCCTTTGTTTTCCACTTTTTCCCTCCTTTCCCTCATCCATTCAATGAAATTCCACTTCCTATGTTTCCCTAACATCTATCCCTAGCCCTTGAATTTTTCTTAGAATTTTTCCAAATCTCTATCCCCTCCAATCCCTTCCCTAAACTAGTTGCTCTTTTTCCCTTGTTTTCTAATCCTCAACCCTACCCTTCCCTCCTATCAAACTAGGGTTTCTAGATAAGAAAAACCAATAGCATGGCCAGTGAAAAGAAGAAATAAAACAAGGGAGGAAAAGTCTCAAGATATGAACCAACTAAAATTTAGGAAATCAATGCTTCAGATTTCATCAAAATTTTATTTAAAAAAGTAAGTTGCCTAGGTTTTTGTGAGAAAGTTCAACAAGTGGGTTACCATTTTGAGCTCACTAGCCTTTTTTCCACTAATTTCAAGAAAAAAAAGTCTTGGTCTCAACCGAAGTAATATCATCAGCTACAGGGATCCCCACTCAAGGAGAAATATGGTTTAATGGAATGGATTTGAAAATTCAAAACTACATAGTTTTTTTGAAGCCACAATACAAAAAATATCCCTCTCATCTCTTCCCTAGCAGAGATTTTTGAGATAAATACACTCCTTTTATGAGGATGATAATGAAATATTTCACTTGTGAACGAATTTTTAGTACATTGTATCAGTACCACATTATATTATTGATTCACTTCACCTTTATTAAACCACTAAATGTGACTAAATCATTTTTAGAAGTCTTGCAAAGATGACTGAGAAAGTGCAGACTAAAGAGAGAGATCATTCAACTATATTATTCCATCATGCCTTGGTCAAATTCATAGTTCTTCATCAGCTCACATAGGTTAATATGTCTTGGGAGGCATTTTTGGAGGCAACAACTCTTTTTCCTATGTCTCCTCCATCCAAAAGCATCAACACTCCTACATCACCTGGGCCACAAAAAGTTGAGCCATCTAGCATACCTTCAATGACCAAAAGAAGCCTAGGGCAAAATTTTCTCAAACCTACACGAAGGGGAAAATATATATTTTTTCCCCTAATATATCTAAAGACATTCATACACCTAAACCTCTAACTAGGTCACAAGCTAGAAGACTGCATAATGAAGCTACAATTGAAGAAGTTCAGGGAGAAGCTATGGAGCAATCACCTAGGAATGGAAATGAGTCACCCCTACAGCATAATGATGAAGAGATGCCTCATCAAGAAGAAATACTTGACCATGGAGATAATTGAACTGTAGACATTATCAAGGATAAAAAATCACAAATCAAGGGACTACATGATGATCTCTTAAAGGAAAATTTTATGGTGCCCTTCTTAAAACAGGAAAACAGGCTCTTGAAGATGAGCTTGATGTAGCAAAGTGCCTCACAAGAGCCTCCATCATCCAACAAAGAAATTGAAGACAAAGGTAAGGTAGTGATAGATATTTTAAATCATATTGAAGAGAGATATATTCAGAGACAACCAAGGAGAGCTACCACAAGAGCATTGGAAAAGAAGAAAGAGAAAGAAAAGGAGCCATCTCCTTTACCAACACACAAGGACTCCACTAACCCTATAGCTGCAAGTATTGATAAGGAAAGGGATTATTTTCTTGAAAGAGTGAATGTGTACTTAGAGAAAATTTTGGAAAATTAAAACAAAGAAACTTCCATGCAGAGGCACATGGAAAGGCACTACTACACTAGAAACATCATTTGCAAAATCAGGGTTAAGAACATGTAGAAAATTTTCAAGAAGATCCTAAGTAAGCTCAAGAAGAAGAATAGGCTTGATATTTTGGATGATGCATCTCTAGTTTTCTAAGCCATGACTGAAAAATGAAAAAGGAGAGAATTTTGGGAAAATTCTAGTAATTTTTTAGTTTTTTTGGTAATTCAGGCAATTTTAGTGCACAGAAACGCAGCATGGCCACATTGCACTTTTTCTCAGAGGGTTCAAATGATGAATGGAAAGTATGTGAAAGAATCATATGAGTATTAAATTACTGAAATCCACTTTTTCTCTCATGTCAGCTCACAAAATTCCAGTAAAATGTCAAAAACCATCAGCTTTTCACACTTCTACCACTATTTTGGACCACATGTTGTGCTTCTCGAATAGTTGTGCGAGAATGGGTTTTGAGGTGCCTTCGAGGTGATTTTTTGCTGATTTTATGCTTCAGAGGCATTTTGGACATCATCGGCTACCTTTAACAACCTCCAACCCAGCTAATAAATGCACCTAAGCCATCCAAAATCTCCCTCAAAATTCACTATGCTTATATTAAATTTCGTTGTGTTTCTGAGAGATTTCATTGTGCTTTTGGGTTTGAAGAATTTATGGACATGTGGAGGTCAAAGGTCAAATTTGGTTGATATAACAGTTGTATCATGAGATATTTTATGGTTAATGAAAATATTTATGGCATCTTTTTTAAAGGATCTTGTGTTTAATGACTTGAGACAAAGACTCAACTTGTTAGCTAAAACTCAACTCAACTTGTACTCAAACTCAACTCATTGTGAGGGTTGGATACTTGGTAACCATAGTGTGGAGCTAGTGTACACCATTTTATAGTGATACCAAATTGTAATATTCAAAATTAGGAAAAATAAGAATATAGCACATAAAACTGGAAAATGCAGTAAAATTTTAATACATATATAGGAGTAGATCATAGAGCCATTTTATTAGATTTCATAACAGAAATAGTACAAGATATTGAGGAAAAAGACACTCAAGCTAGGCAAAACAAGCCTCAAATGACCCAGTACATGAAATATTAAATATTTTTGCTACATAAAATGTCGAAGGACATATGACTAAGTAGTCCTACGGAGAATAACTAGAAGGTAAAACTAAAAACACAAGAAATTCTTACAATGCTTAGAAAATGTTGGGATAAGAGATTTAGGCTTTCTAGCACATTTTCAAGACAACCGAGAAGGGGTTTATGGAAATACACAAACTGAAAGTTCTAGCCCTAGGGATGAATAATGCACTGCAACTAGATATATTTTAGGAGGTGGCATATATGATGCAAAACTGACTAATACTCCCCCCAATAGATCCTCTAGATGAAAGGTTTCTCCCCTCACTGGAAAAAAAAATCACAAACTTGCGCACTAGGTCCTCCACTGCAACTGCCCTGCAAAATAACGCAGTTTCTAAAGGAGACTGTGCTACTGAAGATATTTGAAGCTTAGCCTCATTCTAGATGGTGGAAATGAAGCTCAAGGATCATCCCAATAGGTCTTTTGGATGAAATGTTTCCCCCCTCACTGGAAACTAAGCTCACAAACTTGGGTACTTGACCCTCCACTGCAATTGCCCTGCAAAATAATGCAATTCCTGAAGGAGAATACGCTGCTGATGATGGTTGAATCTTTGATCCAAGTGGATATTGCTGGCCACCTGCCTATTCCACTTGGGGCCCCACCATTGTCTCTTTCAGGTTTTTCACAACTTACTATTTTAGCAGTTTTTCGGGTCCTGAACTTTTAGAGCCATTTTTAAGCCCCAAATGGAGATAGTATGCCAAAGTTACGTCCCCGGGAAGTTGAAACACCAATTTACCCAAACGAGGCCCATATTTTTGGTGCTTCATCTCCTAGGGTTAGGTTTTTGGACGTTTAGAGTTCTCCATTGTTTCTCCATAATAAATAGGCCCTCGAGCCTCATTATAACATAGTTCAGAGGTTTGTAGCCACCATATCTCTTCTTATAGATTCTCTAACAACACTCTAGCTATTTTATTTCCATCGTGTTTATAAGCATATTTCTGTGATTTGATATTAATTAAATGAAGCCTTATTTCCACTGTATTTCTATGTTTATGGTTATTTTTGTATTTTGTTGCACTCCTGCATAAATCCAGATCAGTGGTATCAAAGTGGTCTGCTTTTTCTCGATCCTTCTTTGCATGTTCCCAATGAGGTCAGGGTATAATGAGTTAGGGCTCGATCTAGTGGAACCTTTGCAAGATCAGCCTCGTAAACCCCGACAAATTCCCATGGGGGATGAAAAGAAAGATGAGGGAGTAGGAGATCCTATCAAAATATTGCTCGAGGAGGCCCTCGAAAAACAAAGGAACGTGATGATGGATAAATTTACTCATATCCTTCAACAACTACCCACCAGCGACACATCTGCATCCAGCAACCACTCTGGAGGCATCACTCCCTTTAAGGTACAAGTAAAATTTGACATTCCAATATTTGAGGGTCAAATAGATGCAGATGTTGTAGATATATGGTTGAATCTATTAGAAGGATATTTCTCAGTTCATGACTTTTCAGACCGGGAGAAGATTATTTTATCACTCCTCAAAGCTACCCCCCATGTCAAGGACTGGTGGGAAACCTACTGTGAGAAAAATGACAAGACAGGACCCTCTTTGTTCTCAACTATACCCACTTGGAATTATTTCCGAGATGCCATCAAGGAATAATACTATCCCGTGGGGAGCTATGAGGACAAGTACATATAATGGACCACGCTGTGGCAACAAAGGGATCAAGATGTGCATGAGCTAACAAATCTGTTCCATACCCTGTGCAGAAAGTTGGGTATCAAAGATTCAGAGAAACATTTGGTGCTAAATTATCACGTTTGTCTGCACAGATACATTCAGGAGGAAATGGAGTTCCTCGACATCTCCTCACTTGGTACGGTATACTGATATGCTACCAAGATTGAGTAGAAATTCAAACAGAAGAAGCAAGACTTTGGATCTACGAATCAAAATGAAGGGAAAGGTGCCCCCAAACCGTAGAACAAAGGACAAAGCCAAGGCATGGCAGCCCAAGACAACCTTCCAAAGACACAAGCAAAGAAAAACACCGTGAAGCCAAAGAAGGACACGGGAAAGTGGTGTGAGTTCCATAAGAGCTCCACTCACAACACAAGTGAGTGTCAGGACAAGCAGTCATTGGTGACTGAGATGAAGGCTTCTGAATCAGATGCATGCTCCGACTCTGAATCATAAACCTGACAAGGTGAATGACAAAGGGAAGCATATTATTGATGCGGAGCCCAACGCCACGGTTTCCACTACGAATATCTAGAAGGAGGAACCAGAAGATCTAGAGGAGGCAGAGCGTCTCTTCCACTCCCAAATGTGGGTAAAGGGTTCCCCACTACGGTTCATTGTCGACAATGGGAGCCAAAATAACCTCATTTAAGTATATTTCATGAAGCAGTTGGGCTTTCCATCCACAATGCACCCACAACCATACACCATCGAGTGGCTTCACCAAGGATGGGATCTCCGCATCAACCATAAGTGCCTCCTTCCCTATAGCATCAAGCCCTTCACGAATGAGGTATTGTGTGACATTTATCCTATAGATGTTTCTGGTGTATTATTAGGCCAACCATACTTTTGGAAGTGAAATGTTGTGTATGAGTCCCAGCCTCGTATTGTTATTGTTACTTTGGGAAATAAATTGTACAGGATACCAGAGGTACCACCGCCTCCCACTATCTCTTTGGTTACTGCAAAAAAATGCAGTAAGCTCATTTCCCAAACCAGGAAATTTTTTTTCCTGATGATCCACCCCTAGGGAAAGACGAATAATGTGGCCACGACCTCTCTACATGGCTCCTCTGCACGACAACAAAAAATGGACAAGGTTGTGGAGGAGTACGGGGACATCTTCACCTCACCCACAGGGGTGCCTCTACACTGTCAGGTCAAACACCCCATTGACCTGACCTCATGTGCACCACTACCTATTGGACCGATCTATAGGCACTCTATTATGGAGAATGATGAAATCAAGAGGCAGATTCAAGAGCTGCTGCAGAAAGGTCACATCTGGCCAATTTCATCGCCTTGTGGGAACCTGATCGTGTTGGTACAGAATAAGGATGGGACTTGGGGTCTCTGTATTGATTATTAGGTGCTGAACAAGATCATTGTCTGGAATAGGTACCCGATCCCACGAATTGATGACCTTTTGGACCAACTCAAAGGGGAAAAATATTTCACCAAGATTGACTTGAATTCTGGGTATCACCAGGTACCAATCGAACCCTATAATGTGTGGAAGACTGCCTTCAAAGCTAAGGAGGGCCTTTTCGAATATCTCATCATGACTTTCGGATTGACAAATGCTCCCGAAACGTTCATGAGGTTGATGGATGACATCTTGCGTCCATTCACCAACTCATTTTTAGTGGTATAATTGTATGACATTCTCATATTCAGCCAGACTTGGGAAGAGCACCTCCACCACATCCGAGAAGTCCTCCAAACACTGCGACAACACAAGTTGTGTGCCAATTTGGAGAAGTGCACTTTTGGCATGACCCAGGTTTAATATCTGGGATACATTATTGATGAAAGAGGGGTGCATGTGGATCCAGCCAAGATCCAAGTCATTCGGGATTGGCCAGCCCCAACCACCCTAACAGAGCTTCTCATCTTTTTGGGTCTTGCTAATTTTTACCATAGGTTCATGTTGGGATTCTCTCATATCACTTTTCCCTTGAGTCAAGTCACCAAGGGAGGAGTGAAAGCAAAATTCTTTTGGTTAGAATCTCAACAAAAGGCGTTCATAGAATTGAAACATCGCCTCTGTTCTACCCCAATGCTCACATTACCAGACTTGCAACAACCATTTGAGATCGAGACAGATGCCTATGAATATGCTATTGGGGTAGTTCTTAATCAACAGGGGCATCCAGTGGCATATCACAGTGAGGCATTGTTCGACACAGTTCAAAAGTATCCCACTTATGATAAAGAAATGTATTCCATTGTGAAAGCTTGTTGACAATGGAAGCATTACATTTTGGGGAAGGAGACAATCATCCACATAGACCACCGACCCCTGCAATTCATACAGACACAAGGGAAGTTGTAGAACAATCTCCATCAGAATTGGTCCGCATATTTGCAACAATTTCATTTGAACATCAAGTACAAGAAGGGTAGCACCAATAATGTTGCAGAATACCTCAGCCAACCACTGATCGTGGCCATAACCATCGTTCTCAACTCTTGTGGGCATGGGACTTCTGATTGGCCACTTATCTACAAGAGAAATATAGAATTCCGCTACACATACAAGGCACTCTTGGGGGGTATGCAAGTTCCAAATTTTCGCCTCCAATATGCACTATTATGTCACCTGGGACACCTTTGTGTTCCTTCAAGTGAGCGTGCCAAGATTATATGGGAAGTTCACTACAGTCGAGTCTCTGGGCATTTTGGGGTCGAGAAAACAGTGGCAGTACTGTAGAATTATTTCTATTGGTTGAACCTTCGACAGGATGTCGGGAAGTACATCAGATCCTGCACTACTTGTGCCATTTCCAAACCGACCATCAAGAATCAAGGGCTCTATACTCCGCTACCTACCCCTAGTCGACCTTGGGAATCCATCTCCATGGATTACATGTCAGGGCTTCCTTCTACTAAGCATGGAAACGACTGTGTTTTCATGGTCGTCGAAATATTCTCAAATATGGCCATTATGGCAGCTTGCAAGAAGAATATCATATCAGAAGCCACATCTAAACTCTTCTTTGAACGAGTGTGGGTGCACTTTGGGATCCCACAGTCTATCATATAAGATCGCGACAGTAGGTTCCTCAGCACATTTTAGTCCAGCCTCTGGTCAATGTTGGATACCAAGCTCACCAAGTTCAGTACTTTCCATCCCCAAACTGATGGCCAAACAGAGGTCGTCAATAGGATGATTGTACAAATTCTGCGCATGTACCATTCAAAGCATCCACACACATGGGATGAGAGCCTTTTCTATGTAAAAAATAGTTATAACTGGGCTCTCCATAGCTCAACCGGCCATAGCCCCTTTCAGGTGGGCTTGGGATTCCAGCCACTATGTCCCATTGACGTAGCCATGCCATTTGCAGCTACTCAGGCCAATTCAGCTCATGTCCAGTCTAAAGTTGACAAAGCAAACAACTTCATCTAGCGCATTCAGCACATCCACCAATAGGTTCATGAAATATTGGACAGAGCCAATGCTAAGTAAAAGCAATGACATGATCAACATCAAGTGCCACACAATTTCCAGGTGGAAAAAAAAGTGTGGCTACATTTGCAGAAGGAGCGCCTCACTGGACCCCACCGCAAGATTCGCCCGCTCCGATATGGGTGGTACACCATCACCAAGGTTGTAGGGAAAAATTTCTTCGAGCTCAGTATTCCACCATTCCTTGGTCTGCACCCAGTATTCAATGTAAACCACCTTCGTCCCTACTTCCCACCTCTATTGGATACCTCTGAAATTGTAGAAGAAATCACACCAAAAGAGTTAAACCCAGAATGCATGGAACAGGGCACCACAGACTGTATCATGGACATGCAAATCAAGAACACTCATCGACAAAAGGTCCAACTGTATCGAGTTGTCAAAGCTGGCCAACTCCTGCACCAAGGCAAGTGGTTCACCAAGGACCAAGTTCAACAGAAGTTTCCTCATCTCATGGAGGAGCTCAACGCAATGGGGACCATTGCTTCCTAAGGGGGGAGGAATGATCAAGGTGGATATTGGTGACCACCCACCTATTCCACTTGGGGCCCCACCATTGTATCTTTCATTTTTTTCACAACTTACTATTTTTAGCAGTTTTTTAGGTCCTGAACTTCTGGAGCCATTTTGAAGCCCCAAACGGAGATAATATTTTGAATTTACATCACCGGGAAGTTGAAAAACCAATTTACCCTAACGGGGCCCATAGTTTTGGCGCTTCATCTCATAGGGTTAGGTTTTTGGATGTTTAGAGTTCTCCATTGTTTCTCCATAATAAATAGGCCCTCGAGCCTCATTGTAACACAGTTCAGAGGTCTATAGCCACCACATCTCTTCTCAGAGATTCGCTACCAGCACCCTAGCTGTTTTATTTCCATCATGTTTGTAAGCATATTTATGTGATTTGATATTAATGAAATGAAGCCTTATTTCCGTTGTATTTCTATGTTATTGGTTATTTCTGTATTCTATTGCGTTCCTGCATAAATCCGGATCAATCTTGGACTAATGCTGGATAGTGGAATAAAGCTCCAAAAAACCTCTCCTGAGTGGTCACTCGAAGTCCCCTGAGGATGAGGGTGGGATTTCCGCTCGGAAACACCCTTGTGCTAAATAGCACAGCAGACTCCGCTAAATAGCTAAAGCATGCATAAATTCATAAAATAAAAATCATAAACAATATTAAGAAGGCCTTCTATGGATTCCATCCCCTTCCTTATATTCCTGGTGAGCTTCCTCACCCTTGGTCCCACTCATTAAATATGCTACTCTCATGCATACACTCCTCCATCATAATTGCGTTCTCCTGCAATAACTCTCCACTACCTCCATGACAACGGTGTTGACTTGGTCAACCTTGACCCCATCCACATGCTCTAGCCCATATTCACACCCAAGAGTGATTTATTTAGCTGATCTAATGATCCACATTCACATTAGAATTGGTTTTTTTCCTACTAAAGATATTTATGGGCCTCTCTACCCTCTTATTCATCTATATAAATGCCAAAAGAAAAAATTAATATTCCAACTAGGTGGAAGCTAATTAGGAATATTACAGTCCTCCCCTCCAAAATGTTGCTTGTCCCCAAGCAACTGCAAGGATGGATGTTGCAAAATCTTCTTTCCTTCCCCTATTCCATCCTCATCTGATAAATTCCTCCACTAAATCATATTTTCTCCAATCAACCTACTCCTTAGCTGCCCCTCCCAAGTGTCCAAGTTAGCCTTTGGTGATAAAACCAAATGGCTTACAACATAAAGAAGTGGGAGATCCATGGTGGCAACTCCATGCTGTCTAATGGCCTCATTGAGGCATGGGACATGAAAAATGTTGGGAATTTTACTCCCAATGAGGAGCTCCAACCCATATGGTACTCTTCCAACAATATGGATCACCCTATATGGCCCATAGAAGAACTTCTCAATATCATTCTTCTGAAATATGAATGGTCTATATAGTTGAAAATGGAGATATTCCAAATTTTCCACCCCATGTTGTCTCTCTCCCCATCTAAGATCTTTGTAGAACTCCTGTTGATCTTGGGTTGTATCAATGTTGCCCTTAAGAGACCGGAATATATCCTGACTCTCTAGGATCCAATCTTTAGTTCTAATAACCTTGCTTGCCCCACCCACTCTAACAATAATTAATAGAACATCATCACCATATGGAACAAAAATTAGAGATACATTGATTTCTATATGAAATACCGGATGGTGATAATATTCTCTCAAGTGGAACCAACGAAGTTATACTCCTTGCTGCCCCGGAACACATTGTGGTAAGTAGCTTCTAATCCACTTGCTTCTTGCCTCTATCTGCTCATATACCTAGGGGTACTAACTTATGTTTTGTTCCAACTGAGTACACCCCAAACAAGACAAAATCTGCCCAAATCTCTCTAGGAAGTGGCCATCCCCATCACTAATTGTGGCCCCAAGAAGATCATGAAGTATAACGAGAGGCTTTCCCTCTTGTGGAGCAATGCACTATAAATGAATGGAAAAGGAATGAAAATACTTTTTTAGTTGATCAACAATTACAAATACACAACCCTTACCATGTACTATTGGCAAGATGGTGATGAGGTCCATAGATGAGCTCTCCCATCTCTCTATCGAAAAATTAAGTGGTTGTAACAACCTTGCAAGATGGTTTTTTTCCTCCTCATTCTTTAGGCAAACTATGAACTTTCGGATATGTTCCATCACATCCTCCTTGAGGCCCTCCCATGAGAATCTCTCTCTAATGGCCTGATATGTCCTAATGAAACCTTGGTGACCAGAAAGGAGTGAGTCATGTGTTGCATGTAGAACCTTCTCCTTGAGCTTAGAGTCTCTAGTCAAGAAGATTTGATACTGGTAATAGATGACTCCATCCATCACTCTATACCTCTCATCAGTCACCTTCCCATGAGGCACTTCACATGTGAAGTGGTTCTTGGAATACTCCACCAATAGTTGGGACTCCGAATCTGGATCCATGGTCAATAATGACAGTGTTGCTAGCCTCTATGATAAGGCACCCATCACTTCCCTGCTCCCCTCTTTGACATGCTCAATGCCAAAGCCACATGCCAAAATACTGTTATCCCACTTTTTTGACTCCCTTGCAACTGCTTCTACTCAAGTAAAGATTGAAATTTATGGCAGTTAATCTTCACTTGGAAGCTATTGCCCATCCAAAACTTCCTGATTTTGGAAAATGTATGCATGAATTCCAAAAATACCTTTCCATATATGGAAGAATCCTTCCTATGTGGAAGTATATTCTCACTCTAAAATTTTATGGAGTAGCCCCTTTGCACCATGATTGTGTCATTATCCACTCCTAAAACATCACCTCTAAATGCAAGCAGCTTGGTGAGAGTTGGTAATACCGATACCGTCCCAATGTCCATCTCCTCCTTGAGCCAATCAAAGGCTCTCTGCACTGTTTTGATCTCATCCAAGGCTCCCTCCTTAGCCAAACCTATGAATGGTGCATCTTTTTGTGAGAACTCTTTAACCAAATTCCGGTCTGGCGGCCTTCCTGGTGGAATGCCTCCAAATAATATAACATCATGGTTTAGAGTAAAATGCATATATGAGTGGACCGATTTTTCCTTTCTTACACAATGAAAATCATGCTCCATCTTATGTGCTGAGGCCTCCTAAGGTGGATAAGTGTGCATGCCCCTGATCATCCAATGCTTACCACTCTTCTTATCTAACCATTCCATCTACAAAGTCTCGCAATTTGTGGTGACGTTCCCCAATGTAATAAACCACTACACACCCAATATCACATTGGTGTTAGGAATGTCGACCACAAAGAAGTGATCAGTCAAAGTGTATGTACCTAAGGTTACAGACAATGCCGGGACATGCTTCCTACACTGCATGGTTCTAGCTCCTAGAACCAAAACTAAGAATCCCTCAAAATATTCAATGGGTATTGTTCTCCTCTGTAGTAACTGAGCATCAATAAAATCATGGTTAGCCCCACTGTCAATCAACACTGATACCCGTTGCCCTTTAATTGTACCTCGAACTCTCAAAGTCAAGTACTTGGGTACTCCACGCAAAGATAAAAAGGCCCCTCCAATAGGATCAAATGCCCCATTCCCACCTCCTGGTGGTGGTGTATCTTACCCTACTATCACAATGATGTTGTCTCCCTCTGGCTCCTCTTCTTCCTCCTCCTCACTATCAGAGAAGACCTTAATATGGTGTGATTTTCCTATAGCACACTGATGCCCTCGTTCCCATGGTTCTTGGCATGTGAAGCAAAGCTTCCTCTTCCTCAAGTATCTTTGGACATCATCACTAAGAGGCCCTTTGTTTTGGTTCTCCTTTGGAGGAAGAACCTTCACATCTTTCTCCTTTGACTGAAAAGTGGGCTTTTTCTGAAATGGAGCTCTTTCCCTTCACAAAGCATCTTGTAAATTTCTATGCCTCTCAATAGCATCTTGGAGTGTAGTTGGCTTAGTAGATTTTACCAACACATGCAGAGGCTCTGCTAGCCCATCAATGAACATATAAACTCTCCTAGTTGCAGATAAATCTGGCACCATGACAGAAATTTTTATAAATTCAAATATATAGGTCTCTGGATCACATGACTTCTTGAGCTTGGCTAGCTCAACAAAAGGTTCCTATGGGTCTCTTCGATCAAATATTTCTACTAATCTCTGAGTGAAATAGGAATATGCAGTCACATTGGCATGCCCCAATGTAGAAAGACCATGAAACCACCAATCATGTGCCTCACCCTCAAGGTGCAGCGCTACTATTTTAATGGCTTCAATCTCTGGTACTTGGCTCAACTGAAAATAGATGTCTAGTTTCTCCACCCAAGACTTGGTTTTGCACTTCAATGACCCATCAAAATTAGGCAAGAAAAACCTAGTCATAGTACGTTGCATATCATTTTTATGCATGTACCCTCCACTCCTATTATTACTCCGGGGTCTCCTATTATCCTTGTTCTGAAAAAAATCATGAAAGTTCAGATTATATTTGAATTTTTGAGATTGATACTCATACTCTAGGAAATAATCTTCAAGAGTCTCTTGTTCTTGGAGTCCTCCACCTCCATTTCCTACTGCTAGGAATGTAGGGATAGTGGAGCATTAGGACACTTACTGCATTACTGGTTGCTCACCCTAGTGATGTGAAGTGTTGGAGATTTCTCCATGCAAAAACCTTCTTGGGGTCTCTTTGTGTCTCTCCATTCTCATCTCCTTGATTCCTTTGGCAATATCCTGCATTGTTTGGAGAATAAGCTTTGGAAACTCCTTTTCATCCATTTCTCCTAATATTAGAGTCTTGCCTTTGTTTTATTCATTGCTTGTATAATCAAATATTTTTCTTCTATTTATGTACCGCTTCTCCCTTTCTATGAGAGGCACTTATTCTTTTGTGACATAGATGTGATGTCTCGTGAGTTGAGCCAAGATTATGCTCTGATGCCACTGTAATATTCAAAATTAGGAAAAATAGAAATATAGCACATAAAATTGGGAAATGAAGTAAAATATCAATAAATAAATAGGAGCATATCATAGAGCCATTTTATTAGATGTCATAGCAGAAAATGAATATAAGATCTTCGGGCAAAAGACACTCAAGCTAGGCAAAACAAGCCTCAAATGACCCATTACATGAAATATGAAATGTTTCTTCTACATACAATGAAGGAGGACATATGACTGGGCAGTAATATGGAAAATAATTGTAGGGTAAAACTTAAAACACAAATAAATGGTGATATAATGGTTAGAAAATGTTTGGATCAAAGATCTAAGCTTTCTAGCACCTTGCCAAGACAACCCAGAAGGGGTTTCTAGAAATACACAAAATGAAAGTTGCAGCCCTATGGCTCAATAACGTACTACAACTAGATAGATTTTAGGAGGTAGATGATATGATGCAAAAATTATTGATATTTCTCCCAATAGATCCTCCAGATGAAGGGCTTCTCCCCTCACTGGAAAATAAACTCACAAACTTGGGCACTAGGCCCTCCACTACAACTGCCCTACAAAATAGCATAGTTTCTGAAAAGAACTGTGCTGCTGAAGATGGATGAAGCTTGGCCTCATGCTGGATTATGGAAATGAAGCTCAAGGATCCTCCCAATATGTCTTCCGGATGAAGGGTTTCTCCCCTCACTGGAAACTAGGCTCATAAACTTGGGTACTTTACCCTCCACTGCAACTGCTCCTGAACATAACACAATTCCTAAAGGAGACTACACTGTTGATGATAGCTGAAGCTTGGCCTGATACTGGATAGTGGAATGAAGCTCAAATAAACCTCTCCTGAGTGGGCACTCGAAGTCCCCTTAGGATGAGGGTGTAATTTCCACTCAGAAACACCCTTGTGCTAAACAGAACAACAGACTCTGCTAAATAGTTGAAGCATGCAGAAATTCATAAAAGACCAAACATAAAGAATATTAAGAATTCCTTATATGGCTTCCATCCCCTTCCTTGTATGTTTTTTAATATTCCTCACCCTTGGTCCCACTCATTAAAGATGGTAATATCATGCATACACTCCTCCATCATAACTGCGATGTCCTCCAATAACTCTCCACTACCTCCATGAAAGCGTTGTTGATTTAGTCAACCTTGACCCCATCCACATGCTCTAGCCCCTATTCACTCCCAATAATGTTCTATTTAGCTGATACAATGGTCCACATTCACATTAGAAGTGGTTTTATTCCTACTAAATATATTTATGGGTCTCTCTACCCTCTTATTCATCTATCTAAATGACAAAAGAAAAAATTAATATTCCAACTAGTTGGAAGATAATTAGCAAAATTACAGTCCTCCCCTCCAAAATATTGCTTATCCTCAAGCAACTGTGAGGATGGAGGTTGCAAAATCTCCTTTCCTTCCCCTGTGGCATCCTCATACAATAAATTCCTCCACTGAATCATATTTTCTCCAATCAACCTGCTCCTTAGCTTCCGCTCCCAAGTGTCCAAGTTAACCTTTGGTGATAAAACCAAATGTCTTACATCATAAAGAAGTGGCTGATCCATGGTGGAAACTCCATGTTGTCTAATGGCCTCATTGAGGCATGGGACATGAAAATTGTTTGGAATCTTACTCCCAATGAGGAGCTCCAACACATATGCTACTCTTCCAACAAGACGGATCACCCTGTGTGGCCCATAGAAGCACTTCTCAATCTCCTTCTTCTGAAATATGAATGGTCTATATGGATAGAAATGGAGATAGACCAAATTTTCCACCCCACGCTAACTCTCTCCCCATCCAAGGTATGTGTAGAACTCCTGCTAATCTTGGGTTGTAGCAATGTCGTCCTTAAGAGACCACAATACATCCTGACTGTATAGGATCCAATCGTTGATTCTAAGAACCTTGCTTACCCCAACCACTCTAAAAATAATGAATATAGCATCATCACCATATGGAGCCTAAAATAGAGACACATTGATTTCCATATGAAATACTGGATGGTGATAATAGTCCCTCAAGTGGACCCAGCGCAGTTCTTCTCCTTGCTACCCTAGAACACATTGTGGTAAGTAGCTTCCCAACCACTTGCTTACTGCCTCTATCTGCTCATATTCCTAGGGGTAGTAAATTATTTTTAGTGCCAACTGATTACACCCCAAACAAGACAACATCTACCCAAATACCTCTAGGAAGTGGACATCCCCATCATTGATTATGGCCCCAAGAAGATCATGAAGTCCAACAAGAGGCTTTCCCTCTTGTGGAGAAATGCACTGTAAATAAATGGAAAAGGAATGAAAATACTTTGTTAGTTGATCAATAATTACAAATACACAAACCCTACCATGTACAGTTGGCACGATGGTGATGAGGTCCATAGATGAGCTCTCTCATCTCTCTACCAGAGTAACAACCTTGCATGATGGTTGTTTTCCTCCTCATTCTTTAGGAAAACTACACACTTCCTCATATGTTGCAGCACATCCTCCTTGAGACCCTCCCATGAGAATCTCTCCCTAATGGCCTGATATGTCCTTATGAAACCTTGGTGGCTGGAAAGGAGTGAGTCACGTGCTACATGTAGAACCTTCTCCTTGATATTAGAGTCTCTAGTCAAGAAGATCTGATCCTCATAATAGATGACTCCATCCATAACTATATACCTCTCATTAGTCACCTTCCCATCAAGCATTTCACATGTGAAGTGGTTCTTGGAATACTCCACCAATAGTTGGGACTACCAATCTAGATCCATGCTCAGTAATGGCAGTTTTTTTGGCCTCTATGATAAGGCACTTGTCACTTCACTTCTCCCCTCTTTGACATGCTCAATGCCAAAGCCACATGCGAGAATATTTCTATCCCACTTTTTTTTCCTCCCTTGCAGCTGCTTCTGCTCAAGTAAAGATTGAATTTTATGGTGGTTAATCTTCACTTAGAAGTATTCACTTATAAGCTATTGCCCATCCAAAACTTCTTTATTTTGGCTAATGTATGCATGAATTCCAACAACCCCTTTCCATATATGGAAGACTCCTTCCTATCTGGAAGTATCTTTTGACTCTCAAATGTTGTGGAGTATCCCCTTTCACCATGACTGTGTCATTATCCACTCCTAAAACATCACCTCTCAATGCAAGAGGCCTGGTGAGAGTTGGTAATACCGATACTGACCCAATCCAATTTACACTATGCTAGTATCATCCAAGGCTCCCTCTTTAGCTAGATCTATGAATGGTGCATCTTTTTGTGACAAATATTTAACCAAATTCTGATCCGGGGGACTTCCTGGTGGAATGCCTCCAAATAATATAACATCATGGTTTAGAGTAAAATTGATATCTTAGTGGATTTATTTTTCCTTGCTTCCATTGTGAAAATGAGGCTCCATATTATGTGTGGAGGCCTCCTGAGGTGGATAAGTGTGCATGGCCCTGATGATCTGATGCTTACCACTCTTATTATCTACCCATTCCATCTAAAAAGTCTCCCAATCTGTGGTGACCTTCTCTAATTTAATCAACCAATGCATACCCAATATCACATTGGTGTCAAGAGTGTCAATCACAAAGAAGTGATCATTCAAAGTGTATGTCCCCAAGGTTACACACAATGTCAGGACAAACTTCATATAGTGCATGGTTCTAGATCGTAGAACCAAAACTGAGAATCCCTAAAAATATTATGTGGGTATTTTTCTCCTCTGCACTAACTGAGTGTCAATAAAATCGTGGGTAGTCCCACTATCAATTAACACTGATACCTGCTGCCCTTGAGTTGTATCTCGGACTCTCAAATTCAGGTACTTGGGTACTCCCCGCAAACATGTAAGGGCCCATCTAATCCAATAAAATGGCCCATTCCCACCTCCTAGTGATGGTGGGTCATCCCTTTCTATCACATAGTTGTAGTCTCCCTCTGGCTCCTCTTCCTCCTCCTCCTCACTATCAGATAAGACCTCAATATAGTGTTCTTTTCCTACAACACAATGATGCCCTAGTGCTCATGGTTCTTGGCATGTGAAGCAAAGCTTCCTCCTCCTCAAGTCTCTTTGAACATCATCACTAAGAGGCCATTTGTTCTGGTTGTCCTTTGGAGGAAGAACCTTCACATCTTTCCCATTTGACTGAAAATTGGGCTTTTGATGAAATGGAACTCTTGCCCTTGGAAAAGCATCTTGTAAATCTCTAGCCATCTCAATAACATCTTGGAGTGTATTTGGCTTAGAAGATTTTACCATCCCATGCAGAGGCTCTACTAGCCCATCAATGAACATATAAACTCTCCTAGTTGAAAATAAATCTAGCACCATGATGGAAAGTTTTATAGATTCAGAGATATAGGTCTCTGGATTACTTGACTGCTTGAGATTTTCTAGCTCAACAAAAGGTGCCTCTAGGTCTCTTCGATCAAATCTTTATACTAATCTCTAGGTGAGCTTTGAATATGCAATCACACTGGCATGCCCCAAAGTAGAAAGGCCATGAAACCACCAATCATGTGCCTCACCATGAAGATTCAGCACTGCTATTTTAATGGCTTCAATCTATGGTACTTGGTTAAACTGAAAATATATTTCTAGTTTCTCAACCCAACACTTGGCTGTGCACTTTTATGACCCATCAAAAGTAGGCAGGAAAAATATACCCATAGTATGCTGCATATCATTGTTCTACATGTCCCCTCCACTCCTATTGTTACTCTTGGGTCTCATATTGTCTTTGATCTGAAAAAAATCCTGAAATTTTAGATTATGTTTGAATCTCTGAGATTAAGACTCATACTCTAGGAAATAATCTTCAAGAGTCTCGTGTTCTTCGAGTCCTCCACCTCCATTTCCTACTGCTATGAATGTAAGCATAACGGAGTGTTGGGATACTTGATGCAATGTTGGTTTCTCACCCCAATGATGTGAAATTATAGAGCTTTCTCCATGTAGAAAAATTCTTGGGGTCTCTTTGTGCCTCTCCATTCTCATCTCCTTGATTTCTCTGGCAATATCCTCCATAGTTTGGAGAAGAAGCTTTGGAAACTACTTTTCATCCATTTATCCTCATATTAGAGTCTTTCCTTTGTTTTCTTCATCTCTTGTATAATCAAATATTATTCTTCTATTGATGTACCACTTCTCCCTTTCTGTGAGAGACTCTTATTCTTCTGGTGACATAGATGTGATGTCTCACAGGCTTAGCAAGGATTATGCTTTGATACCACTGTAATATTCCAAATTAGGAAAAATAGGAATATAGCACATAAAACTGGAAAATGCAGTAAAATATCAATACATCAATAGGAGCAGATCGTAGAGCTAGTTTATTATATGTCATAGCAGAAAATGAGTACAAGATATTAAGGAAAAAGACACTCAAGCTAGGCAAAACAAGCCTCAAATGACCCAGTACAAGAAATATGACATATTGATGCTACATAAAATTATGAGGACATATGACTACACAATCCTATGGAGAATAACTGTAGGTTAAAACTGAAAACACAAATAACTGTTGATATAATTCTTAGAAAATGTCGAGATCAGATATCTAGGCTTTCTAGCACCTTTCCAAGACAACCCAGAAGGGGTTTTTGGAAATACAAAAAATGAAAGTTGCAGTCCTAGGGCTAAATAACGCACTAAAACTAGATATATGTTAGGAGGTGTCTTATATGATTCAAAAATTAATGATACTCCTCGCAAAATAGATTCTCTGGATGATGGGTTGCTCCCCTCACTAGAAAACAAACTCACAAACTTGGGGACTAGACCCTCCACTGCAATTTCCCTGCAAAATAACATAGTTTCTGAAGGATATTGCATTGTTGAATATGGTTGAAGCTTGGCCTCATTCTGGTTGGTGGAAATGAAGCTCAAGGATCCTCCCAATAGGTCTTCTGAATGAAGGGTTTCTACCCTCACTGGAAACTAGGCTCACAAACTTGGGTACTTGACCCTCCACTGCAACTACCTTGCAGAATAACGCAATTCTTGAAGGAGACTACGCCGATGATGATGGATGAAGCTTGGCCTGATGCTAGATAGTGGAATAAACCTCAAAGAAACCTCTCCTAAGTGGTCACTTGAAGTCCCCTGAGGATGAGGGTGGGAGTTCCACTCGAAAACGCCCTTGTGCTAAACAACACAACAGACTCCGCTAAACAGCGAAAGCGTGAATAAAGTCATAAAAGACCAAACATAAAAAATGTTAGGAATGCCTTATATGGTTTCCATCCCCTTCCTTATATTTTTTTTGAGCTTCCTCACCCATGGTCCCACTCATTAAATATGCTACTCTCATGCATACACTTCTCCATCATGACTGCGTTGTCGTCCAATAACTCTCCACTGCCTCCATGGCAGTGTTGTTGATTTGGTCAACCTTGAACCCATCCACATGCTCTAGCCCATATTCACACCCAAGAGTTATTTATTCAGCTGATACGATGATCCACATTCACATTAGAAGTGGTTTTATTCCCACTAAAGAGACTTATGGGTCTCTCTACCCTCTTATTCATCTATCTAAATGACAAAAGAAAAAATTGATATTCCAACTAACTGGAAGATAATTACGAATATTACAGTCCTGCCCTCCTAAATGTTGCTTGTCCTCAAGCAACTGCGAGGATGGATGCTGCAAAATCTCCTTTCCTTCACATGTGGCATCTTCATCCTATAAATTCCTCCACTGAATCAAATGTTATCTAATCAACCTACTCCTTAGTTGCCTCTCCCAAGTGTCCAAGTTAGCCTTTGGTGATAAAACCAAATGGCTTACATCATAAATAAGTGAGATATCCATGGTGGAAACTAAATGCTTTATAATGGCCTCATTGAGGCATGGGACATGAAAATTTTTTGGAATCTTACTCCCAATGAGGAGCTCCAACCCATATGCTACTCTTCCAACAAGATGGATCACCCTGTGTGGCCCATAGAAGAAATTCTCAATCTCCTTCTTCTGCAATATGAATGGTCTATATGGCTGAAAATGGAGATATACCAAAGTTCCACCCCACTTTTTCTCTCTCCCCATCCAAGATCTGTGTAGAACTCCTGTTGATCTTGGGTTGTAGCAATGTTTTCCTTAAGGGACAGGAATACATCCCGACTCTCTAGGATCCAATATTTGGTTCTAAGAACCTTGCTTGCCCCGACCACTCTAACAATAATGAATAGAACATCATCACCATATGGAACCCAAAATAGAGATACACTAATTTCCATATGAAATGCCATATGGTGATAATAGTCCCTCAAGTGGAACCAGCGTAGTTCTTCTCCTTGCTGCCCCGGAACACATTGTGGTAAGTAGCTTCCTAGCCACTTGCTTGCTACCTCTATCTGCCCATCTACCTGTGGATAGTAACTGATGTTTTTTTCGAACTGAGTACACCCCAAATAGGACAACATATGCCTAAATACCTTTAGGAAGTGGTCATCCCCATCACCTATTGTGGCCCCAAGAAGATCATGAAGTCCAACAAGAGGCTTGCGCTCTTGTGGATCAATGCACTATAAATGAATGGAAAAGGAATGCAAATACTTTGTTAGTTGATCAATAATTACAAAGACACAACCCTTGCCATGTATTTTTGGCAAGATGGTGATTAGTTCCATAGATGAGCTCTCCCATCTCTCTATCAGAAAAGTAAGTGGTTGTAACAACCTTACAGGATGGTTGTTTTCCTCCTCATTCTTTAGGAAAACTATGCACTTCTTGATATTTTGAAGCACATCCTCCTTGAGACCCTCCCATGAGAATCTATCCCTAATGGCCTGATATGTCTTGATGAAACCTTGGTGGCCAGAAAGGAGTGAGTCATGTGTTTCATGTAGAACCTTCTCCTTGAGCTTAGAGTCTATATTCAAGAAAATATGATCCTAGTAATAGATGACTCCATCCATAACTCTATACATATCATCAATCACCTTCCCATCAAGCACTTCACATGTAAAGTGGTTCTTGGAATACTCCACCAATAGATGGGACTCCCAATCTGGATCCATGCTCCATAATGACAACACTGCTGGCCTCTGTGATGAGGCACCTATCACTTCACTACTCCCCTCTTTGATATGCTCAATGCCAAAGCCACATGCCAGAATACTGCTATCACAATTTTTCGACCTCTCTTGTAGCTGCTTTTTCTCAAGTAAAGATTCAAGTTTATGGTGGTTAATATTCACTTGGAAGCTATTTCCCATCCAAAACCTCCTAATTTTGGCCAATGTATGCATAAATTCCAACAACCCCTTGCCATATATGGAAGACTCCTTCCTATGTGGAAGTATCTTCTAAGTTTCAAAGGCTATGGAGTAGCCCCTTTACACCATGATTGTGCCATCATGCCCTCCTAAAACATCACCTTTCAATGCAAGAGGCTTGGGGAGAGTTGGTAATAGCGATACTGACCCAATGTCCATCTCCTCATTGAGACAATTAAAGGCTCTCTGTGCTGTGCTAGCCTTATCCAAGGCTCCCTCCTTAGCTAGATCTATGAATGGTGGATCTTGTTGTGAGAACTCTTTAACCAACTTCTGGTCTGGGGGTCTTTCTGGTGGAATGCCTCCAAATAATATAACTTCATGGTTTAGAGTAAAATGCATATCTGATTGGACTAATTTATCCTTTCTTCCACTGTGCAAATCAGGCTCCATCTTATGTGTAGAGGCCTCTTGAGGTTGATAAGTGTGCATGCCCCTGATCATCTGATGCTTACCACTCTTCTTATCTACCCATCCCATCTGGAAAGTCTCCCAATATGTGGTGACCTTCCCCAATGTAATCAACGACTGCACACCCAATATCACATTGGTGTCAGGAATGTTGACCAAAAATAAGTGATCATTCAAAGTGTATGTCCCCAAGGTTACAAACAATGCTGGGACATACTTACTACACTGCATGGTTCTAGCTCCTGGAACCAAAACTGAGAATCCTTCAAAATATTTAGTGGGTATTTTTATCCTCTACACTAACTGAGCATCAATAAAATTGTGGGTAGCACCACTGTCAATCAACACTAATACTCGTTTCCCTTGAATTGTACCTCTGACTCTCAAAGTCAGGTACTTCGGTACTTCCTGCAAAGATGCAAGTACCCCTCCAATCGAAGAAAATTCCCCATTCCCACATCCTCGTGGTGGTGGATCCTCCCCTGCTATCATAGAGATGGTGTCTCCCTATGGCTCCTCTTCTTCCTCCTCCTCAATAATAGAGAAGACCTCAATATAGTGTGTTTTTCATGTAGCACACCGATTCCATGGTGCCCATGGTTCTGGTTCTTGTTTGGATGAAGAAATTTCACATCTTTCCCCTTTGACTGAGAATTGGGCTTTGTCTGAAATGGATCTCTTTCCCTTGGTAAAGCATCTTGTAAATATCTAGCCCTCTTAATAGAATCTTGGAGTGTAGTTGGCTTAGCATATTTCACCAACCCATGCAGAGACTCTGCTAGCCCATCAATGAACATATAAACTCTCCTAGCTGTGGATAAATTTGGTACCAAGAAGAAATTTTTTATAAATTCATAAATATAGGTCTCTCGATCACCTAACTTCTTGAGCTTGGCTAGCTCAACAAAAGGTGCCTCTGGGTCTCTTCAATCAAATCTTTCTACTAATATCCAGGTGAAATTTGAATATGTAGTCACATTGGCATGCCCTAATGTATAAATACCATGAAACCACAATTCATGCGCCTCACGCTCAAGGTACAGCACTGCTATTTTAATGGCTTCAATATCCGATACTTAGTTCAACTGAAAATAAATGTCTATTTTCTCCCCCCAAGACTTGGTTGTGCACTTGGATGACCCATCAAAAGCAGGAAAGAAAAATCTAGCCATAGTACGATGTATATCATTGTTCTGCATGTAACCTCCACTCCTATTGTTACTCTGGGGTCTCCTATATTCGTTGATCTGAAAAAACTCTTGAAATTTCAGATTATCTTTGAATCTCTGAGATTGAGACTCATACTCTAGGAAATAATCTTCAAGAGTATATTTTTCTTGGAGTTCTCCACCTCCATTTCCTACTCCTAGGAATTTAGGCATAGTGGAGCATTGGGACACTTGCTTCATTGTTGGTTGCTCATGCTAGTGATGTGAAGTGCCAGATCTTTCTCCATGTAGAAACCTTCTTGGGGTCTCTTTGTGTTTCTCCATTCTCATCTCCTTGATTTCTCTGGAAATATCCTGCATAGTTTGGAGAAGAGGCTTTGGAAACTCATTTTCATCCATTTATCCTCATATTAGAGTCTTGAATTTGTTTTACTCATTGCTTGTATAATAAAATATTCTTCTTTTAATGATGTACCGCTTCTCCCTTTCTGTGAGAGGCTCTTCTTCTTCTGGTGAAATAGATGTGATGTCTCATAGGCTGAGCCAAGATTATGCTCTGATACCACTGTAATATTCAAAATTAGGAAAAATAGGAATATAGCACATAAAATTGGAAAATGAAGTAAAATATCAATACATCAATAGGATTAGACCATAGAGCCATTTTATTAGATTTCATAGCAGAAAATGAGTACAAAATCTTGAGGAAAAATACACTCAAGCTAGGCAAAACAAGCCTCAAATGACCCAATACATGAAATATCAAATGTTGCTGCTACATAAAATGTCGGAGGACATATGACTATGCAGTCCTATGGAGAATAACTATAGGGTAAAATTGAAAACACAAAAAACTGCTGATATAATTCTTAGAAAATACCGGTATCCGAGATCTAGGCTTTCCAGTACCTTTCCGCGACAACCTAGAAGGGGTTTTTGCAAATACACAAAATGAAAGTTGCAACCCTAGGGATGAATAACTCATTGCAACTAGATAGATGTCAGGAGGTGGCTGATATGATGAAAAACTAACTAATACTCCCCTAATAGATCCTTCGGATGAAGGTTTTCTCCCCTCATTGAAAAAGAAACTCATAAACTTGGGCATTAGGCCCTCCACTGCAACTTCCTTGCAAAATAACGCAGTTTCGAAAGGAGATTACGGTGCTGAAGATGGATAAATATTGGCCTAATGCCAGATGGTGGAAATTAAGTTCAAGGATACTCCCAATAGTTCTTCTAGATGAAGAGCTGCTCCCCTCACTGGAAGCTAGGTTCACAAACTTGGGTACTTGACCCTGCACTGCAACTTCCCTCCAAAATAACACAATTGCTGAAGGAGACTGTGCTACTAATGATGGCTGAAGCTTGGCCTGATGCCAGATAGTGGAATGAAGCTCAAAGTAACCTCTCCTTAGTGGGCACTTGAAGTCCACTGAGGATGAGGGTTGGATTTCCGCTCAGAAACACCCTTGTGCTAAACAACACAAGGGACTCCACTAAACAGATGAAGCGTGCAGAACGTCATAAAAGACCAAACATAAACAATATTCAGAATTCCTTCTATGGCTTCCATCCCATTCCGCATATGCTTGGTGAGCTTCCTCACCCTTAGTCCCACTCATTAAATATGCTACTCTCATGCATACACTCCTCCATCATAACTGCGATGTCCTCCAATAACTCTCCACTACCTACATGACAATGTTGTTGATTTGGTCAACCTTGAATTCATCCACATGCTCTAGCCCCTATTCACACCCAAGGTTGCTTTATTCTACTAATACAATGATCCAAATTCAAATTAGAAGTGGTTTTATTCCTACTAAAGATATTTATGGGTCTCTCTACCCTCTTATTCATCTATCTAAATTAAAAAAGAAAAAATTAATATTCCAACTAGCTAGAAGCTAACTAGGAATATTACATAAAGACAGTTGCAACAATAATATTGAGATTATTATGGTATGCTTACTCATAATTTTTCTTCTTATTTTTATCATCAATTTGAATTTTTTTTTATCCTTACAACCATATTTATGCTTTCATGTGATCATCTCATTAATTTTTAAGCATAATTCATAAGTCTATGCTCTATTTTGATGAGATCTTCATGTTTGTTTTCCATTTCTTCTAATGAGTGAATTCATAGTCATATGCTCATTTTGATCCTTCATTTTTTCAACCCTATACCACAATGAAATCCCAAATATTTCACAAAAAATACCTAATTTTCCTCATTTTCATCTCTGTAGTTGATCATTTGAAACCCTGATCTAATTCCTAGATCTATGATCTTTATCCAACAAACTTAAATTAAAAATCCTGATCAAATTTTATTGAGCTTATAACTAGCCTAAAATCCTTATTCTCCAGTCATTTCCATTGGATGTGAGACTGATTTTGAGAGATCCCTCTCTGATTTGGTAGGGATAGATACCGACTTTAAAGCTAGTCTGTGGTTACCCCTTTAGCTTCCTTTCTCAGCCCTGGGAAACTGAAGGAAGTTAACAAGACACTTTATCGAATAATGACCAAACTCTTTGTAGTTGATACACTTAATCTTACTCAAGTACTTCTTTTTATTTCCCTTCATTCTTGGTGCAAGTGCCACATAATGATTTGAATCATTTTTCTTAAGATGAATATCCTCGTCTCGAAACTCTTCTTGAATTAGGCCATCCCACAACCTATTGCAATCAAGCAAATTTACTCTAGGAACAATCCCTTAGTTGAACGACTTCCTTTCTAGAGTAAACCATTTTAAAAAAATCCTCAGCATATCATAATATGAAACAATTCCACCTATGGAGACAAGCTCATATTGAACCTAAGACAACCTCATTAGATAATAATTAACCCCTTCATCCTATATCATGTTAGTGGCCTTCAACTTACCTTGTAATACCAATACCTGATTCTCATTCTTATTATGGACTAGATTCTGAAGAGCCTCCCACATTTCATGGGAAGTGTTCTTCCCATACATATGAGGTATTAAGGAATCCTCAACACCATCTAGGACGATCAATGTCTCCTATGTATCCAACTCTTTGTACACTTCCAGCTCCTTAGGGTCAGTCGTATTCTTGGTCGCTTTCTCAAAAAATTCCCAGGTCATGTTCACCATTAGAACCAACTTGATCCTTTCCTTCCATGGACTATAGTTGGACAACCATTCCAACATGTATTAATACCATAGACCAACCAAAAACTTCTAAGTTGTTGTGATCCCTTCAACAACAATGTGACCAACTCCCTCTTAAGGTGTACTTCGTTGTGCACACTTTGGCTAACTAAGCCTTCAAAGTAGCTTTGTTACCATGTTGTTTTTCTACGACATTGGAGAATCTAGGTTAGGGTATTAGAATCATTGAAAATAAAAATCCAAATATGAGAAAAAACTAATTTTCATAGTGGAATATAAAAAACAGTAAATCAACACATGCACAAATATATAAAACATTTTACAATTTTTGAAAACCCAACTTCATTATATTAACAAACCATAATTGAAATATCTAAGGTTCCAATACCAAGGATAATTTACCTCATACATCCACTGATATATGAATACAAGAACAAGATGCACTAGAAACCTAGCTAATGTAGTCGACAATCACAACTCTCTTGTCATACCCTTGGTTCGTTTTCTCCAAATATATAGCTCCTACCTCTATCAATGGTCCTACTCCTTTAGGTCATTAAACACAGCTTCTCCAACTGCTCTCTATTTTATGGTGAGTCCTTCAACACATCAACACATAGAGACTCCTGTTGAGCTGTTCACAACTTCGTTTGTGAACAACTCTCAAATGGCCATTGCTACCCCTTGGCTCCTTTGGGACCTCTTCCCTCTAATGTCTTCCTACAATGCTCTAATCAAGACAAACTTCAAGCTAGAGGGCTTCCACCTATCACTGCAAGATGTCCTTCTCCAAAAATTAACTTGGGTTGACTCACTTAGTTATCATTTTTCCTTCAAGGTGTCAATAATAGAGCCTCCAATGCTCACCCTCCTTACAATTTTCACTATCCTTCTTGGAAACCGATCTAGGTCTAATTTTAGCACCTACTAGTTTCCCTCCAATAACCTCAAGATGCCCAATACAAATATGTGCATCCTGGACAACTCATCCACTAGCAACAAGTCAAAATTTTATACATCAATACATACATTTTCCTCTTTGTTCTAGGTTTATTTATTCTTTTGTTGCTTTTTCCCTGGTTAGGGTTGATGTCAGACCACGTCAACACCTTATTTCTTCTCCCAAAACCATTTCTCTAGCTCTGGTTTCCTTCCACCTTGTAGGTTTTAAACCTGTACAGAAATTATCTGCAAATGAACTCTTAAAACATAAAATAAACAATAGTTAGATCATAAAACATAAAATATATATACAGATATATTTTCCCCTAGATACCAAAATTGGGACTACTAGATCGATTTTTCATTAATTCACTTTCAGTGTTACAATACATATATATACATATCGAAGCATTCATAAACCCCAATCCATTAACCCTAAAGTAGAACATAATAGTAGTTCCCTTAACTGGATCTACAAAATATTATGGAAAGAAAACCATCATGCCCAAAACCATGTACTAAACCCACACATAAAATCATAGATAGATCTACCCACCTTATATAGGGTCGAAAAATAATTTCCCAGGGAACTTCTCTAGATGCCATGCAAGGGGGGCTAGTCGTGGAAAGAATATAACATACACACAACATTCTCCCACTTCTTGTTTTTTTTCCGCGGGAGAGCTTAGGCATTGGTCCAACCCTACAATGTCCATTGTTTCTCTAGACCAAGAAAAATTCTCAGTGGTTACAGAATTTTATAATGCATTTTCAACATTCTTCAAAGTGTCCACCTTTACCAGCAACACCTTTTTATCCTCAACCATATCTATCACAAAGTGATACTGAACATCAATGTGCTTTATCTTGGAATGATAAGAAGGGTTCTTAGCCAAGAAAATTTCACATTAGCTATCACAATCTATCATTATAGCTCATTTCACCAAACCCATACTTGAACATAATCTCTGCAACCAAACTTCTTCATTGCTTGCATGAGTGGTTTCCATGTAGTTTGCCTCTATAGTTGAAATATCCACGATAGACTATATTTTACTCATTCAACTCACTGCACCTCCAAATAGGCTAAACAACTACCCACTTTCAGATCTTATTTGATCCATATCTCTAGCCTAGTTTGCATCAACAAAGCCACAGATGTCCAAAAATCTATCCAATCCTGGTCTTCCTTGGTAGCACATACCATAATCACTAGTTCCACACAAATCTCTGAAAACCCACTTCACTGTTGTCCAATGTACATTCCCTAGTTTTTACATAAACCTACTCAATACTCCTACTGCATGTGTAATGTCTGGACTAGTACAGAACATTGTATACATCAGGCTAACCACTACGCTTTCATATGGAACACGAGATATTTCTTCTTCTTCTTCTTGTGTCTTAGGACATTGTTCAGTAGATAACTTTACACCTACAAGAATAAGAACCTTCACTGGTTTACTCTCTTGCATATTGAAACTCTACAATATTGTCTCAATATACTTCCTATGGTATAACCAAAACTTCCTTTTTGCCAGATATCATTTAATTTCCATGCCTAAAATACAACTTTCAGCACCAAGATCCTTCATGTCTAATTTAGAGAATAATTGGGTCTTCAAATCCTAGATAATTTCTTTATGATTTCCAACCATCAACATATCATCCACACACAAAACCAAATAAATAACACGTTCACCAATTAATTTAAAATACAAACAGTGGTCCTCCTTTCTTCTGGTGAAGACAAGTCCCTGTATATATGTATCAAATTTCTGATAACGCATCCTTGGTGATTGTTTTAACACATACAAAGAATTTTTTTAACCTACATACCAGTTATTTCTTACCCTTCTCTGCAAAGCCTTCATGTTTCTTCATGCAGATCTCCTCTTATAGATCCCTGTGAATAAATTTTTCCTTCACATCCATTTGTTCTACCTCAAAATCAAATGCAGCAACAACATATAAAAGTAATATAATAGAAGTTATCTTGGCAACAGGAGAAAAAATATCACCAAAATCGATTCCCGACACCTGGGAATAACCTTTTGCTACCTACTGAGCTTTGTATTTCTCCACCTTTCCTTCTGCATTCATTTTTTTCTTAAACACTCATTTTCTTCCAATGGAGTTCCTTCCATACTACAACTCCACCAGATCCCATGCCTCATTTTTGTGCAAGGATGTCATATCATCAACCATGGCCTCCTTCCAAACTTTTCCATCCTTTGAATCCACTTCCTCCCTAATAGTTCTGGAATCATTATCAATTACATACAAATAAAAATTTTAACATAAAGTATATGGACTATGCCTTTTTGGTTGCCTTCTTTCTTGAACTGATCTTCTCATAGCTGGAGTTTGTGGCTCTTCCTCTTCAGAATCTTATTTTTTTGTAGAGTATGATTCTTCCTCCTTTAGGTCAAACTCTATCTTCACAGGTTCCTTTGGTAGGACTTCATGTTTAATAACATATTTCACCTTTCTAAACACCACATCTCGGGTATTCACAACCTTCCTTGTTTGTGGCTTCCAAATCTTGTAACATTTTAAACCATCCTTATACCCAATAAAGATGCACCTTTCAGATTTACTATCCAACTTGGTTATTTTATCATTTGGAACATGTACATATGCATCACATCCAAATACCCTTAGATTTGAAAGAAAGGGTTTCTTACCAGTCCATATATCATGTGGAGTCTTATCCTCCAATGTTGATGAAGGTGATCTGTTAAACACGCAGCATGCAATCTCCATTGCCTCTGTCCAGAATTCTTTTCCTAACTCAGTACCACTGAGCATATTTCTTTCATTTTCCATCAACGTCTCATTCATTCTTTCTGAAACTCTATTTTTCTAAGGTGCGTATGGATTATTTTATAACAATGCTCTACCCCACTTCTTACAAAACTATTCAAACTCCTTCTTGCAGAAATCTCCAACATTATTTTTCCTCAACACCTTTATCTTCTTCTCTATATGGTTTTCTACCAAAGCCTTAGGTTCTTTAAATCTGTCAAAGACTTCAAATTTCTTCCTCAGGAAATATATCCATGTATTCCTTAAGAAGTCATCTATAAGTACATAGAATTACCCAATGATGGAACTGACACAAGTCCAAACACATCATTGTGCGCAAGATCTAATATCTTGTTCACCCTCTTAGCACCAGAAGGTAAAGTCACCTAATTCTCCTTCCCATATACACAATTTTCACAGAAATTGAAATCGAGAGAGAAACTTAGACATACCTTCTACCATACCATTACCATGTAGTATTCGAAGGCCTTTCTCTCCAATATGTCCAAGCCTTTAATGCCATAGAATGTTCTTTTCTCCATAGACCATTAGGCTTTCTGCTCCACTTTAAGGAACCATAGAACTATTGCACCCATCAATAACAATGTGTAATATTCCCAAATTTTCACATTATATTTGGAATATTAGAGTTCTTAATTTTCTTAATGAATTAAGTAAATAAAAGTGTGGAGGGACCCGTAATCCTCAAGATTAATAAATATCCATTTCTTATGTGTGAAAGTGGATTATTTAATCCTATATCTACATAATGGGGTAGTGGAGAAACTACTAATGTGAATGGATTGGAGATCATGTCTCATTAATGAGATAGATCATGGAGGTTGAAGCAGTCAACTGAGATCATGAAAGGCATCTAATGAAAGATCATAGAGAATTCATGATGAAGTGATGGAGGAAGTGGTCCAATTAATTCACACATGATGGAGAGGGTGTACTTTGTATGTAGACATGATGTATGACCTGGAGAGACAACGCAGTGAAACATAGAGGATTATGTCCACATGCACAACATAGTTTAGAGGTGGGCCAAGGCATGGGAAGGCTCATAAACTATATAAAGGAGATGAAGGCAAGAATGAAGGCATTATTTTGATTATTCATGTAAGGGTTGGTTTAGATCTGGAATTGTCAGTTGACATTCCATGCTTTCTTTGGCTATTTAGCTAAGATTACAAGTGTTGTTTAGCACTGGATGCTCCTAGTCGGGAATCCATCCTCTTTCATTGGGTGGCTCTTGGAAGAGGGTTGTACTTCAATATTCATCAAGAATTGGTGCCACTTATCATTTCCATTCTCTGCAAAACATCTACCTTCATGAATTACGCAATTTCTGAAGATCAGTTTGGAGGTGGAGGTTTTGTTCAATATTTAAATTAGAGAACTAGTGTAGGATTATTCCTATCACCTTGTGCTTGAAGATCAACATTCCCAGGGCTTCATTTCAGATATAGAATCAGTCCAAACATTATTTACCTCCTATCAGCAGCAGTCCCATCAAGGATTGTGCAGTCCATCATTGCAGATCCAAAGGAGCAAAGAAGTTACTAGTATTTCATCTAGTAATCCTGTGAGGGACCACTCCCTCCCCTTTCCATCACTATTTCCATCATCCTAGAGTCTATTGCAGCACATTTCAGCAGGCATAGAGCCTCTCCCTCTTGTACAACACATTTTCTATAGCATCTACATATTCAGTTGCTGCAACTTGAAGGAGGAAGAAGAGGAGACAAGATCCCAAGCTCCTAGCTTGTAGATCTGAAAGAGGGATCAAACCTCAAAGCTTATATCTATTTTTAGAACATATTGCAGCCATATTTGGATCAGATATAGCTTCAAAATTGTATAACCCAACAGTTAAAGGATCAAACCCTAGGAGGGTGATTTTCCAAAGTTGTAGATCTGGAAAATCCTTTCTGGGTTATCTTGGGTTCCCATCATATTGGCCAGATCTTAAATCTTGGCATCATCAGAGATCCTAAGATACATATATTTACATTTCCTTTTGCAGTAGCTTAATGTACATCAGCAGAAAAAGGGACAATGTGGTATTGCTTCCTGTAAGCTCACTAGTTACACAGTGCTAGTTGTAGCATGTTTGCAGGGTGATCCAAGGCCATCTCTTTGGCTAGATTCCCTCATCTTTTGTACATTGTGTAAATGAATCCTCTCCATATAATAAAAAGGCTCAGGTTCTCTATATATTCTGATGTTGTCTTTATATTTATTGTTTACTTAGTTACAGTTCTTATATTATGTTTCAGTATTACTAAATTTTCCCTTTTGGGATATTATAGTGGTATCAGAGCATGATCTTTGGCTCAACTTGTGGACACTTCATATTTTTCATCAAAATAAGAAGCAGATAGATGAGATCTATAACGATGGAGGATTGTAGTATTTCCACTCCTCTCTTTAGATCCATGCAATATCTCTCCAAAGAGGTCAATCAAATGAAGAGAGAAAGGAAAAAGGAGGATCTAAGAAGAAGATTTGATGAGGAAAGTCCAAGCACTTACTATCAGCAGAGAAGAAGACTGAAGAATCATAGATCTCCTCATAAATATACTATGCCCACGTTCTTTGAAGAAGGTGAGGGTGTAGAAATGAAGAAATGAAATAACCTCATACTCATGAGACTCTTAGTCTATATCTGGAAGGGCACAAAGCACAATATAGAGCATTCAAGGAAAGTCTAACTCTCAAAGAATTCTTTAAACTCAAGGAAGAAAGAAGATCCTATAGCAACAATAGAAGGAAGAGGCACAATAGATTCTATTTTCCTACATTTGATGGATCTTCCTCAAGCACTGTTAAGGCTTGGAGGAAAGATTTGGATACATTTTCATGCTACATCCTGTTGTTGAAAAAGAGGCTATCCAGATTGCAACACTTCGTCTCTTAGGTGAAGCCAATGATTGGTGGTTTGGTCACATGGAGCATGCAAAGATGACTAAATATTCAGATTCATTCACAAGTTGGGGAAGAAGTTTGATGTGAAGAAAATAGAGATGTGCCATAAAGAGACATTTCCTAAGGAGACAAAGGAGGATGTCAATCTTGTCACTCTGGACAAGGAGTCACTACATTCACCACCAGATACAGAAGTACTTACATCCATAGAAGAGACACTTTCACCTCTGCAAGAAAGTATTGAGCTCTTGACATATAGAGTCCCATGCATGATTCAAGATATGCATGAGGAAGAGGAGGAATATTTCAGTGTTGGTACATTGTTAGAAGAGTAGCTATCACTCTTACCAGTAGTTGGAGACATTATTGTCCCGATTGGAGGAACTCTTGTGGTCTTGCAAGAGGTTCCCACACATCAGTTGATCCAAGGCATGCATACATATTCATCTCATATTGTTTCAGTACCTCTTATTGAAACTTATGGGGACATTCCATTAGGGCCAATGTATAACCAAAGGTTAGAACAAAATGCTGATTTGAAGTAGTAACATATCATGGCTCAAAGTACCCTTGATCAAATCAAGGAAGAGAAGAAGAGCTATCCTAGTTTGTCATTAATGAACTACACTCAACCCTTTGAGTTGAAGTGTAGAGTTTCAGAAAATGGGATGAGCATGATCCTATGTACAGTGACCGGTTATGAGATCAGTATTGTGCCTTGCTTTGAGACAGCATATGTATTACTATGCAGATCTACAATGCTATCACTTAGTAGCAGTGATAATGAAGAGGCCTCATCATTCTTGGAGCATTCAGAAGGTAGCCTCACTCATGAAGAAATGGAGATTAAGATGATAAATGGTAGACCACTTGAGATGAGAAATAATTTCTCCTTTCTAGATAACACTTTCTCAATGAGCATCTCACAGCTCAAAGAGAAACTTCCGCCTGCAGCAAATCCAGAGACTCACTAGTTTTGGAGGGCTATTGATGCAAAGAAGGTCTCATTAAGAGATATCATTGGAGGTGCACTTCAACATTTCATCGAGTGAAAAGTTATTCATTAGTTTGGGGAGGATGGTATTCTACAAAGGGAGGATACCATGTTTATGCAGTACATCATTCATCATCCACATTGGGATGAGTGGGTGAGGATGATAAGCAAGGGGTTGCATGACCACTTGTAGGTATATGACATGGGCCAGCAAGAAGCTCAGGTTACACTGGTTGCTCTTGGGTGAGTTTTGTTACTACCCAAAGGCTCCTAATTCTTTGATCCATGCCTTGAAAAACACTCATGTAATGAAGAAGGAGGCATGGTTGCGCTGGCTGCTCTTGGGTGAGTATGGTTACCACCCAATAGCTCATAATTTTTCAGATTCATGCCTTGTGTATCAATGATGGAATGCAAAATAAGAAGCATGTTAATTTTGGTTGTCCTCAATAGATTTTGGCCATCACATGACATCTCCCATGTTTATGTGTTTTGTATTGTTTGTAATATGGCATAATACTCTCATGATGTGTGATAATGGAGTTTTTTTGTATTGGGATGATATGAAATTCAATATTTCCTTCAGTATGTTGTTGTTACTCGATGATTCACATGATTATGTGAAGAGGCAGCACGATCTCTTATTTCTTTGGTTGCTTTTGGGGGAGTTTGGCTTATCCATCTTGCATGAGGGAGATGAAGGATGGAAACAAAGGGCCTTACTCTGGTGGCTACTATTGGGAGAATATGGTTTGAAACTTTGGTCTACCCATATTTCTCTATTTCTTCTTCTTCATAATGTTGGAATGATGCTTGGAACCAACAAGGCCAACATGGCTAAAGGTGAGGGCATGTCAATGCTCGTTGTACTTCATGAAACATGGGATGAAGAGATGTATTGTGAGATGGAGCTTTTCCTTTGTAGGAAGAATCACTTTATTTTATGTATCTCATGTATTGATGATGATGTTGGACATCATATGGTTGTCATTTGGTACTTCATGGTAGAAGGAGGACATCTAGCCATACAGTTGGAGGTCATTTTATACTTTCTTGAGAGACAACTTTGGACCCAAACATGCATGACACATTGTATAAAACGGAGGAGGCCTTCCTTATGTGGATTCCATTTGGAGGGAAATGGATAGCTTTGCATATAATTTTGTAGTTTCTTGAGCACAAACAACGTTTTTTCAAGGAGGAATGTAATATTCCCAAATTTTCACATGATATTTGGAATATTAGAGTTCTTAATTTTCTTAATGAATTAAGTAAATAATAATTTGGCGGGACCCATAATCCTCAAGATCATACATATCCACTTCTTATGTGTGAATGTGGATTATTTAAGCCTAGATCTACATAATGGGGTAGTGTAACAACTACTAATGTGAATGGATTGGAGATCATGTCTCATTAATGAGATAGATCATCGTGGTTGAAGCAATCATCTGAGATCATGAAACACATATAATGAAAGATCATAGAGCGTTCATGATGAAGTGATGGAGGAAGTGGTGCAATTAATGCACACATGATGGAGAGGGTGTACATGGTATGTAGACATGATGGATGACTTGGAGAGACAGCACAGTGAAACAAGGAGGATTATGTCCACATGCACAACACAGTTTAGAGGTGGGCCAAGGCATTGGAAGGCTCATAAACTATATAAAGGAGATGAAGGCAAAAATGGAGGCATGCTTTTGATTATTCATGTAAGGGTCTGTTTAGATCTATAATTTTCAGTTGACATTCCATGCTTTCTTTGGTTGTTTAGCTAATATTGCAAGTGTCGTTTAGCACTCTGTGTTCCTGGTCAGGAATCCCACCTCTTTCATTGAGTAGCTCTTGGAAGAGGGTTTTACTTCATTCTTCATTGGGAATTGGTTCCACTTATCATTTTCATTCTCTGTAGAACATATACCTTCACAAACTACGCAAATTCTGAAGATCAGTTTGGAGGTGGAGGTTGTCTTCAGTATTTCAACTGGAGAACTGGTGTAGGATTATTCCTATCACCTTGGGATTGAAGATCAGCATTCCCCAGGCTTCGTTTCAGATTTGGCATCAGGCCAAATGTTATTTACCTCCTATTAGCAGCAGTCCCATCAAGGATTGTGCAGTCCATCATTGCAGATCCAAAGGAGGAAAGAAGTTACTAGTATTTTAGCTAGTAATCCTGTGAGGGACCATTCCCTCACCTTTCCATCACAATTTCCATCAGCCTGGAGTCTATTGCAGCACATTTCAATAGGCATAGAGCCTCTCCCTCTTTTACATCACATTTTATGTAGCAGCTACATATTCATTTGTTGCAACTTGAAGGAGGAAGAAGAGGAGACAAGATCTCAAGTTCCTAGCTTGTAGATCTGAAAGAGGGATCAAATCTCAAAGCTCAGATATATTTGTAGAACCTATTGCAGCCATATTTGGATTAGATCTAGCTTCATATCTATATAACCCAGCAGTCAAAGGATCAAACCCTAGGAGGGTGATTTTCCAAAGTTGTAGATCTGGAAAATCCTTTCTGGGTTATCTTGGGTTCCCATCACATTGGCCAGATCTTGGATCTTGGCATCATAAGAGCTCCTGAGCTCCATATATATTAATTTCCTTTTGCAGCAGCTTAATTTACATCAAAAACAAAAGGGATAGTGTATTATTTCTTCCTGTAAGCTCACTAGTTACACAGTGCTATTTGTAGCATGTTTGCAGGGTGATCTTAGGCCATCCCTTTGGCTAGATTCCCTCATATTTTGTACATTGTGTAACTGAATCCTCTCCATATAATTAAAAGGCTCAGCTTATCTGTATATTATAATATTGTCTTTAGATTTATTTTTGACTTAGTTTCAGTTCTTATATTTTGTTTTAGTATTACCGCATTTTCTCTTTTGGGATATTACAGTGGTATCAGAGCATGATCTTTGGCTCAGCTTGTGGAAACTTCATCTTTTTCATCAAAATAAGAAGTAGATAGATGATATATATCATGGAGGATTGTAGTATTTCCACTCCTCTCTTTAGATCCATGTAATATCTCTCCAAAGAGGTCAATCAAATGAAGAGAGAAAGGAAAAAGGAGGATCCAAGAAGAATAATTGATGAGGAAAGTCCAAGCACTTCCTATCAGCAAAGAAGAAGACCAGAGAATCATAGATCTCCTCATAGATCTACTATACCCACTTTCTTTGAAGAAGGTGAAGGGTGTAGAAATGAATAAACGAAAGAGCCTGAGACTCATGAGACTCTCAGTGTATATCTTGAAGGGAATAAAGCACAATCTAGAGCATTCTAGGAAAGTCTAACTCTCCAAGAATTCTTTGAACTCAAGGAAGAAAGAAGATACTATAGTAGAAATAGAAGGAAGAGGCACAATAGATTCTATTTTCCTACATTTGATGGATCTTCCTCAAGCATTGTTAAGGCTTGGAGGAAAGATTTGGATACATTTTTCATGCTACATCCTATGGCTGAAAAATACATTGTATAGATTGCAGCACTTCATCTCTTAGGTGAAGCCAGTGATTGGTGGTTTGGTCACATGGAGCATGAAAAGCTGACTAAATATTCAGATTCTTTCACAAGTTGAGGAAGAAGTTTGATGTGAAGAAAAAAGAGATGTGCCATCAAGAGACATTTCCTAAGGAGACAAAGGAGGATGTCAATCTTGTGACTCTAGACAAGGAGTCACTACATTCACCACCAGCTGTAGAAGTACTTACATCCATAGAAGAGACACTTTCACCTCTGCAAGAAATTCTTGAGCTCTTGACATATAGAGTCTCATGCATGATTCAGGAGATGCATGAGGAAGAGGAGGAAGATTCCAATGTTGGTACATTGTTAGAACAGTAGCCATCACTCTTACCAGTAGTTGGAGACATTATTGTCCCAGTTGGAGGAACTCTTGTGGTCTTGCAAGAGGTTCCCACACATCATTTGATCCAAGGTATGCATACATATTCATCTCATATTTTTTCAGTACCTCTTATTGAAACTTATGGGGACATGCCATCAGGGCCAATGCATAACCAAGGGTTAGAACAAAATGTTGATTTGAAGCAGCAACATATCACAACTCAAAGTACCCTTGATCCAATCAAGGAAGAGAAGAAGAGCTATCCTAGTTTGTCATTAATGAACTACATTCAACACTTTGAGTTGAAGTGTAGAGTTTCAAAAAATGGGATGAGAATGATCCTATGTACAGTGATCGGTTATGAGATCAGTATTGTGCCTTGCTTTGAGACAACATATGTATTACCATGCAGATCTACAACGCTGTCACTTAGTAGCAGTGATAATCAAGAGGCTCCATCATTCTTGGAGCATTCGGAAGGTAGCTTGACTCATGAAGCAATGGAGGTTAAGATGATAAATGGTAGACATCTTGAGATGTGAAATCTCCTCTCCTATCTAGATAAGACTTTCTCAATGAGCATCTCACGGCTTAAAGAGAAACTTGTACCTGTAGAAGATCCAGAGCCTCACTAGTTTTGGAGGGATATTGATGAGAATAAGGTATCATTAAGAGATCTCATTGGAGGTGCACTTCAACATTTCATGGAGTGCAAATTTCTTCATCAGTTTGGGGAGGATGGTATTCTACAAAGGGAGGATACCATGTTTATGTAGTACATCATTGATCATCCACATTGGGATGAGTGGGTGAGGATGATAAGCAAGGGGTTGCATGACCACTTGTAGATATATGACATGGGCCAACAAGGAGCTTTATTACGCTGGTTTCTCTTGGGTGAGTTTGGTTACTACCCAAAGTCTCCTAATTCTTTGATCCATGCCTTGAAAAACACTCATGTAATGAATAAGGAGGCATGGTTGCGCTGGATACTCTTAGGTGAGTATGGTTACCACCCAATAGCTCATAATTTCATATTCATGCCTTGTCTACCAATGATGGAATGCAACAAAAGAAGGAATGTTCATTTGGGTTGTCCTTAAGAGAGTTTGGCCATCACATGACATCTCCCATGTTTATGTGTTTTCTAATGTTTGTAATATGGCATAATACTCTCATGATATGTGATAATGGAGTTCGTTTGTACTGGGCTGATATGACATTCAATATGTCCTTCAGTATGTTGTTGTTACTCCATGATTCACATGATGATGTGAAGAGGCAACAAGATCTCTTTTTGCTTTGGTTTCTTTTGGGGGAGTTTGGCTTATCCATATTGCATGAGGGAGATGAAGGATGGAAGCAAAGGGCCTTACTCTGGTGGCTACTATTGGGAGAATATGGTTTGACACTTTGGTCTACCCATATGTATCTATTTATTGTTTTGCATAATGTTTGAATGATGTTTGGAACCAACAAGGCCAACATGGCTAAAGGTGAGGGCATGTCAATGCTCAATGTATGTAATACCTCTCATCCACAATTCTTTTTTTTCTAATAGTATTTGTTCCAAGTTAATGACATTCCACTTCTATATGAAATTTCTGTTACAATATGACAACATTCTATTGGTTTTATATTTTCCTCCATGTCAATTATTCCCTTAATTAATTAATGAATATTAATTAATATGGTTCACTGTTGATGCAGTATACTGAAACATATTCTTTCCTTTCCACTTATTCATTTCAACTTCCCTTATTGATAATAATTAAGCTATGATAATAATATAATAATTAAACTATTCTTTTTACAATAATCAAATTATTGTATCTTTTTATAGTAAATGTATTACTATAAGGTTCCTCTCTTAACTTTATGTAAACCTTACGTTCTTTACATATTCATACCGATTCTATATTCCACTTCATTATCCCATTAACTTATATGATTAGTACATTTAATTATCATTTTTTTATACTTTCTTAGGGATCTTCATTACTTATGATAGCATTTTGTATGACCTTTATTATAATCCACCCTCAAAGTCAACAAAATTATTTATATTACTTCAACCTCCTCTTTAACGTCACGTGGATGATTCTTGTTCCACATTTTTATGCTCGAGTATGCCTTTTTATTTGACTACCAACATTATATAGTTCTAGTTATAATTTCACCTTACCAAACCCCAATCTCTGATTTTTATCATGTAATTGAGCATAGGGAAATGGACACGAATATTAAATATATGTTCTTAATGCTAAGAGTTGTATCTCTTCTGGAAACTAATTTACAGTCAGTACGATTGTACTTAACCCACCTCGATCTTTGTTTTTAAACTCTCCTCTATGAATCCAACTCACTACTGAAATTCTTGAGCCCAATGAAGTAGCTTGGAAAGATGAATTCATAAATTTCATTGTCGGATAATTTAATTCAGACCTTCCTCACCATAAACGTCTCGTACCTGTCCACGTGATTAAGCCGCCTTCAGATTTTCGAGGGATTGATCCGAGGGAGATCCACTCTCATATATTGACACCTATAGGGTGTTGATGCATTAGATTTTTTCTATGGATCGGATTAAAGGGTTCCATATCCATCATTCTTTGTTCTTTGGACTGTTATATTCGACCTCACTGCATGCCTCCACAGAAAGAATTTGGAACAAAGCTCTTCATACGAATGGAGTTACTGTAGCTACCATCATCAATATCGTATGGTAAGCTACCCTAAGATTTTAAATTCGATGTATATAGTTTTGAATTGTATGCGTTTATGGATTCACTGATATTTCAATTTGACATTACATCATATTTATAATTTTCACGCCTATGTTTTTCGGAAATTCTTCTGGTATGATTTTTATCTGAAGTTATAAATTTTTCTAATTTGATAAGAAGAAGTCTCTTACCAGTACTCTCTCTTATATAAATGTCTTTGCTGTGAGTTTTTATATACTTCGTATTATGTTCTCCTTCTGGATATAAGTGAATAATTTCGGATACTAGAATTCTTTCTGAGCTTCTTGTTGTAGTCATGTCGGGTTAGCTACAGCCATAGACTTTCTCCTCTAGTCCCAACGTGATTCAAATCAGGAAAAAAAGGTGACTTGTGTATGATTTGCCAGAATGTTTTGAATCTTATATTCTTCGTTTCCAAAATGGAGAGATTTACTGATGTGGACCAAAACGATACCCTAGCTGACCCTAGAAGTTCAACCACGCAGAATTCCATACCCCTGGTATATGCATACCAGCGTGAAGACTTGGATGCAGTTGAGGACAACGCATAGGATGTTTGTATATTCCCACTACTTGAGACACAATGAGGTGTTCTATCATTTTTTTTTTCGCTAATAAACTTAAAGTTACTTTCCCCTATTATAATCCCAATTGAAACTAACATAAGATGGATTTCCATGTATAACCGGGTATGTTCAGTTTGAGAAATGAAGTTCTCAGGTAAAGGGGTTTTTTTTAACCCAGAGTCTCATTTTAATTTTATTTTGAAATATATTTTATGTTGTAACCAATCTTTAAATTTTTGTTACTGTTACACGCAGGTACCTCCAAACACTCACGAAATTTTCCCAGTTGTACTAGACAATTTTGCTCAGTATTTCACTTGTCTGTGCATCTTCTTCTGACACAGGTCAGTGTAGTCTTCCTAGAATTATTTTATCTACACGGATTCAAATTACAAATTTTGCCGCTCTATGAATTGTTACTCAGATTTATGATGCACAGTTTCATTCAGATGATAAATTTCGTTCTCCTAGAATGGGGAAAACATTTTTACATAATTCAGTTTAACGGTTAAACCGGGACTTTGTATTAACATTTTATGGGACTTTCTTTACACTATATCATAATTTATGTATCATTACCACGTCTACCTACTTTATGATTTTCAACAGCTTGTACAGGTTTAATTAGTATAATAGATGTGTATATTGCATACTATTGTTATACGAAGTTTTATTCTTTGTCCTCTATGCATGTGGAATGGGGTTGAATACACTTTCATTCAACTGTATAATATCCTTTTCATTCTGTTTGATACCATCTCATTATTATTCATGTATATACAAAAATATTTTATTATAGCATTGTCCTCTCATCTGTCGTTTTGACCTCATCGTATAAATCGATAGGTATAGATATTGAAGTGACATTTCTATACTCTGTTCAAATAAAGTTTCAGATTTATTTCATTAAACTAGTAAAGTTTCTCAGCATATAAATCTTTGATTCTGGTACGCTATTTTGTATATAACATTTCTGTTAAAATAGAAACAAATACAAAATATCTGTTTATATATATATATATATCCATCTTTTTCTATCTATGTTATACTTATTTTCTACAACAGGGAGAATTACCAAATTTATATATAAATCACTATGTGATTTAATACTACTTTACGAACTAATGTTACTTTTGTACATAAACATCATAATTTCCATTCTTGGAATGGATATAGAATTCCAGTGTAGTACTCAAAGTATTGACTTAGAAGTGTATATATTTTACCATTTCTCTACTATTATCCTCTGCTATGCATACATGGATAATTTTGTTAATATTCCAGTACCCTACTTCTGTTTAAGTCTTGTTTCTATTTCAGACCTCATATTATTTCTGGTGTATTATATTAGATTACAGTTGTACTTCACTTGCTTAATTCTAATTTTTCTTTACTATAATTAGTACAGTAGCATAATCACCAAAAATCCCAATTATACTGTACATATTTTTAATTTCTTTTCCGCTCCTGAATTTTAACCTTTTCATGAAGAATTTCAAAAATTGAAATCAATTACTAGTAACATTTACACATGCTAACTAGGATAATACTTTGTTGTGAGATACTGATCACCAAATTTAAACCTATTCTAGGTTTAGACATTCTGGTAGATTCATCTCATTAGACTATTTTCCTACCATTATACAGATGGTAGTATTCCTGCTTTATCAAAAACTGTTAAAGGTATGGGTATTTTATAACTCAGCATGTTCAGAAATTAACTTACATAAGTACATTTACTTTTTTCATTTTCTTACTCATACCTCTAGACAAAAATTAAAGTACTCATAAGAAATGCTTCTATAAATTTGGAAATAAAATAGTTCAATGTGCATACCAATTTCTATGACTAGTTCCTCCCAACCATAGAGTTCTCTCTCCGCAACTCTCCCCCGAGCCGAGATCTTAACTCCCAGTGATAGACCATCCTCCTGTCTTTCCTAGAGTAGCTTATTTAATTTGTGCTTTCCCAAGCCTATTTCCAATTTCTGCATCCAAAAATTTCAGGATGCTTTCTTCCTGCTTTGCCTAGGCTTTCCCTTATTGAGGTACTTTAAAGCTGTATTTTCCGCTTTTCCAGCTTTTCTTCCTCTTCCCAATTACTTTCCTCTTCATTGGAGAAATTAGATATTTCTCTCCAATATAATTTTTAGTAAGATTCCTTCCAAGGATTTCTGGAAGGTTTGGGAAAGTTTAACCTTATCCATATCCTCATGGATCTAGGTTTAAGATCTCCATTCTCAATATAGTCATTGCACACAAAACTTTTCCATTTATTTTTATTAATTAAAAATAAAATAAATTCACCATCATTTTGTTCTTTGGGGTCCAATTTGACCCATAACATCTTTGACTGCCTATTTTAGGAAGCAACAATTTAGGGACAATACATATTCCCCCTCTAAAATTGAACATTGTCCTCGATGTTACAACTTTGATGTTGATGGCTCAACTCAGGATGAAGATTTCTCCTTCATCTTTGCTCCTATCTCCCAACAGTTTCTTCGGAGTATCAGCACCTTCCTCCGCTTTCACTCTACTAATTGATACACTATGGAGTCCAATCTTCTTCCTACTTTATTGCAAAAATTGTATCTGGAAGAATATTTTATTCTGGTGCCTGTCTGACGACAGTTCATACCAATTCATATGAGTAGTATCATATACATATGTTTATAATCACTATAACATTTTGAACTTTAATAATAAATTTACTTGTTAACAAAACCCTACAAAATTCATAGTAGTACAGTGCACTTAGCACAACTACTTATCATTCCATGTTTTTCGGTGAGGCTTGCTCCTCACGTCAACATGGTCCAACTAGAATTATTGGTGGTTTCTTTGCATGTAATTCCACCTTTGAATCCTTTGACCAGACTGTACAATTCCTGTTACACACTTTTCTTCAACAAATATATTTTCATTAAAATGTATGAATTTAGAAAACCAACTTTATCATATGCAGGGGTTCTGCTTACCTTTTCTCAGTTTATACATGTACTTCAAGTACATTCTCGCTGATTTATTTTATCAACCAATCAATTTAAATAGTAATAACCAGACTCAATAATAAGGTCTATAATTCAATTTCTTCCTTACACTTGAATTTTTCCTTATCAAGTATATTGATTATTAGTATATCTTAGAATTTCATATTAGTTTACTATTTTGGTGTTACACTAAATGACCCATTGCTAGATCAACTCCCTTTTTCCTGTTTCCTTGTTCAATCAACTTACTATATATTTTCTCAGTTAGTCATAAGATTCAGATCTTTGTCTGACAACTAGGGTTTATTGTCTCTTAGCAACATCTTCCCCAAATTCTTTCATTTATTTTTCCTCAGATCAGTGTAAACATGCACCATTTTAATTCTTGAACTTAACTTGAGTCATCTGTACATCTGACTAAGGAAATTTTATGGTAATTTTTCTACCATTTATGTTGCATTAGGGTCACATTATTTATGTACCCTCAAATTTTACACTTATAAGTTCTTTCTCACTGGAATTATTTATCAATATTTTAGAAATTTGTAGTTTACTCGGGGTTAATTTACTACTTTACTGTTGCATTCATTTTACTTGTCTTACTTATTTACAGCCAAAATTTTGTATTACTTGAATATCATTCACAATTTTAGGGATATTCCTCCTTTTAAAACATCCCAACATCTTTTTCTTCTCCTTTCAACTTGTTAAGGAACTGCAAACACCCAGTTTGCTTGTCATTTTCCTTATTTTTGCAGAATTTCTACTTCAATTTTTTCTTTTCATACTTTATAACCTCTACGACTTTTCTACCACCCTTAGTATCACATACCTGTTAAATATTAACCAATATTAGGTGAGTATTTTCACTATTCAGGCTATATTGATCATTTTTCATCTATTTATTTTTCTCTCTTAGTGGATGTAGCGAATTTTTTTTTTTTTAAGTTGTGTTTAAAAGGAGATATGTCCTTATTGTAGCTAAATTAACTCTTCTTGAGCTTTTATTCCATATAACCCTACTCCTCTAGACTTCGATGGAATTATATCCCAATTCCTTGTTTTTCTTTATGTTATGGTTTATGTGACGGTTAAAACAGGACCAATCGTCATGTAGAATTATAAATTCTAAATTTTGTTTTTCAACAATCTATGCTTACTTTTGAGGTTCCATCTTTCCCTTGAACTAACATCACCGGTATTCCTAGCAGGGATGTACTTGATCTTATATAGGTTTCAAATTAGTAGTACTAGTTATGGCTTCTATTTTAACTCTCCCCAATTTTGATATAACACGTGGTTTAATCTTCATTTTGTAATTAACTTCTTTATTTGGAAATTGATATGGAATTTCATCCAGAACTATCTTGTTACTCTCATTGTGGTCTAGAAATTTTTATTTTTTATTTCCTACCAGTTTATATTTCAGTTTGTTACCCTTATTCCACATAATATAATTTTCAACACTTTTCTAGTTGTCTTTTGTAATTCCATCACTATTATATCATGAAATTGGTAGGTCTTTATTGTTATCCTACTCAATTTATTCATGTTTCTCCCTCGTTGGAATAGATAATGGACACCATTGAAATTTATATAAAGTTCATTTATACTTGGTATCTTTTCAAATTATTTGAAAATCTGATATGCCAATTCTGTACAAAATTCTAGCTTGTTGGATTTCTCCTATATTTTGCCAAACCACATCTAGGTTCATCAATCAACACAGATTCATGTTGTTTATATTGCATATCTAAAAATTTCTTTGAATTTTCTCTAGCCTCCTTTATCCTAAATTCCTCTTGACTGCATGTCTAAAATGTGCAGTTATGTATAACTTTATGTGTCATTATTCCATTCTTGGAACTTTTAGAGGGTTTCATTATCAATTTGTGGTTCTTCTACACTACACCCTTCATCATTTTTTCTTGTTAACCATAGTTACTATATTATGCAATTATTAGCTTTCAGTAACACTGGTTTTTTTCTTTTTCCACTTTGTTGAAGACAATTTTCCTCAACTTTATCCACTAGTTTAAAAACTTACGTGACTCAATTTGGATCTGTTGGGTTTTCCCCCCACCCAAATCCAAATACAGTTAATCCACCTTTCTCCCGGGTTGCAGCTGTATGATTTAGCACTATTATATTGACCATGAATTTAATAATTAGGGAAAATTAAAGTTAATAAAATTTATAGCAACATAATTGTTCTGGTGTGACCACACATTTTTTTTATAGTGATATATGTAATCTATTACTATACTTCGTTGCATTCCAACGAAATTCTGACACTCACAACCTTATTTATTTTTCATTTACAATGGTTGTAATGATATATAGGTATTTCCTCATGGAGTATTATACCAAACTATCCACTTGAAATAATTCTTTAACTCAATACTTTCCATTCTATAATTTACCATATGTAGCTTCTTTAATTATATCTCTTCTATATACATAATTTTGAAGTAAGTCAATCCTTCCTGACTTCTTCATTTAATAATTTACCTACACAATTGAATCTATATATATACATCAACCATTTCTGACTTCTAATATTTGTTCTTACAGCCTACGCTGCATCCACATTGTACATTTCCAATTTCTTATTTATTATAACAATGGGATGTAAATATTTTTATAATAACTTAGTATTATTTTAACCACCCTAGTTATACTTAAGTTACTTGTTTTTCATTTCCCATATTTAATCAATTGTTAGGGTATTATTCCCAAGTTTATTTCTATATACTTTTCTCCAAACACAAAGAGTAACAATAATTTGAAGCAGCCCTTGTCCACATATTTAATAATGTGATATTGTCACGCATGGACATTGACTTGTTTTGAAGTTATTCTTCACACATTACGTTAAATATTAATAACCAACTAAATACTTTGGCACCTATAAATTAAATAATTATTATAGTGGAAAGAAAACCTATATTCATTATTACTTTAATTTTACCGCTATTAAGATTGGTATATGAGTGAATACGAAATAAGTCTGTCTTGCTTCTCACTAACTAAAGATATCATTTTGAATATGCCTTTTCTCGTTGCATTTTGCAAAACATAGCCATAAACGAGGAGCATTTGGATCTGGTGTGTTTTCTCCATCCCCTAGATTTACCTACAGCCCGTTCTCATCAGTCATGATTCATAGATATATACTGCAGTACTATTCATTGTACATAAATTAATATTAGAAAAATTTAAATTTCATAAAATTTTACAGCAGCATACAATTTCTGTGTGGGTACATAGTTTGCCCAGTGTTTTAGCTAAAGCTTTGATACCATTTGTAATACCTCTCATCCACAATTTTTTTTTCTAATAGTATTCGTTCCAAGTTAACGACATTCCACTTCTATATGAAATTAAAGTTACAATATGACAACATTCTGTTGGTTTTATATTTTTCTCCATGTCAATTATTCCCTTAATGAATTAATGAATATTAATTAATATCGTTCACTAATTTTTTTTCTGAATTAGTTTAATCTATTAAAAAAGAAAAAATATTTTACTTCTTAGCCGTAGCCCTGAATTTTCCCATGAGAGTGGCATATTCATCATATAAAGCACAAAAATGACTGCCCACTAGGGGAAACCAGTCCAAACCAAACAAAGTTCTACCGTGCTGCCCGCACAGGGGTGTCAAAAATGAAGTACACTGTAATGTGCTAGGTTGATAAACTGTTAGACTCAGACTACTAGATTTTATAATAGGAAAAACAAGAACACTCCCATCCCAATGGGAATCGTGAAACAAAAAACAGACACTAATGGAATGACTAAGCATCATGCTGAGGAGAAGGTTCTCCAGGATAAAGCACCTGTAAGCCTCCATATCATCTTCTTCCTTTTTCTTATCCATGCCTGGGGCTTCACTGTGCTTGGAGTTCTCATCGCAGACCTTCTCCTCACCTTCAAGAGCTTTGCCTTTATCCTTGGTCACCTACTGCTGCTGCTCGTCTATTTCCTAAGCTAAAGCTGAAGAAGCTCCTGTCTGTGGCACTCTGGGATCAGCCTGCTGGGGTTCTTCCTTGAAGACCACCGTAATAGAGGCAATAATACGGGGACTGTTCAGAGAACAATTGAAGACAAATTGGACAGTCTGGGGAGTGTTGGAGGCCAGATTGACAGGGGAGTTATAAACAGGGTTGACATGGTGGAGTCTGCCTCGCATACTACGAGTGTTCGGATATCTACCAAAAAGGTAATCCAAGGAGGGCGATGAGGAATCCAAAATGGAAGTGGAAGGAGTGCATTGGGAGTAGCCTCTTGAACTGCCTCTTCGACATCTCATGTGATGCCTTAAACATGGCATGGTGGAGGGAAAATACGAAGGCAATGAGGGAGGCAGAGTGACAAAATTGGGCAGGAGCGAGGAGAAGAGAAAATCTAGAGTGACAGCAGATCAATTGCAAATGCCTATGCGGGAGAGGTGGAGCCCTTCCCAAAAATCATTACAACAACTGAGATGGCTACGATTACCAGTGGTAGTGCGATAGCAGGGATGTACTGCCAAGGGCGAGAAAATTTGTTGCAGTGGTGGAGGGGGAAAGTCTGAGCCCCGACTATCAGCGTCCATCTTTAACCACTGAGTAGCACTGTCTCGAAGCTTTCCCATCTTTAAAACCTCATTAATGTGCGCATCTGGAGTGTGAAGAGAATTCCTTACGGAGGATCGAGCAAAAATTATGGAATGATATTGATCTCGGCTTTGTATTAATGCCGAGTGGTTAAGTGCGCTAGCTTGAATGCTGCTTTGATGGATGGGCCAGCTAAAACTAATGGCGTTAGCTTGGGTGGCCAAGTGGCTCCACCACTTGCCATACCCAAGTCCCATCATCACCTTAACCATGATTTTCACCTGCATCTAGGAAATTAATATGGTTAATTGTTGATGCAGTATACTAAAACATATTCTTTCCTTTCCACTTATTCATTTCAACTTCCCTTATTGATAATAATTAAACTATGATAATAATATAATAATTAAACTATTTTTTTTACAATAATCAAATTATTGTATCTTTTTATACTAAATGTATTACTATAAGGTTCCTCTCTTAACTTTATGTAAACCTTACGTTCTTTACATCTTCATACCGATTCTATATTCCACTTCATTATCTCATTAACTTATATGATTAGTAGATTTAATTATCCTTTTTTTATACTTTCTTAGGGATCCTCGTTACTTATGATAACATTTTGTATGACCTTTATTATAATCCACCCTCAAAGTAAACAAACTTATTTATATTACTTCAACCTCCTCTTTAACGTCACATGAATGATTCTTGTTCCACATTTTTATGCTCGAGTATGCCTTTTTATTTGACTACCAACATTATATAGTTCTAGTTATAATTTCACCTTACCAAACCCCAATCTCTGATTTTATCATGTAATTGAGCATAGGGAACTGGACATGAATATTAAATATATTTTCTTAATGCTAATAGTTGTATCTCCTCTCGAATCTAATTTATAGTTAGTACGATTGTACTTAACCCACCTCGATCTTTGTTTTTAAGCTCTCGTCTACGAATCCAACTCACTACTGAACTTCTCGAGCCCAGTGAAGTAGCTTGGAAATATGAATTCATAAATTTCATTATCGGATAATTTAATTCAGACCTTCCTCACCATAAACCTCTCGTACCTGTTCACGTGATTAAGCCGCCTTCAGATTTTTGAGGGATTGATCCGAGGGAGAGCAACTCTCATCTATTGAAACCTGTAGGGTGTTGATGCATTAGATTTTTTCTATGGATCGGATTAAAGGGTTCCATATCCATCATTCTTTGTTCTTTGGACTGTTCTATTCGACCTCACTGCATGCCTCCATAGAACGAATTTGGAACAAAGCTCTTCATACGAATGGAGTTACTGTAGCTACCATCATCGATATCGTATGGTAAGCTACCCTAATATTTTAAATTCGGTGTCTATAGTTTTGAACTGTATGCGTTTATGGATTCATTGATATTTCAATTTGATATTACATCGTATTTATAATTTTCACGCCTCTGTTTTTCGGAAATTCTTCTGATATGATTTTTATCCGAAAGTTATAAATTTTTCTAATTCGATAAGAAGAAGTCTCTTACCAGTACTCTCTCTTAGATAAATGTCTTTTCTATGAGTTTTTATATACTTCGTATTATGTTCTCCTTCTGGATATTAGCGAATAATTTTTGATACTGGAATTCTTTCCGAGCTTCTTGTTGTAGTCATGCCGGGTTAGCTACAGCCATAGACCTTCCCCTCTAGTCCCAACGTGATTCAAATCAGGAAAAAAGGGTGACTTGTGTATGATTTGCCGGAATGTTTTGAATATTATCTTCTTCGTTTCCAAAATGGAGAGATTTACTGATGTAGACCAAAAAGATACCCTAGCTGACCCCATAAGTTCAACCACATAGAATTCCATACCCCTGGTATACGCATACCAGTGTGAAGACTTGGATGTAGTTGAGGACAATGTATAGGACGTTTGTATATTCCCACTACCGAAGACACAATGAGGTGTTCTATCGTTTTTTTTTCGCTAATAAACTTAAAGTTACTTTCCCCTATTATAATCCCAATTGAAACTGACATAAGATGGATTTCCATGTATAACCAGCTATGTTCAGTTCGAGAAACAAAGTTCTCAGGTAAAGGGGTTTTTTTAAACCCAGAGTCTCATTTTAATTTTATTTTGAAATATATTTTATGTTGTAACCAATCTTTAAATTTTTGTTGCTGTTAGATGCAGGTACCTCCAAACAATCACGAAATGTTCGCATTTGTACTGGACAATTTTGCTCAGTATTTCACTTTGTCTGTGCATCTTCTTCTGACAAAAGTCGGTGCAGTCTTCCAAGAATTATTTTATCTGCACGGATTCAAATTACAAATTTGTCCGCTCTATGAATTGTTACTCAGATTTATGATGCACAGTTTCATTCAGATGATAAATTTCATTCTCCTAGAATGGAGAAAACTTTTTTACATAATTTAGTTTAACGGTTAAACTGGGACTTTGTATTAACATTTTATGGGACTTTCTTTACACTATATCATAATTTATGTATCATTACCATGTCTACCTACTTTATGATTTTCAACAGCTTGTACAGGTTTAATTAATATAACAGATGTGTATATGGCATACTATTGTTATACGAAGTTTTATTCCCTGTCTTATATGCATGTGGAATGGGGTTGAATACATTTTCATTCAACTGTATAATATCCTTTTCATTCTGTTCGATACCATCTCATTATTATTCATGTATATGCAAAACTATTTTATTACAGCATTGTCCTCTCGTCTGTTTTTTTGACCTCATCATATAAATCTATAGGTATAGATATTGAAGTGACATTTCCATACTCTGTTCAAATAAAGTTTCAGATTTATTTCATTAAACTAGTAATGTTTCTCTGCATATAAATCTTTAATTCTAGTATGTTTTGTATATAACATTTCTGTTAAAATAGAAACAGATATAAAATATATGTTTATATATATATATATATATATATATATATATATATATATATATATATCTAGCTTTTTCTATCTATGTTATACTTATTTTCTACAACAGGGAGAATTACCAAATTTATATATAAATCACTATGTGATTTAATACTACTTTACAAACTAATGTTACTTCTGTACATAAACATCATAATTTCCATTCTTGGAACACATATAGAATTCCAGTGTAGTACTCAAAGTATTGACTCAGAAGTGTATATATTTTACCATTTCTCTACTATTATCCTCTGCTATGCATACATGGATAATTTTGTTAATATTCCAGTACCCTACTTCTGTGTAAGTCTCGTTTCTATTTCAAACCTCATATTATTTCTGGTGTACTATATTAGATTACAATTGTACTTCACTTTCTTAATTCTAAGTTTTCTTTACTATAATTAGTACAGTAGCATAACCACCAAAAATCCCAGTTATACTGTACATATTTTTAATTTATTTTCCGCTCCTCAATTTTAACCTTTTCATGAAGAATTTCAGAAATTGAAATCAATTACTAGTAACATTTACACATGCTAACTAGGATAATACTTTACTGTGAGATACTGATCACAAAATTTAAACCTATTCTAGGTTTAGACATTCTGGTAGATTCATCTCATTAGACTATTTCCCTACCATTATACAGATGGCAGTATTCCTGCTTTATCAAAAACTGTTAAAGGTATGGGTAGTTTATAACTCAGCATGTTCAGAAATTAACTTACATAAGTACATTTAATTTTTTCATTTTCTTACTCATACCTCTAGACAAAAATTAAATTACTCATAAGCAATGCTTCTATAAATTCGGAAATAAACTAGTTCAATGTGCATACCAATTTCTATGACTAGTTCCTCCCAACCATAGAGTTCTCTCTCTGCAACTCTCCCCCGAGTCAAGGTCTTAACTCCCAGTGATAGACCATCCTCCTGTCTGTCCTAGAGTTGCTTATTTAAGTTGTGCTTTCCCAAGCATGTTTCCAATTTCTGCATCTAGAAATTTCAGGATGCTTTCTTCCTGCTTTGCCTAGGCTTTCCCTCATTGAGGTACTTTAAAGCTATATTTTCTTCTTTTCTATCTTTTCTTCCTCTTCCCAATTAATTTCCTCTTCATTGGGGAAATTAGATATTTCTCTCCAATCTAATTTTTAGTAAGATTCCTTCCAAGGATTTCTGGAAGGTTTGGGAAAGTCTAACCTTATCCATATCCTCATGGATCTAGGTTTAAGAGCTCCATTCTCAATATAGTCAATGCACACAAAACTTTTCCATTTATTATTATTAATTAAAAATAAAATAAATCCACCATCAATTTGTTCTTTGGGGTCCACTTTGACCCATAACGTCTTTGACTTCCTATTTTAGGAAGCAACAATTTAGGGACATTACAATGTACTTCATGAAACATGGGATGAAGAGATGTATTGTGAGATGGAGCTTTTCCTTTGTAGGAAGAACCAATTTATTTTATGTATCTCATGTATTGATGATGATGTTGGACATCATATGGATGTCACTTGGTACTTCATGGTAGAAGGAGGACATCTAACCATACAGTTGGAGGTCATTCTATACATTCTTGAGAGACAACTTTGGACCCAAACATGCATGACACATTGCAGCAAATGGAGGAGGCCTTCCTTATCTGGATGCCATTTGGAGGGAAATGGATCGCTTTGCATCTAATTTTGTAGTTTCTTGAGGACAAGCAACATGTTACCGGGGATGACTGTGATATTCCCAAATTTTCACATGATATTTGGAATATTAGAGTTCTTAATTTGCTTATAGAATTAAATAACTAAAAGGGTGGAGGGACCCATAATCCTCAGGATGAATAAATATCCACTTCATATGTGTGAATGTGGATTATTTAAGCCTAGATCTACATAATGGGGTACTGGAACAACTACTAATGTGAATGGATTGGAGATCATGTGTCATTAATGAGATAGATCATGGAGGTTGAAGCAGTCAACTGAGATCATGAAAGGTATCTAATGAAAGATCATAGAGAATTCATGATGAAGTGATGGAGGAAGTGGTGCAATTAATGAACACATGATGGAGAGGTTGTACATTGTATGTAGACATGATGGATGACTTGGAGAGACAGCGGAGTGAAACATGGAGGATTATGTCGACATGCACAACACAGTTTAGAGGTGGCCCATGGTATGGGAAGGCTCATAAACTATATAAAGGAGATGAAAGAAAGAATGAAGGCATGCTTTTGATTATTCATGTAAGGGTATGTTTATATTTGGAATTGTTATTTGACATTCCATGCTTTCATTAGCTATTTAGCTAAGATTGCAAGTGTTGTTTAGCACTCTGTGTTCCTGGACGAGAATCCCACCTCTTTCATTCTGTAGCTCTTGGAAGAGGGTTGTACTTCATTCTTCATCATCCATTGGTGCCACTTTTCATTTCCATTCTCTGTAGAACATCTACCTTCACAAATTACACAATTTCTGAAGATCAGTTTGGAGGTGGAGGTTGTCTTCAGTATTTCAACTGGAGAACCGATGTAGGATTATTTCTATCACCTTGGGATTGAATATCACCATTCCCAGGGATTCATTTCAGATCTGGCATCATGCCAAACATTATTTACCTCCTATCAGTAGTAGTCCCATCAAGGATTGCAGAGTCCATCATTTCAGATCCAAAGGAGGAAGGAAGTTACTAGTATTTCAGCTAGTAATCCTGTGAGGGACCATTCCCTCACCTTTCCATCATTATTTCCATCAGCATAGAGTCTATTGCAGCACATTTCAGTAGGAATAGAGCCTCTCCCTCTTGTGCAACGCAGTTTCCGTAGCAGTTGCATATTCAGTTGCTGGAACTTGAAGGAGGAAGAAGAGGAGACAAGATCTCAAGCTCCTAGCTTATAGTTCTGAAAGAGGGATCAACCCTCAAAGCTCAAATCTGTTTGTAGAACATATTGCAAAAATATTTGGATCAGATCTAGCTTAAGATCTGTATAACCCAGCAGTCAAAGGATCAAACCTTAGGAGGGTTATTTTCCAAAGTTGTAGATCTGGAAAATCCTTTCTGGGTTATCTTGGGTTCCCATCACATTGGCCAGACCTTGAATCTTGGAATCATCAGAGCTCCTGAGCTCGATAGATCTGCATTTCCTTTTGCAACAGCTTAATGTACATCAACAAAAAAATGGATAGTGTAGTATTACTTCTTGTAATCTCACCAGTTACGTAGTGCTAGTTGTAGTATGTTTGCAGGGTGATCCTATGCCATCTCTTTGAATAGATTCCCTCATATTTTGTACATTGTGTAACTGAATCCTCTCCATATAATAAAAAGGCCCAGCTTCTCTGTATATTCTGATGTTGTCTTTATATTTATTGTTTACTTAGTTACAGTTCTTATATTGTGTTTTAGTATTACTGCATTTTCCCTTTTGGGATATTACACAATGCTACCCAGAAGTTGGTATAAAGTTCCAATATGAACTCACGGAATCAATACTAGTGCTCCCCTAACCATCTTGGAAGTATCTTTCTCGAATACTATTTTTACACCTGCATAATCCATATTTCTTATAGAAATCATATTTCTAGCCAATGCAAGAATATGCAAAACAGTAAGAAGTGTTATAGTCCTTCCACCTTCCAACTTCAACTTAACTTTTCGACGTCCGATGATTTTGGCCTTCCTATCATCCCCTAAGAAGACATCACCACCATCATACTTCTCATACTAGAAAAACCACGCCCTATGGGGAGTAAAGTGAAAGGATGCACCTGAGTCAATAAACCATGCCTCATGATCTATATGTGTATTTCAAGAAGAAGCCAAGTACACATCCCCACCTTCATCTGAGGTGGTTTTCATCTCTACAAAAGGAGCATCATTAGATCCCTTTCCTTTCTCGGGAGATTTATATATACAATCCTTTTTGAAGTGCCCTTCCTTTCCACATTTCCAACACACCTTTACACACTTTCATGGAGATTTAGATCTCCAAATTGAAAACTTATTTTTCTTTTTGTTCTTGGACCCTCATATAGAAAAGGTATCTCCATTCCGGCCCTCGATATTTTTCCATCTAATTTCCTCCGACATCAAGGCTGAGACAATTTCCTGAAAATTCAAGGTAGTTGTTGTTGAGTCTCAAATCTGCATCTTTCCTATACACCTTTCTAGACCTTTTTCATTCACTTGAACCTTCCAAGTTGTCAATATCATTGTATATTAATTGCAAAAGAGCATCTAAAATGGTTTTTAACTATATTTTGTGTCTGTTGTTTGATTTAGATTTTTTCTCATTTAGCTGCGGAATCTTGCCACTTTCCGCAGCTGCTGCAACTTTCCGCAGCCATTTTGTGAAAGTCTATGTTACAGGTGTCTTCAGGAAAAACGAGCCACATGGGCAAGTCAGAAATGATGTGGACATGGATCGTGTCCTATTGGCTCGAGAAAATTCACTTAAGGAGGTTGTGGTCAAAGGTGGCCAAGTGGAAGTCAACCGTAGAGTCCCACGGTGACAGGACTCTGTTTCTCATCACGTGAAGATTTGTATGACCGTTTCTAATTTACGGGAGACACATCAACACCTGTACACGGCTCCATAAGCCGAATCCAACATCCACTCTTCATAGATTTACTCCTCGCTGCGGACATGATGATGGATCTTTGGACGTGATGGTTTACGTGTCTCCATCAGCACAAACTTTAGGTAATTAGTTATATTACCTTTGTTATAAATAACGCGTTTGCATACGCATATTATATTAGCCTGCAGATAGCTCTGTAATGTAATTACGTTGCCACTGTGCCGTAATATCATCTCTTTGTTATGAATGCATTTTAATATATAAGAAGACTCTGTTTCCAAGTGTAATTCGTATTTGAAGGCTGTTGCCCGAGGCTGCTGCAGAGGGCCCCTGCACACGCTGAGGTTTCGTGCATTATTGTATAGTTTCTTGTTTTATTTCTTTAAGTTCATTGTGCCATAAGTCATTCACGTGTTTATACATTGCATCTTTCATGACATTTATGCTTCATCTCTGTTCATAATCTTTCATGCTTTACATTTTACTTATGTCCATAATCTTTCATGTTTTATGTTGTTGATTAACTGATCAGTGTTCTTGTTTCAGATTACAAATAGGCAGCCCGGGCATTTGCATATCTTTTGACTAATGACATGGAATCAATATTGTTCTGCTGCTAAGGACTGATGGTGAGGGATTGAAGTATGAGTGTGTAGTTTGATATTAGTTTACTTTCTGCAAGTTAGATATATTAAATTGCTCATGTCATTTTCAGTTACCTCCGAAAGCCACAACTGGACTGATGGTGAGGGATTGAAGTATGAGTGTGTAGTTTGATATTAGTTTACTTTATGCAAGTTAGATATATTAAATTGCTCATGTCATTTTCAGTTACCTCCGAAAGCCACAGCTGGACTGATGGTGAGGGATTGAAGTATGAGTGTGTAGTTTGATATTAGTTTCTTTTTCTGCAAATTAGATATCAGGTTGCTCAAGTTGTTTATGGTTACCTCCGAAAGCCATAGCTAGACTAATGGCGAGGGATCAGAATATAAGTTGATGTAATTTGATTTAGATTTACTTTGTTGCAATTCTTGGATTTCTTTAAGCATAGTTTCTTTTTTGTTTAGACAGCAGCAAGGATAGTTTGGTTTTCATGCTCAATAGTTCACTGTTTGATTTATTAGGCTAGCAGCACACTTTCATTTCCTTTCAAGTTTTGTCATTGTATGTTTCAAATTCCTTTTGAAGTTTGAAATTGGTAAATCATTATAAAGGATATCATTGCCTTGAACAATCATAACCATACTTGTTTTTATTTTAGAATTTCCATCTCACATTAGAAAACCAAAAACGATAAAAAGGTAAGAAATAGGTTATCTTGCACATATAGTGCGCCACACTTCATCAGCTTACGAATCCCGGATTGATAAATTAATGTAGCAATTTAGGACACACTAAATTGACCAAACATTTTGGCGCTGTTGCCGGGGAAGTGTAACTAGGTAGCCAATTTCTTAAAAAAAAACAATAAAAAGAAGGGAAAACTTGATAACTTCTTGAAGTATGCTCTCCTCTTGCACCTAGTGTGATATGGAGGATCAGAAAAGAGAGTTATTGGTTTAGTAATTTCTTAAGTATGCTCTCTTCTTGCACCTAGTGTGACCTGGAAGATCAGAAAGAGAATTATTAGCCCAACTTTAAAAAAAAAAAAAAAAATGACATGCATAGAGCAAGAGATTCTAGGGGAAGGTTTATAGCTAAAGCCAAGAGTTCGATTTTTACAACTCCATCTTCTTCAAGGCATAGACAAGAATCACCACCATCTACCCCTAGCCTTAAGATTTTTGGAATTCAAGGAACAGCTGAATTAGAGGATTCTCCTATACCACCTACTAAATCCCATTTAGAAAAAAAAGAGACTCTCTCTCATCCTCCCTTGATAGAAGAACCAGAGGACTTTAAGGACTCTAAAGAAACTATCATGGAAGAGGAAATAATAGATGGATTTGGAGGTAGAGGTAGAGGTAGAGGAGGGGGAAACAATGGAGACAACAATGGTGAAGATAATAATGGAAGAAATAGGGAAGGAGACAACTTTTTTGGATTCCCTATAGATGATGAGGACACTATACAACCTGTCTTTACCATTTCTGAAATCAGTGAGGATAGTCAAATTCTGAACACATTAGAAAATTTTGAGACATCTTTAGAATATGACCCCACACAATTTCAATTGGAATGTGACATAGAATATTTATCATCAAGACAAATGTCTCTTTACTCTATGGAAGAGTTTGGTAGTTCTACTATTGAGATTTTTCTAGGAAAAACATTGAATATCAACAAACATTTGGAGAATTCATAACAAGAAGAACTAACCAAAATCTTGCAAAAACATTCTACTACCTTTGCATGGGAGTATAATTACATGAAAGGTATTGATCCTAAGACTTGCATCCATCATATCTATATTGAGGAAAACAGTAGACCAATCGGATAACCTCAAAGAAGGATCAATCCAAATCTTAGGGAGATAGTGAAAGAAGAGCTCCAAAAACTACTCAATGTAAACTTCATTTATCCAATTTCAGATAGTCGATGAGTTTCTCCTTTGGTTATAGTACTTAAAAATAATGGTAAATGGAGGGTATGCATTGATTACAGGGAATTGAACAAAGAAACTTTGAAGGATCACTTTCCTTTGCCTTTTATCGATCAGGTATTAGATACATTAGCAGGTAAAAATTACTTTTCATTTTTGGATGGTTTTAGTGGCTATAATCAAATTCAGGTAGCACCTAAAGATCAAGATAAGACCACATTTACTTGTCCATGGGGAACTTTTGCCTACCGAGTACTTCCTTTTGGGTTATGTAATGCACCTGCAACATTCCAAAGAGCAGTACTAGGAATTTTTTCTGATCTAATCCATGATTGTGTAGACGTTTATATGGATGATTTTACAGTTTATGGTAATTCATTTGAAAAGGCATTAGAAAATTTGGAAAAAGTTCTTATAAGATGTAAAGAAACAAACCTTTCATTAAGCCATGAAAAATGCTTTATGATGTTTACTGAAGGGATTGTTTTAGGACATCATATTTAGGGAGATGGGATTAAGGTTGATAGATCGAAAGTTGAAGTCATCTCCAAGTTGCCTATTCCAAATTGTCAAAGAGATGTTAGAAGTTTTCTAGGATTTACTGGTTACTATAGAAGATTTATAGAAAACTTCACTAAAATAGCATCTCCACTCTTCAAATTTCTTACAAAAGACTGTGAATTTAAATGGGATCCTAATTGTCAATCAGCCTTTGAAACTTTGAAAACAAGAATATCTAAAGCACCTATCTTGAGAGGACCAAATTGGAAACTCCCTTTCCATATTTCTACGGATGCTTCAGATACAGCTCTAGGAGCTGTGTTGGGTCAAAAAGATTTAGTTCCTTATGCCATTTATTATACCGGTAAAAATTTGACTCCCACAGAGTTGAACTATACTGTGACTGAAAAAGAGTTTTTAGCTGTTGTTCATGCAATTAATAAGTTTAGACATTACATAACAGGCTATGAAACTTTTATTCATACTGACCATTCTGCAATTAGATATTTAATAAACAAACCTGTTACTAATGGCAGAGTGACAAGATGGCTCTTACTTTTACAAGAATTCAATATTACTGTGTTGGATAGACCAGGAAAACAAAATACAGTAGCTGATTTCTTGTCTAGGATTCAGAATACTAAAGAAGATTCTCCTGTAGAGGATAAGTTTCATGATGAATACTTGTTTGCAGTAACTATTAAGACTCCTTGGTATGCAGATATTGCTAACAATTTGGTTACAGGGAAACTACCTTCACATTTATTTCCAAGTGAAAAACGAAAAATTATTCAGGAGAGTTCAAAATATTCATGGATTTCTAACGAATTGTTTAAAACAGGGCCAGATCTTGTGATCGGAAGATGTGTCAGGGAAGATGAAATGCCTGATATTCTTAAGGCATGTCATGATGAACCATGCGGCGGACACTTTGCAGACAAAAGGACGGCCTATAAAATCCTTTCTTTGGGATATTATTGGCCTTCCCTCTTCAAAGATGCAAAACAATATGTCAAAAGGTGTGACAGCTGCCAAAAAGTAGGGAAACCTACCCTTTCAAATGAAATGCCACTGCAAACACAGGTACTCATTGAACCCTTTGAAAAATGGGCTTTAGATTTCATTGGACCTATTAATCCACCATCTAAGCAAAAGAAGTATATATTGGTTTGTACTGATTATGTTACTAAATGGGTAGAAGCCAAAGCATTAGTATCTGCTACTGAAAATTCGGTTGTTCATTTTCTTTATGAGGATATTTTTACTCACTTTGGTGTTCCAAGAGAAATTGTGACAGATCAAGGAAGCCAATTCACATCCAACCTGGTGGAGAAGCTGATGGAAGAATACAAAATCAAGCATAGAAGATCTACTCCTTACCATCTGCAAGCAAATGGTCAAGTGGAGTCTACCAACAAAGTTCTCGAAAGTATCATCACCAAAACTGTTCATCTACATAGAAGAGATTGGGCAGAAAGGCTTCCTGAAGCCTTGTGGGCCTACATAACTACATGGAGAAATACAACAAGACATTCTCCCTATGAACTTGTTTATAAGAAAGAAGTCCTGCTCCCCATTGAGTTCCAAGTCAAGACCTTCAAGATAGCATTTCAGTTGGGGATGGACTTATCAGAAGCCCAAAAGCATAGAATGGAGCAATTGAATGAGCTAGATGAGATCAGACAAGAAGCAATTTTAAGAACTGATCTAGTTCAATATGAAAGAGCTAAATGGCATGACAAGTACATCAAAGAGAAGAAGTTTCAAGAAGGAGATTGGGCATTTTTATTTGATTCCAAGTTTAAATATTTTCAAGGAAAATTTCAGACTCATTGGCTTGGGCCATATGAGATTGACAGGATCTTTAGCAATGGAGCGGTAAGAATCAAGACCATTGATGAGTTTCAAACTCCTCTTATTGTGAATGGCCACAGATTGAAATTTTATCATAAGCCACTCTCAAAAGAGGAATTTGTCAAAATGTTTCAAGAAAATTCTGCAATCAGGCTGGTACAGAAGAATTTTTCTTCTCCACCAGCCTAGCTTTTGTTCTTTTCAGTTAAAAAAAATAAAAAAATAAAAAAATTGTATAAGCCTGAAAACCAATCACTGATTGGCAGTCTTATATAGAAAATGTAGGGTGAAAATCAGGAACACCTGACACCCTATATTTTCCAAAAAAAAAATCTCTCTTTCATTTCACAAGTTTTGTGACCACCCATTCCACTTCATTCCACTTCATTCCACTTAATTTCACTCCATTCCACTTCATTTTATCTGTTTCATTCCATTTCACCAATAAAATTCTTTTTCATGACCATTTCCATCTAGTCATTTGTCATCCGTTCATTTCCATTCACCCAAATAATAGTTGTGTCAGTTTCCGCAGCTGACATCTGTTTCCGCAGCTGACACCAGTTTCCGCAGCCAGAAGCAGATTACGCAGCTACCACTCTGTTTTTCAAAACAATGTACAGCCAGATGTTATTTCCATAATTATGAAATAAAATGTAGGTATGAGGACCAAAAATGAAGACATGGAGCATTCAAGATATCAATGAGGAGCAACTAATTGAAGACCAAGGAAAAATGGCAAGAATTCCAAGGTATGAGTAAAAATTTATTTCAAATGGCATTTAAAACACATATTTATATAGTTATAAACCATAAGCTCCATCCATTATGTGCAATGATTATATTGAAAAACACCGTAATCACTCCATGATCTCTGTACAATCCTCCCACAATCCTCGCATTCATTCTCAAACGGTCCCATAATTAAACCTCCGATCTTCACTCATACTCCGATATTCCACCTGTGACAATGAAACGTAGTTGATTTGACTACGGCTTCTTTCAGCCGCATAAAATCCGTAGCCATTGTATAAACGTGCTTACATTTATTTTGCAGCCACCAAATTTTAAAACACTGCCGGATGTGTTATACTCCTCCTATTGTTCTATTAATATCACAGCCGCATTTCCACCGTGCTCACATAACCCTTCTCTGTTCCGCTTCTCTCCATTTCATTCTCTGTTACGCTACAGTCTGTATACCCACTCTCTAATATCTACCTACAGTCATCGTGCTCATTTCCATTCATTCAGCCGTCCTACTTCCATTAAACCCTCCTCACGCAGGCAAGTTTTTAAAGAGCAGAAAGAAGGATGGGTAAATTGTTGAGAGCAGAACCAGAGGGACCTAAATTCATGGAAGGATATCCGCAAGTCAGGGATATATTGAAGAAGGCAAAGTGGTTGCGGTTTATCCAAAAGTTTAGAGGCTACCATAAAGAGGTGACAAAAGCTTTTGCAATATCTTTCAATGGCCTGGAGGTAGAGATTGGAGACCTTAAGTTTACGGTGAATGAGGCATCTATAGCATCTGCCACAAAACTTCTTCAAGAGGGTGAACGTTGGTTTAAGAATAAAAGCATTAGTGATGAAGCCTGGAGAGTAATTCTACATAACCCAGGTATGGAGATAACTATTTTTAGAAGAGGAATTCCTGTTCATGCTTTGAAAGAGGAATGGGCTACTTTGCTGCTAGTTGTTCAAAAATTTATCACCTGTGAAGGCCGTTTTGGGTCAATGTATATGTACCATACCTGATTTCTGATGAATTTTATAGATAACCATACCCTCAATCTGCCATATTTTCTATTAAATAGTTTGAAGAAGATGTCTGTGACTGTTCATAAGCATTTAGGGGATGTAGAACCACATCTATATCACCATGGTCTTGTAAAAATTTTGATTGAAAAACAGTTAAAAGATAAGAAGGACACATGGGAACAATTTTTTATTAGAAATTTCTTTGAGGAACCTCAAGAAATTCCTGAAGGTAGCACATCAAGAAGGAGTAGGAGAAAAAGAACAAATGATGAAACTCAAAGTACTCCTACTACTACAATTGAAAGAATTAGTAGGGAAGAGAGACTGTCAAAAAGGAAGAAGAAAGAAACCAAGGGTAAAAAGCCAATAACATCAAAAGAGAGAAAAAGTATTGAGGCTATGCATCAAACCCCTTCTTCGGAAGAAGATCATCAAGTGTTATCTGAAAGACTAGTTCACCTTCAAGAACATTCATCTATGGCCAAGAAGAAAGAGAAAGGAAAACAAAAGCAAAAAGACAGTGGTCCACAGCGTGTGAGAAGAAGTTCCAGGCTTAAGGGGAAGTTGAGGAAAACGCAAACGAAAGGACCCCATTTTATTGATTTGGGAGAAGAAACATATGAACAATCCCCAGCTGACCATAGTCCATCTCACTCTCAGTCAGACAGTGAACCTAGTTCATTTCATTCTCAGTCAGACATTGAACATAGTCCATCCCATTCTCAGCCAGATGTTGATGTGAGCCCTTCTCAGCCAGATTTTGAAGACAACTCTCCTCCACGGCATTTTGGGGACAGCCCAATAAAAATGACACCTGAGATAGACCCAAAGAAACAAGAAGTATATGATTATATAGAATCTTTAGAAAGAGCAGCTACGGGTCCCAGTACTTCGTCCACTCAGCCTCACACAGTACAAGATGATCTAGTCCAATCACTAAAACAAGAAGTCTTTGAGCTAGAGCTTTTAAATAAACACATTAAAAATGAAAATGAGGCATTGAAGGAACAAAGAAAATTGGACAAAATCATTCATGATAATACCATGCTACATCTGGGAATATGGCAGAAGAAGAACAAGAAATTGAAAAAGAAATGCCAGAAGTTAAGCAGAGCACTGGTTAATATCAAATTTAGATGCTTAATGAAGAAGCCCGGGATGTTAGCAGCACCAAGGAAGAAGAGGAGAGGATTGGATGTATTGGCTGAAGTGTCAAGGCATATGAACTGAAGAAGGATTATCAAAATTTTGGTTGCATGAGGACATGCAACACCTTCACAGTGGGGGTATGTTGAGTCTCAAATCTGCATCTTTCCTATACACCTTTCTAGACCTTTTTCATTCACTTGAACCTTCCAAGTTGTCAATATCATTGTAAATTAATTGTAAAAGAGCATCTAAAATGGTTTTTAACTATATTTTGTGTCTGCTGTTTGATTTAGATTTTTTCTCATTTAGCTACGGAATCTTTCCACTTTCCGCAGCTGCTGCAACTTTCTGCAACCATTTTGTGAAAGTCTATGTTACAGGTGTCTTCAGGAAAAACGAGCCACATGGGCAAGTCAGAAATGATGTCGACATGGATCGTGTCCTATTGGCTCGAGCAAAATCACTTAGGGAGGCTGTGGTCAAAGGTGGCCAAGTGGAAGTCAACCGTAGAGTCCCACGGTGACAGGACTCTGTTTCTCATCACGTGAAGATTTGTATGACCGTTTCTAATTTATGGGAGACACATCAACACCTGTACACGGCTCCATAAGCCGAATCCAACATCCACTCTTCATAGATTTACTCCTCACTACGACCATGGTGCTGGATCTTTGGACGTGATGGTTTACGTGTCTCCATCAGCACAAACTTTAGGGAATTAGTTATATTACCTTTGTTACAAATAACGTGTTTGCATACGCATATTAGATTAGCCTGCAGATAGCTCTGTAATGTAATTACGTTGCCACTGTGCCGTAATATCATATCTCTGTTATGACTGCATTTTAATATATAAGAAGACTCTGTTTCCAAGCATAATTCGTATTTGAAGGCTGTTGCCCGAGGCTGGTGCAGAGGGCCCCTGCACACGCTGAGGTTTTGTGCATTATTGTATAGTTTCTTGTTTTATTTCTTTAAGCTCATTGTGCCATAAGTCATTCACGTGTTTATACATTGCATCTTTCATGACATTTATGCTTCATCTCTGTTCATAATCTTTCATGCTTTACATTTTACTTCTGTCCATAATCTTTCATGTTTTATGTTGTTGATTAACTGATCAGTGTTCTTGTTTCAGATTACAAATAGGCAGCCCGGGCATTTGCATATCTTTTGACTAATGACATGGAATCGATATTGTTCTGCTGCTAACGACTGATGGTGAGGGATTGAAGTATGAGTGTGTAGTTTGATATTAGTTTACTTTCTGCAAGTTAGATATATTAAATTGCTCATGTCATTTTCAATTACCTCCGAAAGCCACAGCTGGACTGATGGTGAGGGATTGAAGTATGAGTGTGTAGTTTGATATTAGTTTACTTTCTGCAAGTTAGATATATTAAATTGCTCATGTCATTTTCAGTTACCTCCGAAAGCCACGGCTGGACTGATGGTGAGGGATTGAAGTATGAGTGTGTAGTTTGATATTAGTTTCTTTTTCTGCAAATTAGATATCAGATTGCTCAAGTTGTTTATGGTTACCTCCGAAAGCCATAGTTGGACTAATGGCGAGGGATCAGAATATAAGTTGATGTAATTTGATTTAGATTTACTTTGTTGCAATTTTGGATTTCTTTAAGCATAGTTTCTTTTGTGTTTAGACAACAACAAGGATAGTTTGATTTTCATGCTCAATAGTTCATTGTTTGATTTATTAGGCTAGCAGCACATTTTCATTTCGTTTCAGTTTTGTCATTGTATGTTTCAAATTCCTTTTTAAGTTTGAAGTTGGTAAATCATTATAAAGGATATCATTTCCTTGAACAATCATAACCATACTTGTTTTTCTTTTAGAATTTCCATCTCACATTAGAAAACCAAAAACGACAAAAAGGTAAGAAATAGGTTATCTTGCACATATAGTGCACCACACTTCATCAGCTTACGAATCCCGGATTGATAAATTAATGTAGCAATTTAGGACACACTAAATTGACCAAACAGTTGTATTGCTACCTATTGCAACAACTAGACTATCCCACAAATTTGGTAGAGAGAACAAAAAACTAATGCACTTATCTTCATCTAAGATTTTAATATCGACAAATGACAACCGAATTACCATAGTATTTAAGGCGTTTAGATGCTGTGTCACCAAGTCTCCGTCCTTCATCCTCAAGTTATGCAGTGTCTTTTTTAGGAAGTATTTGTTCACAAAAGACTTAGATTGATACAAATTCCCTAACTTGTCCCACAGAGCCTTCGTCGTAGCTTCCCTAGATACATTCAACAATACCAAATCTGAGATACATAGTAGTATTGTGCTCTTTTATTTCCAATCCAACTTCATTCTATCTTCATTTGAAATTTTCATTGTTTTAGTTCTTGGATCTATCGCGATCCACTGACCTTTATCCACCAACAAATCCTCCATCTTGAGCTTCGAAAACTCAAAAATATGACCTTTAAATTTCTCGATAAATATCTTTGCACTGCTCACGATCTTCTTTCACTGCAAGAATCGATCCCGCAGATATCCCACTGAACAGGGCCTACCACAAGCCTGAGAAAAACCCCTCAGCAGCAAAGGAATCCCCTTGAATCCGAAACAAATCTGATTCCAAATGTAGGTTTTAACCTTGTACAAAAATTATCTGCAATAAAACTCTTAAAACATAAAATAAAAAATAGCAAGAGCATAAAACATAAAAACAATATCCCTAGATATTTTCCCCTAGATCCCATAACCAGGACTACTGGATTTATTTTTCATTATGTTCCTTTCAATGTTACAATACATATATATATACATGTTGAAGCATTCATAAACCCTAAATTAGAACATAACTGCATCTCCCTTGACCGTATCTACAAAATACCATGGACAGAAAACTGTCATGCCAAAAACCATGTGCTAAACCCATTCACAAAACCATAGGTAGGTCCGCCCACCTAATACAGGGTCAAAACAATTTACCCGGAGCACTGCCCTGGACCCTTTGCAAGTGAGCTAGCACGTGGGGCTAGTCGTGGAAAGAATATAACTCACACCCAACACACCTCGGCTCCTCTTCCCTTCGCTAGCTATCAGGACTTGTCTGGACCTATTTCTAGGCCTTTCGACCCCTCCAACAGGTTGTTATAGGCTTCAATCCGGTCTGCAATCACCACAAGGCTATGCGGCCTCCAAATTCAAAGATAAAACCTCTCAATATGTCACACAAACAACCCAAAATTGCTCCAAAAAAGCGTGGCCCTGATCCTGATCTTTGGGATCCTCAAACAATCATGAAATGATGCAAAAACAATCCCTTATCTCATTCACTCAAGTCTATTCCTAATCTGCAGCCAAAATATAAGTGTATATTATGAAATGTTGCTCCTTGGGTATGCCAAATCAGCTCCAATGCCTCCCTTATTTATACACTTAACTTGGATTCCATCTACTAGCTCTTGGGGCACCTTTAAGCCTAATTGACTTCTCTTTAGTGCCTGAAGCCCATAGAAATATATAAAAAATTTATGTCTCACATTGTAGAGCTCCTCCTGTGGTGTTCTTTGTGGCCCCTGGTTCCTTTTAGGGTCCTCTACAATTTCCAAAGCTCAAATGTCAAAATCTCCTTGTGGTTGCACACCCACAAGCTTGGGTGCACAACCCACATGCTTGGATTCTTAGCCCACAAAGTCATTTATGGTGCCACTGCCTCCAAAACCCCAAACCCAACAGCTTGGAGTGCCTCACAAGCTACCAATATCAACAATGACAACTCATCCCTTCCTCAAACACTTAAGTGAGAGTGAGGACTTGGTACACTAATTGCCCCAATTAAAACAAGCATATAATAAGTGGACTTTAAACTTAGGTAGGGAAGATAACAATCTATCCACTAAACCACACAAGCTATACCTAATTAAACTAATACATATATTAAATCTAAATCTATCAAACACAGAAAAAACAAATTTCTGAAAATGTAATTTTTTTTATTATTTAGATATTATCACATATGTATGAAAATATCTGTATCACAACCAAGTCTAAATCATCATATTGCTCTCAATGTAGTAATAACAAGAAAAGAAAAAAAAACCCAACACTAACTAACTTAAACACTAATGTAATCCTAACTAACTTAAATGCTAATGTAATCCTATATGGTCATAACAAGAAAAAAAAAATACCCAACGCTAACTAGCTTAAACACTAATGTAATCTTATAAGATCACATAACAATTACAAAATGACAACATTCCCTAAAACAATATTATTACTATAAAACAAACAAAACACATAATCTCCCATTTGTTAACTTGGGGTATTTTCCTTAATTTCTTTTTCCATATAAATAATTCTTAATTTGATAAAAAAATACTTTTATATATATATATATATAATGATTGAAAATTTCAATATTCACTTTTTCAAGAAAAGTATGAAAGTTTGTCTTACTCGTGTTATCATGGATTTTTCTCCCCTCGTGATATTCTTTATGGACCATTATGTTAAATAGTATTTTATGTCGTGATATTCTTTATGGACCATTATGTTAAATAATATTTTATGTCAAATCAAATAAATAAAATATTGAGTAACTGAAATTTTCAATATTCTCGATGTCTACTTTCTAAATAGAAGTGTAGATCTTTGTCTTGTTCATGGCGTCATGGATTTTTCTTCTCACAAGATTCTAAATGAACCACCACTCATTTTTGACATTATTCTCTTAGAGACATTGTGGATTTTTCTTTGCATAATATTTTTAAAGGACCACCACTCATTTTTGGCATTGCTTTTTTAGAGACATTACGGATATTTCTTTGCATGAGATTCTTAATGGACCACCAATGATTCTTAATACTTTTCTTATTTGGCACAACATATAAACATTTTTTCTAGGACAAATTGTTGTTGCATTAAGTCAATCTTTTCAGAATGATTCTTTTATACAATTTTTAGTTAATTTGTTTTCATATCCCACGAGTAGATGCCACATTATACATAGTTAAGGTTAATATTAAGAAACGTGCATAAATTCTCTCATATATAGTAAACGAAAATCCATTTCAACTCTAACAAAGAGCGAACTTATATAAAAAAAAATGGAATTTCTATATGTAGATAAAGTCAAATTATAAATGTGGTTATAAATAATTTAATAAATAGAATAATATTAATTATAATTATAATAATTTATTTTTATTTTTTTAATTAATTTGTGTATGTTTGTTATGTAATGTGAATTTTAAGATGATTGGCATGTTTAATATATGGCTTGAGTAATTGTGACCTAGGGGAATTTAAGTTTTCAAAATCACCTGAGAATTGCACCCAGCCTCGGCCACATTAGCCCTTCGCATGACTAGATTTTTTCCCCACAGAGTTTCGAACCGGTGACCTTTGTTAATTTTTCTTAGGGCTATATTGTTCTTTGCTTTAGATAATTGCATTTAATCATTTAAACATTGAATTCACCCCGCAACATCATATCATCATTACATCATATTCCATTATGTAGAAAGAAAAATATTACCAACAATGCATTGGAACATAAACGAACAATAGAATAAAAGAATTCACACATAGAGACACTAGGTTTGGTCAGAGACCAGGGAAAAAAGAGAAAACTTTTTCAAATTCTTCTTCTTATTAGATTGTCATAAAATGTTTAGCAAAGAGAGAGTAAAATGATCCAATTCTTCAACCACAAAACTATCCAACAAAATCAACCAAACAATATCCCAAAGATGAAACCATCCATACTAATCAAAATCATGATTCAAAAGCCTACAGTCAACTTGTAACACCCCCTTCCTATATCTATAGAAGAAACTAACCAACCAAGGTAAATATGCGATGAGAGGCTACTATAATGAGATTGAACCTCCTAGGTGACCTTAAGAAGACAAACTGACGGAAACATAACATAAAAACCTTGTAAAACAACAACAACACCCCCAAGAGGTAACCCAACCTTTCAGGCTTCTTACCCTTGGGTCACACTGACATTTTGACCACTTTGAGCCATAGTCACAGGCATAACACTACATGCTAGCGACCAGGAGGCTATAGCTATAGGTATAACACTGCATGCCAGTGGCCAGGGCCCCAAAAACTCAATTTTGTTCCTGCATCCCTAGGATTTGAGCCACCATTTTAGGCTTAGAACCCAGTGCTCTGCCCAGAACTTCAAGAAATGTTCAAAGATGATAAATAACAACATGACAGTGATAAGGAAGCAATCACATCATTAAGAACTCATCTGGATCCCTCCTAGCCAAGACATGAATTTTGTCAAACATGTCACAAACATTGAATCTATAGGCGTAAACAACAAAACAAAGCAAAGGGGTCTCATACTTATCTGAGAATCGCTAAGAATCATTTCTCTCCTACATAATTTATTTTCCTACAATCTATTTTATCATAGATACATTGTGAATGATTCATTTACAGGTAAAAACATGGATAAACCAATACATATTCACTAATAAAATACATGTTTATAATTGACATAATACCAGAAGAAATACCATGGATACAACAAAAATAGAATCCACATAATAACCAATGCAACTATACATTAAATACCAAAGGAATTAGCTTCTCATTAATGAGTGTAAAAACCAACCAGAGATGGGACTTCCATGTTCCACCTGACCATAGATTGGCTAAGCCAAATATCTCTTCATCCAATCACCCCATGCCATATTCCAAGCATGAATGTGGGACACAAACCGAAAGAACCAACCAGGTAATTTAGAGGCTAAACCACCTCACCCTCATCAAATAGAAATCAGGCTTTACCATGATCTACACCCGATCACTAGGCCAACACAAGCATGGATATCACCAGATTCTATCTACCTAAAATGTGAGGAATTTTCTTATCTAATAGCCTCTTAGGCTTTACTGCAACCCACAGTTTGAATCAAGGGTCACTAGGCACTAAACCGAGACATAATCTCTAGGATTTATCGTATATCCCAAATCTAGGATTCCTAGGCCTGAATGGAGAGCAAATCGCCTCTCATGCTTTACCGTAATCCAAACTTGGATCACTAGGCCCTAAACCGAGGAAACACATTAACAGGTTCCATAATCATTCATAGATCCACCTCACTCAGTTTGAATCCATCTAGCAATACAACTAAACCAAACATGAGAACTCCACAACACCATGGCTATCTAGAAACGACAAGGCTAGGCTAAGAAAATTGTCACACCTAGAAAAAACCCATGCCAAGAAAGAAAATAACCACATGAAATACCATGCATGTAAAATATCGCAAGGAAATCATACATGAAAATCAATACCTGCAAAGAATCCTGCTATAGATGCTTGATTCATGCTCCTCCTTGCTTGCTTCCTCCTTCTTCTTGCTTTATTTTTTTTCTTTCTCCAATGCCAAAGTGCTCCAAAAAAAATCTAAGTTTCCAAGAGTGTGAGAGAGAGGGAGACAGAATAATGAGAGAGCTCCAAAATGCACTAAAAAAAGGTACCAACTGATCCTCAAAAGCCTTTTTATAGAATAGGCCTCTATTTTCTTCATTTTCCATTATTTTCCTTCATTTTCCTCCTCACTTGAAATCTATGACCTTTCATCTCCATTTTCTTGTAATTTCCATTATTTTCATAAATAAATGTGCCAAATATGTCATTTTGCCTCTCCAAATCCTTTTCCTTTTCCAATTTCCTTAGCCATATTAAACCAAATTAACACCCACTGGTATGTTTTTCCCAACATTTAGCTTGATATGAGTGTCCCTTCAGCCGTGGTTATTATTTTTAACTTTATTACATGGATCACACTACTGAAAAGAAAACCAACATGGCATCATAACAACATGACAAATATAATGACATGACACCATACAACTTATTCGAGCTTTATAACATAGCTCATTGTAGTATTTACATCCATACACATATGTACATAAACCCAAACATCACATCAAAACATATATCTAAACATCACCAAAACATATGCCAAATGTATACCAACATCACACCAAAACTCCTTTGCCTCATTCGGTAACCAAGGAAGGATACATGACCTGCATCTGATCCACCATCTCCCATGTAGCTTCATCGAGCCCAAATGGCATCAACTGTACTTTAACTTTCTCTATTGTTTGGTTCTAGAGCATGAGAATCTATTTCTGCAATATACACTGAGGCTCTGGATGGAATTCTCCATCAGGTTCCACCTACGATACATACCAATCAATCACATGATAAACATATTTAACATACTTCTTAGGAAATTATATATGAAAAATGTCATGGAATTTCACTGTGGAAGGTAGTGCAATTCGATATGACACTTGTATGATCCTCTCAATGATCTTGAAGGGTCCAAAACACTGTGGTGCCAACTTGGAATATGATCCAATCCAAAAGGAGCTCTTCTTGGGCTTGATGTGGAAGTACACCTGATACCCAACTTGAAACTCCTTGAACAACTTGTTCCTATATGCATAAATTTTATTCCTATCATGTGCTACTTTCAAGTTCTTCTTGATCACTTGAATTTCCTGTTCCATTTCTTCCAACATCTCTAGCCCAATCAATACCTTATTAACTGGATCACTCTAATTAATGGGAGTGTTGCAACTCTTCCCATACATAGCCTCAAATAGACACATCTTAAATGATTCCTGATACATGTTGTTGTAGGCAAACTATACCAATGGAAGATATTCTTCCCACTTGTGTTGTTGATGCATCACACACATCCTCAACATATCCTCTAATATCCCATTGACCCTCTTAGTTTTTCCATCTGTCTGCGGATGATAAGTTGTGTTGAATGCTAACTTGGTGCCCAAACCTACAAAAAACTCCTTCTAGAACTTGGAAGTGAACTTTTCATCCTTGTCTGACACGATCTTCTTTAGAACATGAAGCAATCTGTCTATGTATATGATGAACACCTGTGCTACATATCTAACTGAATATGTTGTCTTCACTAGAATGAAATGTGCAACCTTTTTTCAGCCTATCCACAACAACCATGATGGAATCATGTTGTATAGTTGTCTTAGGAAAACTTGTGATGAAGTGCATGGAAATGACCTCCCATTTCCACTCTAGAATCATAATTAGTTGTATCAATCCACCTGGATGTTTACACTCTGCCTTAACCATATGAAAATACAAACATATGGCTACAAACTCTGCCACATCCCTCTTTATATTTGACCAATAATGGAAACTATTAGCTATATTCAATGTCTTCTGGTAGCCTGGGTGACCTAAATATGGTTTCGCATGAAACTACCTCAAGGTCACCTTCTTGAGCTCACTGTTGTCTGAAACATATATCTTGTCCCTAAATCTAACCAATCCATCTATTGTGAGATGGTAGCCCAAATCCTATACACCTGCACCTATAACTGTATCACTACCCGTTCATATACATGTACCTGTACTGCCACTTGTACATGTACCTCTACTACCACATGTACATGTACTTGTATCTATACTACTACCTGTACCTGTACCAACACCTGCACCTGTGCCACTACCTATACTCTGCTCCAACCTATGCACAATCTCCATATACCTGTGATCCAGTTGGCCTACCTACAATATACTATCCTATAAGTATGTCCCATAGGAGCTCATAACTGCTATGTGATTTTCCTGTACGCCCCTGTTAAGAGCATCTGTGACCCTGTTCTCCTTTCCCTTGATGTACCTAATATCAAAGTCAAAGTCACTAATCATGACCGACCATTTATTTTGTCCGGAATTCAAATTCAGTTGGTCAAACAAGTACCTCAAACCAATGTGGTCACTTATCAATACAAATCTCCTACTGAGAAGATAGTGTCTCCAAATCTTCAGTGCATGAATGATCACTGCTAGCTCAAGATCATGTGTTGGGTATTTTTTCTCATGCTCATTCAATTTTCATGACTCATATAATACCACCTATCCATCCTACATAAGGACTCCACCAAGTTCTCTCTTGCAAGAATTTTTACACACTACAAACTCATTTTCCAGATCTGCAATCTTTAGCACTGTAGTATGCGTCAACAACTGCTTAAGCTAATCAAAATTGGCCTTACACTCCTCTATCCAATAAAACTTCTTACCTTTCCTATGCAATGATGTAATATGATAAGAAATTTGTGATAAGTTCCTGATGAAACTCCTGTAATAACTTTCCAATCCGATGAATGATCTCACCTCATATACATTCTTAGGAGCAAAACACTCCATGATTTCCCTTATATTTTTTGGATCTACTGCAATTCCCTCCTTGGAGACAACATGTCCCAATTCATGTACCTTAGTCTGGAAGAAACTAAACTTTCTGAGCTTAGCACACAATTGATGCTCTCTCAAAAACCTCAAGAATGCTGCCAAATTCTCAGCATGCTCTTCCTCATTTTTAGAATATAACAATATGTCATCAATAAACAGGATCACAAACTTGTCCAAATAAGGATGCAACACATTGTTCATCAAACACATAAATGTAGTTGGGGAATTAGTCAAACTGAATGGAAATAGAACAAACTCATAATCACCATACCTAGTCCTGAATGCGATCTTGTAGATGTCCCACTCTTTGATGAGTACCTGATGATATCATGAGCTCAAGTCGATCTTAGATAACATTGCTTCTCCCTTCAGTTGATCAAACAAATCATCGATCCTCGGTAATGGGTACATATTCTTGATGGTCATTTTGTTCAAATTCTTGTATTCAATGCATAGTCTAAGAGTGTGCTGAAGACTCAGAAATCTCTGCCTCAACATTGGGGAAAACCACCTGGTTAGGAACTTAGAGCAGCTCCTTTTTTGTCTGGAGTGGTGGCGTCCACTGGGGATAATGAGACCAGTTTCCATTAAAAAAGTATAAATGGATGGATATGGATTGTGAAAGTAATGATATGAATGAGGAAAATGTAACTAAAACTGAAATATACTTAAATATATATATCCTGGGATGAAATTTATCTTTATATGTGACATTTAGTGCATTTCATATCATATAAGACAATATAGATCATCAAATACTAATGAAGTGAAAGTAAATAAGGATAAATAATTTAATCAAATAAATAATTAAATTAGTTGATTAAAATACATCACATAAAAGATCTTGTTGTTTCTCATATATCTTGAAAGATTACAATCTCACATGTCAATAGTGAAAAAAAGCTTGATTGTATATAAAACACATATATAATGGAAAACAATTCAAAATGGATATTCATCTCATTGAAACATGGAAGAAATATAGAGATAGTATAAGTACCTGATATATTAATACTTTGTTCATGAGAAAACAACTCTAGTTCAGCTTTCCTATTTAGATTACTCAAGAGTTACAATAATGCAAACTTTTAAAGATTTCTTTAAAAAAATTTAGAACCCCTTCTTCATTGACATAAAGGGGGATTTATAGTTGAAACTTGAACTACAATAATAGTAAATACACAAAATGCTGAGGTGGTTTAAAAAAACCAACCTATAAATAAAATTCAAAGACAATAATAGGATTTTTTGTAACAATATACTCAAGAATGACAGGATGATTGTTCTCCCATTTGATGTCACAGTTCAACCATATTTATCATTGACTTCAACTTGGGGGGATGAGTAGGCTTGATTCACATTTTCCCCATGGAAACAACATCAATAAGTACTAACAGAAGGTGTATGGTGATACTAGAAATACATCGCAACATAAGCCATTGGCTATAGGGTTTAAACAAGTATTGTTAGTGATTTTCCATATTTATTTTTGATAAATTTTTAATGTTTCAACTTTCTTCTTGGACCAATCCTGCCATGATTGCGTTAACACTTTGACATATGGTAGGGTTCCTTTTGGACATTCCTGAATTAAATTAACATGTAAAGTATTCTCATTGACAGATTCAGTGAGGTTGTTTGCAATATTCCTAGCACTAAAGATGACCATCTATGCCTATTTGAGCCTGATGGCCCAGTCTCTGAAAATAGTTTCCATTTGGGATTATTAGATTCTTGGGAGATCAAATGATCTTCCTTTAGCATTGTCTTGCCAAGAGATATAATTGGAAACCTTTTCTTCGATATCATCATAGTATGGCCGCAGATCAGACAATTTATTCACAGGTGAATCACTTGATAGGCATAAATCATTGATCACTACCAAAATTTGGAAAAAGATTAGCTATTGTTATGCAAGGAGAGTGTTAATCTCCCCTGCCTCCTTCCTGAAATCATCTATCTATGAATTAACTTTCAATTTCTCAATTGTGTGTTGCAGTTCCTGGATCGATGCATCTTTTCTCCTCATGCTAGCTTCATATTGAAGCTCCAAGTCATTAAATTTATTTTGCAGCTCTACTAGCTGGGACTACCATTGTTGTTCAATGCTTTGTCTCTCACTTTGCAGTCCCTATTCCAACTGTAGGATTCTGTCATCCTTTTATTTAATGAATTTTTGTACCTATGAGTTTTTATCTATTATAGCTATGGGATATTCTCCTACAAATTGAGATAGCCTTGCGAGGTCTTCAGAGGGATTTTTTTGAGTATCTTTCCAAACAATATCAAGAGATACATTTCTACAGACAAAAACCTGGGTCTTCTTTACCCTTCTCCTTTTTCTTTTTATTCTCATGACAACCATGTGATTAGGACTACAGAACAAATCCAAAGGGGATATCTATTCAATTTTTAGAACAAATTCAGAAGTTGGGAATTCAAGGATGATTTCCAAATCATTAGTATTGATTGTTTTGTCGGATTTCGCAGTAGTGTGCGAGGTCTTCCCAGTAGTTTCAGGAGTATGATAAATTCCTTTGTGAACTAGATTTTTTAACTCTTGTGATCCTGTATTCTTTATGGCCTGATCAAACTGATTACAAATTTCATCTAGCTCACTGCCTAGTTGTAATTCCTCGACCTTGTTAGTTGATGATGAAATTTTTTTCTTTCCCTCAACGAGTCTAAAGGTAGGTTTTCTAACCTTTTATTTTTGTAATGTATAAGCATTTTTTTTGGTTTTCAAGTTCCTGTGGTTATTTTTTAGTGAAGAGTTTTCCGGATTATCCACAGTCTTATAAGCATGTTTAATTCTTTGGGAGTGATTCGGGTAGTTTCTAACCTTTCCACCTACAAATAAGTCTAGGCCAATTTAAATAAATCATCAAATATATCTGGTTCTTGTCTGAATTTGCTTATCTTGATCCATGGAGTGAAATTATTTGTTGTATCATTTGGATCAAACTACTTTCTTGGGATAGTCAAGAAATTCAAGCATTGGATTAGGTCAGTTTCAAGCACAACATGCTTGAATTTGTCCAGGGAATAATCTCCACATTAGATAGGAAAAGATGACCATATGGATTTCTTATCATGTTTTACGGCTTTGGTTAGCCCATTCCCAACAGTTTGGTAAGCAATTTCCCTGGTTAGACGCTTATCAGGGACATATAGTGGAAGAACATGTGGGTTATATAAACTACTGAAAACTATAACATAGGTAAAAGACTCTTCTCTGAGCCATTTTTAAATATATAAAATCATTGTTGGCTTCTTTGTAAAGTCTAGGGATTTTTCATCAAAAAAAATCTTGAAACATTGACAACATAACCCCATGGAAGATTTTGTAGAAATGTGGCTGTAAATTGGACTCCCAAAGTATATCATGGTAAATATGAATATTCTTAGGGTCTTCTAGGGTCCATTTCCATCCCATGGATGAGAAATCAGAAGTGAAGCAAACAACATCCATAATGTACGCACTCATGTAAAAAGGGGGAACAATTTTACTAGAAAAAATTTGTTTACCTATATAATCAAGAATTTGGGTGGCTATACTATTAGATATAATAGTTTCCTAATCCATTATATAAGCATCTGAAGCGACATCAATCAAATGTACCCATTCAACTGAGAATTTCTGGGTGTTAGGATACCTATACTATCTATATATCATAGTCGCAATATAACAATATGGCCTAGGAAGGGAGGTAATAGAATACATACCCTTGTATTCGTACTTGTGCTTATTAGGGTCTCTTCTCCACTGTCTAATTGGTTCTGACTCGACTTCATTTTTTGCCGCAAACTTTTGTTTTTTTTTTTTATCATATAACTTCTATGGTTCCGATAGGTGGTACATTTTCCTCAATTCTTCGCTCATGAATGACCCAATTATTGTTTTCTTTGAGGTCAAAAAAGTCCTTTTTATTATGAGATATTTAGGTTATCAATTATCCATTTGACCATGTCTGTATAAGGATGAATCTTTGGTCAAGCGGAAATACTATGTAGATGAGAGTTAGTGATGTCGCTCTAGGTAGTTTTAGAAGTGGATGTTTAACCATCTTCCATGACCTTTCTTTCCACGATTTGAGGTTCTTCCTCTTCAAAAATCTTATACGTAGCCTCCTGAAAAGAGGTCTCGACATCTTATGTGCATGTAGTAACTGAGAAAAGTGGGAGAATTTCAGTCACTTCTGAAGAAGGAGGAGGTGGATATTGTTGTGCAGTAGGCTTATTTTTTCCCTTAGGTACTTTAAACATTTCACTTAAATTGTATTTTTTAGGACTAGCTTGCGAGGAGAAATGATAGAGATGAGCAACAAAATTTTTTAACCAGAGAACAACTAAAGAAAATGATTTTGTATGATAACAATCTATGCCTTTATGAACAAAACCAATTAACAATAGATTGTTGTGATCAAATAATTTTCTATTTGTAGAAAAATAAATTCTGTCACACTTGGCCATTAATGGATAAACATGGCTTCACGTGGTGTTTTTCCAGATCAACATCTATTGGAGGTTTCTCATCGGAGGTTTCTTTCATATGGACATGGTAAAAATGTGATATCAAATTTCCCCGATATGCTTTTTTTAATATTGTAATGGTTATAACACATAGGCAAGAAAAATTTATTGGAGATTCTATATCTGGGTTTTCTTAAAGCGACACTTGATCAAATGTGTGAAACGAAAAGTTGTGACATGGAGAGTTGCGATATCAAGAGTTGCGAAAATGGGTGTTGTGATATCAGGATGGAGGCCTTATCGAAGGATCAAATATATTGTCATTTGGAAATTTCCGACATGAAATTGCAATACACGATGTGGCATAAAGGTGGGGCTGGCCTTGAGTATTATATGTGAAAAAGCATTTTTCATGTTATTTAAGTCATTTAGACCTGTCCCACATTTATTAATTGGGGAATTCATATTGAGGTTTTCACTTAGAGGTGCAGTATATACACAAGTTGTTATTGCATCATGAACAAAACTGTAAGTTATTTTTTTACCTTTTGAGCCATTACTTCAACATTGAGTCCCAATAGGTTTATTTCTGTTTAAAATCAACAAAAAGTAAAATGTCCTATTTTATTCACTAAAAAGTTTCCAACTAAAATTTTAAAGGGTCCCCATTATTTATTAAATCTACTATTTACCATAATTGGGGGGGGGGGGTGTTGAGTAATATAACAATTGACGATTCATTGGAAGAAAAATTTATCTATAAGAGAAATTAAATAATGAAATTTAAACTTTATCAAAGAAAAACTTGGAAAGAAAGACTATTTTGAAATTTAGATTGGTAAAGATGTTTGAATAAAAAGACTCATTTCATAGTAAATCTCTTGGAACTTGTTAAATATGAAAGTCTTAACTTCTTGAGTTAGTCATTAATTAGGTATAAAGATAAATAAAGGAGCTTATTGAAACTTAGAGTTTTTTAGATAAGGCTTCTTTGTCACGGGTAGAGCCACTACTACGAGTAGAAGTCCATAGCATCGACAGAGTTACCTTTTAACCAACAATGAACCTGTATCCCTTCCACTTATAGTAGTATCCTTAAATGTAATGATGTTTTAAGCTTTTTTATTTTCTTTTAAAATTACTTAAAATCCATTGTCCTATTTTGGTGGCCAAATAATGATAGTGCCATTCATAGGTTGTAGTAAGGTTGAACAAGCCAGATCGTGATGATACTCCTTGTTTTATAGTTATGTAACTACATGAAATTATCCTGGTTTGGTGGCGAGTCATGATAATGTCAACATTATTAATTTTCCATGATCAAGGTAAGCAGGCTCATGATGATAACTCTTATCTTTTAAGTTTTATATATTTTTGAACTACACTCTAAAAAATGTAAAATTAGTGGATGGGGATGTACATTTACTCCTTATGAGTAATGGATGACAATTGAATTTAAAATATGCTAAAGTTTAAATATAGTCCTTACTTATTAAAGAAAAAAATTCATGACTCATCAAAAGATAAAAGACATTTTACATTTTCAAGTTACAAGAGTCTACAACTTAATGGACAAAAATTTCAGAGTTTAATGATAGATACCATACCAAATTTCAACTTTGTAATTGTTTTATAAATCCTTACCTTTTAAAAGTTAAACTTCATAGAATGATTAGAAATACCAATGAAAAGGCAAAAATGTATTGCCTAATATTATCTAGGCTAAAACATACCAATATGTACATATGATGTAATATTCCTAAATTAGCACGCAGCTAATTGGAATATTAATTTTTCTCTTGTCATTTAGTTAGATGAATAAATGGGTAGGGAGGCCCATAAATCTCTTTAGTAGGAATAAAATATCTCTTAATATGAAAATGGATCATCTTCATAGCTTGATAAAGCATCCTCATGTGTGAACAGGGGCTAATGCATGTAGACAATGTCAAGTTTGACCAAGTCAACAACACTAGTATGGAGGGAGTGGATCATCATTAAGAGACAATGTAGTGTGAATGGAAGGAAGACTCCATGATAGTGGAAACCCTAATGAGTGGGACCCAAGGTAAGAAGGCTCAATTTTTTTATAGGGAGGGCAAGGCAGCCATATGGGGTTATGTTATTGATTATTTATTTTGTGGTCTGCATGACTTCTTGCTTTCTTTAGCTGTTTAGTTTAGCTTGCAATGATGTTTAGCATAGTGTGTTCCCGAGCGGGGATCCCATCTCTTCTCTTGAGGTAGCCTCTAGGAAGAGTATTGTACTATCATTTCCACACATCCAAAATTTTGGCCAAGCTTCAATCTTCAGCTACAATGCAATTTCTATTCAGATTTGTGTTGTGTTGCAGGGGTGTAGCAGTGGAGGAGAGATATCTCCAATTTTTTGAGCTTATTTTCCAGTGAGGGAACCAGCCCTTCACCTATTGAGTTGATTGGGTGTTTTTGCATATGATAGATCATTCCTTCAGCCCCATATCATTAGTAATTCCCAGGGAGTGCGTAAGTCAGGCAGTAGAAATTTAGTGGGCAACTAAAAAAAAAGGCCAAAAATCCAAACTTAAAATATGGCCAAACCATTTATGGGTTTTTCTGGGTTGTTTGAGTAGAATCCGTGGTTAAAAGCACATATCAGTATGAACAATTTAATAGCCTTCCACACATGGTTCTTCTCCTTAGTAGCAGCAGTTTCCAATAGCAGTAGCAGTAGCAGCATAATATTTCCAGTTCTTGGTTCCTTCAGTGTATTTCAACCATCTTGTGGCTTGAGTGCATTCCTTTTGGAGCACTGTGTAATTTCATTTTCTGTTATATATAATGATATGGCTCTGTTGTTTTCTGCTCATAGATTATGATTTCTTAATATAATTTCCAGTTGCAGCATATTTCTGGCATTTTCTAGATTTTAGTGCTATGTTCTTGTTTTGATTTATTTGGAATGTTGCATATGTTCTATATTCATGTCTTTTCCATTTTGGACTATTACATATTAGTATTTACATATTTACAATAGAGAAAATGTTCTCTCAAGAAAAGTTTTTTTTTTTTATAATTAGTCCATTAACAGGAAGAGCATCCCTCTTTCCTTGTAAATATTGCAGAATGAGAGTTGATGGACCTAATTGCTCAACAATCTGGAATGGACCAAGCCACAAATTTTGAAACTTAGTGTGTTTACCCTTTTCCTCATGTGCCTTGTCCCACTTCAGAACTAAATCTCCAATTTGAAAAAAAAAATTGTTGACTAAAATTGCATCAAAGGAAGACTTGAACAATTGCTGGTGATGTTCATGAACATGTTTGGATTTGTCTCTTTCTTCTTCTAATTTAATTATTTGTGACATTCTCAATTGTAAAGAAGAAGAGAGTTTTTCTTCAATATAGTGCACTAGGGATAATGAGGGAAAGGCTAGATTAGGAGGAAGGATGGCCTCTTTCCCATATACCATGTGAAATGGAGAAGTACCTATAGAGGCCTTATGAGTAATTCTATCGGCCCATAAATAAAATATTAAAGTTTTGTGCCAATTCTTTTGATTTTGATCAGTAGCTCGTTTGATAATTCTAATGAGGTTTTTATTTGTGGATTATGCTAGACCATTTCCCTCATGCTAATAGTTTGCAGAACATTTAAGTTTAAATACTCCCTTTAGAGAAAAATTAGCTATATTTTTACCTGAAAATTAAGATGCATTATAAAAAATAAGTGCATTGGGTAGACCAAACCTGGTAATGATGAATTGATCAATAAATTCAATAATTTTTTTAGAGTTGGTCACCTTTAATGGTATTTCTTCCACCCACTTCATGAAGTAATTTGTAGCAGTCATGATGAATTTATGTTTTTTGGAAGGGTGAGGAATGATCTCACCTATTATATCTAGTCCCCATTGCTCAAAATCTTGCTCAATGTTGACTGGTTGTAGAGGAAAGGTTAGTTTCTTCTATTTCCCTGAAGCAATATGGAAAAATTTACACTTCTTACATAGGCATGAGTGTCCTTGAATAAAGTTGGTTAGTAGTAAACACCATGAAAAAAATTATGAGCAATGGTGTCTCCACCAAAGCGTCCCCCAGTTGGTCCATTGTGTAGTTCATGCAAAACCTTTTGTGCTTCAGATTTTTCCAAACATCTCATTAAAACAAAATCATAATATTTCCTAAATAATATGTCATCAATGAGTTTATATTGATTAACGTTCAGTCTTAAAGATATTTTTCTCTTATAATTGAGTTTAGATGGAGCACAACCATTCTTTAAATAAAATATCATATCAACATACTGATATTCAGTAACAGTAAGACATACCTCTGTGATTTGAATATTGTTACATGAGTCTTCATTAGATGATGTATCAGAAGCTCTAGTGATCAATATGCAAAAACCTTGACCTCAAAGAATTTTAATAGGTTTGATCTCTATGTCATAATCTTGCAGAGTAGTGACCCAATTAGATATTTTCTCTTCTAACTCCTTTTGGACAAGTAATTGTGTTACTGTTGGGAAAGGGATAATTACTTTGTTATGAGTTTTCAAAAGGAAAGGTCGAAAATGCTTGATAGACTTGAAAATTGTAAATTTTTGTTTCTTTACTTCAGAATAGTTTAGCTCAACACCTTGAAAATTTGAGTTTAAGAAAGAAATAGGACCTTAAACCTTTTGTTCATTAGGTTGTGTTAAGATTATTGCATAGGAAATTTCATAAGCAAAAGTATATAAAATATATTGGTCAGAAATATTAAGAGTTATCAAAGAGGGAGCATCAATAATAACTTGCTTGGTTGATTCAAATGGTTCCCTTTCATTATGTCCCCATTTGAAAAATGATTTTTTATTAGTCATGGCTTGTAAGGGTAAAACAATCTGAGAAAATTATGGATCAAACCTTCTGAAAAATTTAATTTTACCAAGGAAATATTGGATTGATTTCTTATTATGAGGTAATGAGATTTCAGAAATTGCCTTAATTCTTTTTGGATCTATGCAAATTATTTCTTTGGACATAATAAATCCTAGAAGTTTTCCTTCGCTGAGGGGAAAAAATGACTTCTTGGGATTTAAGGAGATACCTTACCTTTTTCATCTTTCAAATACTTGTTTCAAATCATGAAAATTATTGTTCCTTTTCTTGGAATATATTGTGATATCATCCAAGTATACAATTTTTTTTTTGTTAATCGGACCTCTGAAGGCAATGTCCATAGTTCTTTGGAAGGTTTCTCCTAAATTTATTAACCCAAAATGATTTTTTTAATATGCATAATTCCCCATTTAGTCCTGAATGTAGTTTTTAATCTGTCGCCTAGATGTACAAGAATTTGATTATATTCTAAGAAGCCATATCGAAAAGACATAAGTTCAAAACCAACTACTGACTGTAATATTTTCTCCATTTATAGGAGTGGAAAATTATCTTTCTCACATTCCTTATTCAAATTTATAAAATCAATACAAATATGAATATCACCATTCATTTTTATAACAAGTACAATATTTGAAACCCATTTAGAATGCCTGACTGGAAAAATGATTTTAGCCCCAAGGTGCTTGTTTAACTCAGTTTTTATCTTATTTTCGAGATTGGTATGAATGTTCCTAATCATTTGTTGAATGGGATTTACATTAGGTAACATTGGAATATTATGTTGAATGAATTAAGTGTCATAAGTTTTAAGATTGTCATAATTCCAAGTGAAGACATTCTTATACCTTTTCAACAGATGAATATAGGAATATATCTCATCTGGTGAGAGTCCAAGGCCCAAATTGATATTCAGAGGTTTGATATCAAACCCAAGGTTAATCAGCTCAAATATCAAAGTTGAACTTTGAATTTTGCAGTTGATAACTCTTTTAAACCTATATTTTAAGTCATATAATTCCTCGAGTTTGATACAGGCTTGGGTAAATAATTTTCTTCATTTGTTTGATTCAGTTTCTTATTGTGTTTGTCTTCATCTATGATTTGTTCAGAATAAGACCCTTCATATGTTAGAAAACTCAAGATATCTTCATCATCATTGAACACATTCCAATTAGTGATGTTGTGAGGAATAGAGGGGCGAAAAAAGAACTCAATAGAAAATCTATCAAAACTAAAATCCTCAGGTGGGATGAGCTTAGATGCAACATTAGCTAAAAGGCCAACATTGGAATTTTGAAGTCTTAGGATCAGAGAAATGTCAAATTCTATTAATAATAATGCATTGATAATGCTTTAGGTGACTAGAAACATAATGAATTTTGTTTCTTACGTGTTTTGTCACAATTTCAGAGTCGCCAAATACTTTGAGGTATTTTACATTTAGACTTATATCTTTATGTGATCCCTGTACTAACGCTTCATATTCTACAATATTATTAGTATATTCAAATCCCAACCTACATGCTAGCATGGGGTTTTCTCCATCAGGGCTTATCAAAATGCATCCATCTCCTACACCATCATTAGAATTAGAACCATTGAAATTAAGAGTCCAAAATAAATAATAATTCTTAATTATAGGTGTATCTACAATATTTATATACTTAGATGAGTCTGTCTGTGAAAATATTTCAACTTGAGAAATGAAATAACTGGCTAAGAAAGTAGATTATTGTGCTATAAAATTTCCAAATACAGATTCGCAAAAAGATTTCCCAAGAATAGTTTTTGTAAAAACTACTGGTTCATTTTCTTCGTCCAGATTGGTCACTGTTAATTTCATGTGTTTTTTCTCTGTCTATCTGAATTTGATTAGGCTTACTGTTATAAGGAAGCCACATATGTGACTATTTTGTAGCAAAATAACCATGTAATTTCTCATACCAATCTTTACTTAGGATCAGACCATAAAATTCAGGAATATTAACCACCAATATATCAATGATTTGAAATAATTTTGAATTGGAGGATAGTATTATTAACACCGAATTCATTTCTCCCAACACTTTGAACTTAGTTATATCTAACTAAAAAACATCAACAACATACTTCTAGGATACAATATTTAGTTTAATACAAACTGAATAGGTAATTATATTGGATGATGCTCCAGAATCTACTACGCAATTGTGAACGTTTTTATTAAATATTTCAAAGGTCAGCAGGAAAGGAGGACTATGCTAGTTTGACCTATCTCCAATCAAAATGGCATTGGAAGAATCAACTTTGTCTGAAGAATCATTTAGAGGCTTACCCTTTCCTTTAGAAGCTTTAGAAGTGACAATAGGGGCCAAAGGAGATGCAAGAACTGCATTTAATTCCTTAAGAAGGAATTTTTGTTGTTGATTTAATTTGCTAACTTCATATAAGGAAATATTGTATTTTACCTTCTTCATATCCTCTACTATGTTGTACTTTATGGTGTTAGAGACAACTATATTTTTAGATGTAGAGGGATAATGTGAAGAATATGGAATTGAATCAGAGGATATAGGAGGATACTTCTTAACCATGCTTTTGTCCTTAGCAGAAGGAGTAGGAGAATTATGTTTTTGATTTGATTGTGAGGGATACACAGGTCCTTTACTTATTATGCTTACTAGTAGTGCTTCTTTTTCTTCTTCATTTTATGAAGTAGTAGGGATGAATTCCCATAATCCATGAACTTTGACTAATTCTTCTTCTTGTGATTCTTCAGAACATAAGGCTAATTCTTCCTCATATTTGTCTTGATATGATTCCACATTAGATATGATGTTAAGAGTTTTAGATTTAGAAGATTGGGATTTCTTAAAAGGCCTAAAAGACGTTTTTGAAGATTCAACTGCCTGCTTCTTAATTTTGACCATCTCATTTGACAATGTTTTGAAGACCTTTTGTAATCCTCCAAAGAAAAGGGATATTTGGGAGCTTTCTTTTTAGATTCATCTTTGAATATGACCTTCTTGTTTTTTCTTTCTTCAAGTGAATTTTTATTTTCCAAGGAAATAATTCTCTTCTCAACAGATAGAGCTTCTTTCATATTATCAAGTAAAGTTATCTTGTTATATCTATCAATGAATATTGCAATATTCAAGGGAAGAGGATAAATGTACCATTCAATTTTTACATCACCAGGTTGGGAAGTCTCATGGATTTTGTTAATAATTTATTGAATTTTGAGTTGAAATATTTGATATTATCATTCAGATTAATGTTGATATTAGGCAGATCATTAATTAAGGGATTTTTTGTGCGATCATCTCCAAATTTTGTCAAATTTTTTTCTTCAAATGTATCCCAACTATTTATTGATCCTGGTGTTAATGAAAAATACCACGATCCTATGGATCCTTCGAAATTATAAGGGAAAAGTCTAAAATCAAAATATTCTTTTACAACTCCACTAAGGTTGATGGCTAACATGAAATTACGGAGGTGTTCATCAGGAAGCCCATCATTAGGATATAATTTGGTAGCCATCTCTTTGGATGTTTAGATACAATATGGAGTGGTGTTGTCATTTGGATTTCCCTTGGGTTAGTCGAAGGTCTATTTGCCATTGTGGGATTTGTAGGAATAGAAGAAGAAGATGTGGTGGTTCTCGAGGCTAAATATGATTGAGTGGAAGAGGAAGTATCCCCTGTAGTGCTATTTACTACGATAGCACTAGTTGTTTATGTTAGAGGATTGTGAATGGAAGGATTTATCGGATGGTAAGAGGAAGGAAGAGAAGGATTTGAAGGACTGAATAAGGGAGTGTGAGGCGGGGAAGATGTTGTAATCTTACTAGTAGAGGATTGAGTTTCTAAATTAAGGACTTTTCTTCAATGAGTGGGTAGTGGAAACTCAAAAGGAGTAATTCCAAGTTTTTCACTCTGAGATCGGGTCAGTACATGAGAAACTAGTAAAGATGATGATACACTTCCTTCAGATATTTTAGACTGAACTGGCCATTCTCCTGAAATAGAAATCCCTTCCAATTCTTGAATCAAGGTCTAAACATCAGGTGACTCCTAAGGTGAAGCAGTAGAAGTTTTAGTAGCTGACTTAGGAAGTTTGCTAGGAAAATTCAGATCCAGGAGTGGGAGATTTTGAATGGAATTTGAAGTTGGAGGATATTTTGAGGTGGATTGACTCTTTTGATGGAATTTTAATTTCAGATTAAGACTCGATTCCATTTATAGTCTTCAGGCCCTCCTTCTAGTGCCAAAAATGTTGAAGGCTCAAAAATATCTGCCTCAACATCGGGAAAACAACCAGGTTGGGAACTTAAAGAAACTCCTTTTCCATTTGGAGTGGTGGCTCCGACTGGGGATAATGGGACTAATTTCCCTTGAAAAATATAAATGGATGGATATGGATTGTGAAAGTAATGATATGAATGAGGATAACGTAACTAAAACTGAAATAGATTAAATATATATATCCTGGGATGAACTCTATCTTTATGTGTGACTTTTAGTGTATTTCATATCATATAAGACAATATAAATCATCAAATACTAATGAAGTGAAAACATATAAGGATAAATAATTTAATAAAATAGTTAATTAAATTGGTTGATTAAAACACATCACATAAAATACCTCATTGTTTATCATATATCTGGAAAGATTACAATCTCACATGTCAATAGTGAACAAATTCTTGACTATATATAAAACACATTTCTAATGGAAAAAAATTCAAAATGAATATTTATCTCATTGAAACGTAGAAACAATATAGAGATAGTAGTACATGATATAGTAATACTCTTCTTGTGAGAAAAAAAACTTTGGTTCAACCTTTCTATTCAGATTATTCAAGAGTTACAATAGTGAAAAATTTTAAATCTCTCTTTGAAAAAATTTATAACCCCTTATTCATTGACATAAAGGTGATTTATAGTCGAAACGTGAAATAAAATTATAGTAAATACATAAAATGTTGAGGCAGATTAAAAAAACCAACCTTAAAATAAAACTAAAGGACAATAATAGGATTTGTTGTAACAAGATTCTCAAGAATGAGAAGATGATTGTTCTCCCATTTGTTGTCGTAGTTCAACCATATCTGTCATTGACTTCAACTCAGGTGGATGAGCAGGCTTTATTCGCATTTTCCCCATGAAAAATGCATCAGTAAGTGTTGGAAGAAGGTGTATGGTGGTACTAGAAAGACATCGCAACATAAGCGATTGGCTATAGGGTTTAACCAAATTATTTTTAATGACTTTCCATATTTATCCTTGATAACTTTTTAATGTTTTCAGATTTCTTCTCGGACCAATCCTGCCATGATTATTTTAACACATTGACATCTGGTAGGGCTCCTTCTAGGCATTCCTGAATTAAATTAGCATGTAAAATATTCTCACTGAGAGATTTAGTGAGGTTGTTTGCAATATTCTTGGCACTAAAGATGGCCATCTTTTCTTGTTTGAGCACAATGTCCCAATCTCTGAAAAACAATTTCCTATTGGGATTCTTTGATTCTTTAGAGATCAGCTAACCTCCATTTAGCATTGTCTTGCCAAGAGATGTAATTAAAAACGTTTTCTTCGATATCATCATAGTATGTCCGTAGTTCAGACAATTGATTCATGAGTTAATTGCTTGATATGCATAAATAATTTATCATTATCAAATTTTGGAAAAATATTACCTGTTGTTGTGCAAGGAGAGTGTTAATATCCCCTACCTCCTTTCTAAACTCATCTATATATGGATTAACTTTCAATTGATCAATTTTCTGTTGTAGTTCCTGGATCTGTGTATATTTTCTTCTCATGTCAGATTCATATTGAATCTCCAAGTCATTAAAGCTCTTTTGTAGCTCTACTAACTATGATTGTCATTGTTGTTCAATGCTTTGTCTCTCACTTTTTAATCCCTATTCCAACTGTAGGATTTTGTCATCCTTTTCTTTAATCAGTTTTGTACCTCTAAGGCTTTATCTATTGTAGTTGTGGTATATTCTCCTGCAAACTTAGATACCTTGTGAGGTCTTTAGAGAGATTTGTTTTGGATATTTCCAAACAATACCTAGAGATACATTTCCAGGGACTAAATCCTGGGTTTTCTCTACCCTTCTCCTTTTTCTTTGTCTACTCATGAAAACCTTGTTCTTAGGACTATATAACACATCTAGAGGGGGTACCTATTTAATTTTTAGAACAAATTCAAAAGTTTTGAATGCCAAGATGATTTCCAAATAACCAGTATTGAATTATTTGTCCGAAGCCCCAGTAGTGAGCGATATCTTCCTAGTAGTTTCAGGAGCATAAGAAATTACTTTGTGAACTAGAGTTTTTAAATCCTGTGATCCTGTATTCTTAATGGCATGATCAAACTGATTCCAAATTTCATCTAACTCATTGCGTAGTTGTATTCTCCGACCTTTTCAATTGATGATGAAGGTGTTTCCTTTCCCTGTTTTGTATCAATTTATTTTGATGAAATTTTCAAGGCTTTTTCTTGCTGAGTATTTGGTTGATGAATCCTCAACGAGTCCAAAGGCAGGTTTTCTAACCTTTTATTTATGTAAAGTATAAACCTGTTTAATTCTTCGGGAGTGAATTAGGTAGTTGCTAACCTTTCCACCTACAAATAAGTCTGGGGTGATTCAAATAAATCATCAAATGTATCTATTTCATGTGTGAATTGCCTTATCTTGACCTGTCTAGTGAAATTATTTTTTGTATCATTTGGATCAAACTGTCTTCTTGGGATAGACAGGAAATTCAAGCATTAGATTTGGTCAATTTCAAGCATAGCATGCTTGAAGTTTTCTATGGCATAAAATCCACATTGGATAGGAAAATATGGCCATATGGATTTCTTAGGATATTTTAGGGCCTTGATTAGGTAATTCCCAATAGCCCGGTAAGAAATTTACTGGGCTATAAGCTTATCAAGGACATATAGTGGAAGAACATGTGGGTTGGGTAAATTACCGAAAAATCGAACATAGGTAAAAGACTCTTCTCCGAACCATTTGTCTATAACTATAAAATCATTGTTGGATTCTTTGGGTCTGGGGTTTTTTTCATCAAAATCATCTTGAAACATTGGCAGTATAACCCCATGGAATATCCTGTAGAAATGTGGTTGGAAATTGGACTCCCGAAGTATATCATGGTAAATATGAATAGGGTTAGGGTCTTCTAAGGTCCACTTCCATCTCATGGATGGGAAATTAGAAATGAAGGAGACAACATCCATAATGTATGCACTCATGTAAAAAGGGGGCTCAATTTTACTAGAAAAATTGTGTTTACTTTTGTACGAAAAAAATTTGGTGGCAATACTATTGGATAGAATAGTTACTCAATCCATTATATAAGCATCTGAAGCGGCATCAATCAAAGGTAGCCATTCAATTGAGAATTTATGCGTGTTAGGATACCCGTACAATCTACACATCATAACAAAAATGTAACAATATGGGCCAAAAATGGAGGTAATATAATACATACCCTTGTCTTTGTGCTTGTGCATATTAGGGACTCTTCTCCACTGTCTAATTTTTTCTAACTCGACTTCATTTTTGTTGCAAAATTTTGAACAAATTGTTTGTCATATAAAGGTTCTGGTAGCTAGTACATTTTCCTCAAGTATTCACTCATGAATGACCCAATTATTGTTTTCTTTGAGGTTAAAAAAATAATTTCTGAGATATTTAGGTTATCAATGATCCATTTGACCATGTCTATATAAGGTAGAATCTTTGGTCGAGTGACAATCCTATGTAGATGAGAGTTAGCGATGTTGCTCTAGATAGTTTCAAAAGTGGATGTTGAATCATATTCTGTGGCTTTTCATTCCACGATTCAAGGTTCTTCCTCTTTAAACATATTATACATGGCCTCCCAAGAATAGGTCCTAATGTCTAGTGTGCATGTAGTATATGAGAATAGTGGGAGCATTTCAGTCACTTCTGAAGAAAGGGGAGGTGGTTGCTGTTGCACCATATGATTTTTCTTTTCCCTTGGGTGCTTTATGCATTTCTCTTCAATTATGTTTTTCGGGACTCGTGTGCGAGGAGAAATTACAAAGATGAGCAAAAAACATTGTTAACCAGAGAACAACTAAAGAAAAGGACTTTGCATGACAAAAATCTATGTATTTATGAACAAAAACAATTAATAATAGATTCTAGTGATCAAATCATTTTTGACTTCGAGAAAAATAAAATTCTATCACACTTGTCCATTAATGGATAAACGTGGCTTCACATGGATTTTATCCAAGTTAGCATCTATCGAAGGTTTCCCATCCAAGGCTTCCTTTGTATTCATAATGTAAAACATGTGATATCGAATATTATGAAACCAACTCCAAAAATAGAAGAAAAAAGAGATCAACAACTTAGAAATAAGCCACTTCGAGGGGGAAACCTACTTTACATTACATAAATGAACAATTATTGGATGATACAAATGAAAAAACCTCCTTCTATATATAGGAGTCCATGGGGTCACAATATAATCCTAGCTGACCTAACAATAATAATGTAAGGGCATAATAATAATAAAAATTGGGGTTACAGGGGTACAACAATAACAATAAGGGGGCTACACTAATAACAATAAGAAACCACACTAGTAATATAGGGACCTAACAAGCCCATCTCCTTCAAAAAAGTGTTGTCCTAAACGCTTGAGTAGCTCTAGGTGTTTTTGTATAAAATTCTCATCATCCCATGTAGAATGTTTAGTGGGTAAGTTCTTCCACTTGATGAGATACTCTGAAATTGATCGATTTCATAGCTGTCGAGTTCTTGTTTCCTTGAATACTTCAGGTTCCAATATGATTTTTCCTTCCTCATCAAGTTCTGGCAATATTGTTTGAACTGGAAGTTTTTCACCTCTAACCTTCTTTAAGCACAAAACATGGAAAACTGGATGCACTCGTGAAGTAGCAGGAAGCTCCAATTTGTATGCCATAGTACCAATGTTTTGCAACACCTTGTAAGGACCATAGTACTTTGGAAATAATTTATTATCATTCTTAGCTTTATTGAGGGACATTTGTTTGTATGGTTGTAGCCGTAAAAATACCCAGTCTCCTACATCAAAACTTCTCTCGCTGCGATGTTGATATGCATGTTGTTTCATTCGATTTTGTGCCAAATTTAGGTTATCCTTTAAGAGTTGGAGAAATTCTTGTTGATGCTCGATGTGATCTTCCACTGCTTGTACCTTATATTTTTCTCTTAAAGATGATGTGATGGATGGTGGATGATATCCATAAAGTGCCATAAATGGGGTCATTTTTGCTGCAGTATGGAAGGAAGTGTTATACCAACATTCTGCGAGAGGTAACCATGTTGAGATTGCAACAAGATGATGAGCTTAGTGAAAAGAGTCGCCTTCACTAAGTGGGCCCACAGGCTATTTTTGGCGCAAAGTCTATTTTTAGACTATGTCTAATTTTAGACATATGGATCATGTTCTATGAGTTGCAGGATGTTATTTGTGGATGGTTGGTCAATTCGGAAAAAATATATGGACTTATATTTTTAGGCATATTGGGCGGAATCTATTTTTATATTGCCAGTCTAAAAATAGATATGTCGAATATTATTAGCTCTTAATAATATTTGGACTATAAACATTATCTTATTCTCTTGGAGCACTTCAGTTAAGTGCACAGATGTGGCACAGGAGCTGACAGAAGGAATTACGCTATTCCTAAGGGTTAAGTGGAGCAATTGCATGGATACTTCAATTAGAACTCATGTGACAGAGTTTGGTGGAGTTGATTGAGGAAGTTAGTGGAGTTGTATTCAGTTTAACTAATCTAAACATAGTTGAGCTATTTGTATTCATTTTAACTAATTGATACAATTAGTGAGAGTGGTGTGAATTAATTATTAATTAATTCACTAATAATAAACTCATTAATCAACTAAAGAATGCATCAGTTAACTTCAGTGCATGGACAGTTTCAGTGGAGACCAGTGCAAAAATAGGTGAAAGAGCTGGTTAACTATCAGTTGTGACTATACTGTTGCTATTTGCAATACACAGATAGGTGGAGAAGCCCATGAGGATTGAACAGTACAAGCCAAGTGGTTCAAGTTATTTAATGAGCCATCCTACAACATTGATTATGCAATAGAGGTTGGCTATCAAGTGGAAAAAGATTGGAGCATGTGTTTTGCTAGATCTAGCTTGATAATGTGTGGGTGTGCATGAGAGCTTGTGAGGAGCTTTTGTAATATGATTGTTACATGATCTCCATGACATATAATATACAGATAGTTGGGGTTTTCATCTTTAATATTTCCCATTAAATATTGTGTTCATATGTGTGATTGTTTGTGGTTTTAATGTATGCATGCAATTGATTTTATTTCCACATGTGATGATCAATGGTAGAAGAGATTATATATTGTGCATGAAGATAAAATAGTGTGTGATCAGGAGAATCTCGGTGAATAATATATCAGTTATTCAAATTTTCTACATGGTATCGGAGCGATATTGATCATTGGAGCAATTGCAAAACATTGAAGCGGTTGAGTTTTGTGCTGGTGGAATTCGAATTTGCAGTATTGTTTTCTTGGTGTCGAAGTTGAGATGTATTTAAACAGATTGCGATTGGAGTATGCCCTTGAGGGCAGCTCAAATTATATTGCATGGAAGGACAGGATGGAAGCGGTGCTGGATGACAATGGGTTGAAGGATTTCATAGATTCATAAATTCCAAAACCTACTTCTAGTGATGCTACCATACTTGACGCATGGCAAAAGAAGATAGCAAAGTGTCAAAGGATTCTGTTGGAAGGTGTGAAGGATCACATAGTGTCCAGCCTTCATGGTAAGGCTTCTCCATTCTTGATGTGGAAAGCTTTGACAGATTTATTCTAAAGAAAGAGTGACCAGAGGAAGTTGGCACTCAAGGATAAACTCAGAAACATAAAAATGGAGAAAGGCGACAGTATGCCCAAGTACCTCACGAAGTTCATCCAATGTAGGGATGAGCTGGGAAGTGTGGGGGTTACTGTTGATGACGAGGACTTGGTGAGCTTGGCTCTCCTTGGGCTTCCAAAGAGTTGGCATTCCTATCAGGACTTTGTCAATGGTCGGGGGAAATTGCCAGGATGGGAGCGACTTTGGTCGGATCTTGTGCAAGAGGAGATAAGGCGAAGTACCAGGGACGGATCTTCATCAAAGAAATCTGATGAATAGAATTGCGCTTTGGATGCTAAAGAAAAGAAGGGGAAGAGAAATAAAGCTTCTCAATCCAGTGCGAAAGGCTAGAAGCAGGACATGTCCAAGGTGAAGTGCTTTCACTGTCACCAACATGGACATTACGCCACTAATTGTTCACAGAAGAAGAAAAATAAGCAGGCTGTTGGATCTGCAGTTGGAGAGGCCTTAGCCTCACATTTTGAGCTGGATTTTTCGCTGATCGCATGCTTGGTCTCAAGTGTGACAGGTTCAGTGTGGTTTCTTGATAGTGGTGCGTATTTTCACATGACAGGAGATCGAGATTTGTTTACTGATCTGGATGAGAAATATCTTGGAGTGCACATCGAGATGGGCGATGATGGTAGATACAGTGTGACCGGTATCGGTACCATTTCCTTTGAGAGGGAGTCTGGTAAACCCTTCGTATTGAAGGAAGTGATGCATGTTCTAGGATTGAAGAAGAATCTTATCTCTGTGGCGATGTTAGAAGACAAGGGATATGATGTTGTCTTTAGCGAGGGAAAGGCTTTCCTACACTATAATGAAACTGGTGAAACCCGGAGGATAGGGGTTCGAGTTAAGAACCTTTATCAATTGCAGGTATATGGTTGCGCAACAATGGCAGGCAAGGCAGAAGGAGTGGTGAGCTAGGATGATGGCGAGTTGTGGCACTGGAGATTGGGCCACCTTCACCATGGAGCTTTGAAGATACTACATCAGATTTCTACTGGGCTTCCTAAGGGTACTCTTGCGCAGTCAGATCAGTACAAGGGATCTACCTTGGGAAAATTTGTGAAAGCCACCTTTCACGAGAAGGATAGTCGCACCACGACGATCCTTGAGAGAATTCACACAGACGTGTGTGGACCTTTCTCAGTAGCTTCGACAGCAAAGCACATGTATTATGTGATATTTGTTGATGATTTTTCTTGTAAGTGCTGGATCTTCTTCATGCAGAAGAAGAGCGAGACATACTCAAAGTTCTGTGAGTTCAAGGAAATGGTTGAGAAAGAATCGAGGAAGCAGGTGAAGGCTCTAAGGAGAGACAATGGTGGTGAATTCATCTCTAGAGAATTCAAGGACTTTTGCAGTGCAAAAGGAATTCAAAGAGAGCTCATAGCACCTCATAACCCACAGCAGAACGGGGTTGCTGAGCGGAAGAACAGAACGATTGTGGGTGCTGCATGGGCGATGTTGCATGATCAGGGCCTACCCATTCACTTGTGGGCTGAGGCATGCAATATTGCAGTATATGTGCAGAACCGTTGTCCTCATAGGATACTTGGCATGAGTACACCCGAGGAGCCTTTTTCTGGTAAGAGGCCTGATATTTCCCATTTGAGGATTTTTGGTTCACCTGTTTACATTCGTGTGACGAAGGATGCCAGGAAGAAGATGGAGCCGACTGCGAAGGTTGGGATATTTGTGGGGTACACTAATACGCCCCACAACTATAGTGTGTATTTTCCAGACAGTCGCAAGACTGTTGTGTGACAGCATATCAAATTTCATGAGGAGAAATCCATGAAGTGTTTGCTTGAGAGGGAGCCACACTTGCATGCAGATGAGGAGCTATTAGTTCCTAAGGATGAGTCTCAGGATGTGGATCCGCCACAAGATGAGGTTCATGGAGTGGAAGAGACCACTCAGGCAGCGCCAACCATCAGAGGGCAGAAGTGCTCTACAGAAGCTGAGCGACCAGCTCAAGATGCAGAGAAGGTTGTAGGAGCACCTACATCATAGCGTAGACAAAGACAGTCACCTGAACGGTATACTGAATACATGGCTCTTATAAGAAAGTGTATCGTGATAGAGCCATCCTCTTTCGAGGAAGTTGTGGAGGACCCCGCATGGGTAGATGCCATGGTGGAAGAGTATGATTCAATTGTCAAAAATAGAGCATGGGAGATTTGTTGGAGGATTAATCCGTCTTGCAGATAAGACCGATTTCCCTAGTACTAAAAAGTATCTAGCAACAAAAAGCCAAATAAAATAATCTTTCTCTAAGCATATACGATCTATGAAAATCTCTATAGAGGTGTTAAGGACTTACCATTTGTCCAGTGCTTGTTTGAAGTTGTTGTTGTCCTTCGCGCGCTTGAAGGAGTTTTCCTCGTAAACCTGCAGTCACAAACAAGCAAAATATTACATAGCACCTGTATAGAAATCATCATAAACCATGCTTATCATAGTGATAAAGGAATCTATGAAATAAACCATTGATTGAAAGCTTATTGAGAAAAATGAGTATATTTGTATTAATTTCAAAAGAAGAAAATCCTTACAACCTGAGCCTTGATGTTGCACAGGAATTTTTGGGGTTCAAAGCAAGAATCGCCTTTACTTTGATAAGCTCTGAACTCCCTCAATCAAGACGAATAGAGGTATGTAATCTCTCCTCACAAAAGTCTTAATTAACTGAGTCTGAATCTCAATAGCACTTAGCTTCAAATATTCTAAAGCTTCAACTCCCCTTTGAGGCTACCCAATGCCTCTTTTTATAGTAGAATAGAGGAGGTTTTCTGTTCCAACTATGAAGGGATAAAATCCTCCTTCAAAGGGATAAGCTCCTCACATCAAGGGGTTAGCTCCATAAGGTAAGGGATACATGCACCTCATAAGAGCAGTTCTATCACCGCAAGATATTTTCTAGAAGCTTCTAGAATTCACTTTAATTGAGCTTTTTGGAAATTACTTGCGCTTTTTTATCTTACAGGGGTCCGCACTTTTAACACAGATGAAGTGCGTGTAGATATACAGGATAGCTGAACATTGGGTGCGGGACCGTAGGAAAGATAGCGAGAAAGTGCGACACCAAAGTTTAGGAGAATTTTAGGAACTTTTCTCTGATTTTCAAGACTTGACATGAGGAACTAATATGTTAGACTTGCAAAGGGAGAAGTATGAGTAATAATGAGCTCATACACATAGCAGAATGTTAGGATGACAATTTTCAGTGTAACAGATTGCCCCCTAAAGTGCAAAGTCTGGAATAGATGATGTTGAAGTCTGTCACATATGAAGAGTGCAGTACTTTATCATTTCAAGGATCATCCTGCGGTCACCCCAGTCGGAACCTATAAAAACATTCAATGCAAAATATGTATATATATATCATTGTTGAGGTAGGCATTCCCATACTCAGATCAAAACTAACTAGAGACTAATTCAAACTGTTCTGATACAGGAATTATTTTGAGTACATCACAATATAGACACATGTTGACACAGTATGGATGCAGCCATCTATTTGTAAATAGTCTACTGTAAGATAACAAAATTCCTCGTAGCCTGGATGGTAGAAACTAGATCCAGGGTCTTGATTTCCGCATCTATAACTATTATGATTCTATCCATTTGAATGAATGTGTCGAAGTCGAACATGGTAGAAACCACTTGATTACCAGTCAATGATGTAAATTGTTAACAAGTGTGAGAGTAACCATCAGTAATGTCAATGGCTCTTCAAAGTACCCAGTACAATCCATGAGATGTGAATGAATGAGTTGAAGTCAAACATGTCACGGAATAATTCGATCGAAGTTCAATGATGCAACCTGTCGTCGAAAGCGACAAACCTGCGATTGAGGCATACAGATTTCAAGTTACTGACGATTTCTGGATCAACTTCCTAGATAATGATTTGTCGTCGATAGAAAGTGATCTGTCATAGGCAAGCCCATAACACGAAATCATAGATCAAGTTTTGAAAATATATTGGCAAGGACTGACTCAGGGATGGTCAAAAATGGATGACAGATATTTTGCAGATGAATGGTTTATTTGAACTGTCCTCTTGAACACATAACAACACTGCATATGGCTTGGTGATAGTTGACCCAAAGCTGATACCTAGAAACCAAATGAAGACTTTCAAATGAGGTTCGATTAACTGTTAGGCAAAGGATTTCCCAACCTAGGTGATTGAAAGTGTCGTGTTCAAGAGTGGTTAACTAGATTTTCGAAAAATCAAAATATAACAAACACACCCATTTTTGTCTCTTTTCCCCCACCATTTCTGGCAAGTACCTCTTTATTTTTGACAAGCTTGAGGAGGATAACATTTTATTGTTTATAAGCTCATCCTTCGGATGAGTCCAACTTAGTTTAAGATTCGAACCCTAAGAAGGAGTGGTTCGTTCCTGTTGAAAATTAAATAGGTCCTTTACTGTTAAATTTTAACGAGTCCAGTATAGGAGAAACTCGGTGTTTTTCAATTTTAGGGAGTCAGAAGAAAAAACTTAAGAAAACTCCATGGGTGTACTTTTTCATAAATTTAGTCTCTTGAGCCCGAAAAAGGATAAAATAATGCGGGAGAGAACTCTATTGACCGTAATTAGTCAATGTATACCTTTTTCGTAAATAGTCCATTTCCGTCCGTAAAAGGGGTAAACTTATACTAAAGGGATGATCATTAATTTACTTTAACGAGTTTGAACAATCAAGTACTCGGCAATATTTTCATGTTTAGAAAGTCTAAAAAGGGCTTAAAAGAGAACTCCAATGTTTTGCTTTTTTGTAAATTTTGAAAGAGTCCGAAAAAGTGATAAAAGTATGCTCTTTGTTGAAAAATGGTCAATTCTCCTGATAAATCCAATTTCTGCACAAAAACTTGAAACATTACACATACCTGTTTAAAATAAGTAAAAATGATTTTAAAATACCCTTTTTAAAGTGAAAAATAAATAAATTAAAAATTCATCTATTCGAAAAAACTTATAAAAAGGACCTTTTCAACTTCATTTTTACCGTTCAAGTTCAGAGTGAAAAGTAGAAGCTTTTGGGTAAAAAATTTCCTGTGAAGATTCTAGAAGATCTGTCTGACGAAAACGAGAACCGTCTGTCCCAGGTAATCCACGACCTCTTAATATTTCTTTTCATCCATTTACAATTCTTTTTAGGCTTTAGTTTTCATTTTTTAAGGGAAATATATGTTTAAGAAATTACCCGCGGGGGTCCGAAGGCACAACACACATGACCTGCGGACCCCGACCTTTTGCTATATAGAAAAAAGTCGTGGGTCCGTACTTTTAATATAGAACGTGTGTTTTCCTACGCACTGTGTACGAAGCAAAAGTGTGGTCCCCGCGCAATTGAATTTCAAAATCAAATTTTCCATTTCCCGCCCAAAACTTTTCAAATTAGATCGTTCTAACTTATCTTTTTATGCATTGTAGGATTAGCAAGATGTTGATTTGGAGAGAATGTGAGCATGAGGATGTGGATGACGCCGTGATGCTCCATTTTCCCACAATGCGGGCTTTAAGAGCATGCGTTTTGTATAAATTTTGGGCCATTCAGGGCATGAGGGCACAGGTAGACCTCCTGACATGGCTGGTAAATAGGTGGAACGTGCAGGACGAGTGTTTCATTATTGGCGGCCACTGGCTCGAAATTAAGCTGGAGGATATTTATTTTCTGACTGGTTTGTCTAAGAGGGGCAGACAACTTTCCTTGTTTGGGACTAGGCCAGGTGGCCAAATTGTTGCTAGCCTTCGACAAGAGTTCTGTAATGATGAAGCAGACCCTAGGGACAAACGGATTGATATAAAAACTATTATCCATCCTGAGCTGAAAGTGATTGCATTTACTGTTACCAGACTGTGTGGGAGTGCCGTACTGCATGTGGCTACTGGTTCCCATATGTGTATTGTTGTAGACTGTTTCCGAGGCACCATTTTCAACTGGTGCGAAGCCGTGTTGGCCAATGTAAAAGGCCAACTGACTAGAGCGAAAAATGGAAAACTAAATAAATTTGTATATGGATCCATTGTGGTCAATTTTTCTCTAGAGAGGGTACCCATGCTAGCTCTGCAAAGTATTCTTGTTGATGCTAGTCGACCCCAAGAACTTAGGATGGTTCGTTGGGTTGCATTGATGGCCCGTCACAGTATTGAGGGTGCTGAGATTGTTCGATTTCCTCCTTCATATTTTCGTTAGCTGGACCGCCAACTTTTTGTCATAGATGACTTTCCATATGCTGGGATAGACTTCCGTGGTGACCAGGAGATGACTCTCCCAGCCGGGGAACAATGGGATGAATCGGGTAAAAACATTTTCAACAAATTCTAAATTCTATTTTTTATTTTTTTATCTCCTTATCAATTAATAACCAAAAAGTTTTTTATGAATGCAGATGTGGGTCCACGACGACCAAACCATCTCCAGCCTTATGACAGAAGACAACCAGTTGCAGCCGCACCAGCCCCAGTAGGCCAATCAGCAGAAATTTTGTCTGATTTAGAGCATCATCTAGAGCGTCTGACTCTAGATATTCCAGAGACGGACATAGATGAGATCCCACTCAGATTGCAAACATACATGATTGGTGTTCCAGGACCTTTTAGAAGGTTCCTGTGTAGAGTGGCTCGGGCAGTGGTTTCTTATCGTGATCACCATCAGTGATAGGATGATTGTGTTGTAGACTCATATTTTTGACTTTTTGTGTTACCATTTTGTCGATCATAAGGTGTTTCCAACCTATGATTGAAGATGATGTATATTTTTGAAAACATTCTATGCTATGATATATCACTATTTACCCTCTATCTGTATACATATTATGGATGTTGTTTGTTTTACTGCTTTTATTATTGCAAATGTCGATTTATCATACTAGAAGCAACTGCGTCTTCTAACGTATTTAAATGTCTTAGAATATGTTGATATTCAATGTAATCGAATTCACGTTCCAAGAGACGAACTCTTAAAAATAACCGTAATAACACTGGATTTCTAATGGCATAAACTTAGTTAAATTGTAATACAACAAGTTCAGAATCCAACCTAACAATGAAACTCCGAACTCCAAATGATATGGATTCGGATAATAACTCAATCACTGCACTATACTCGGCAATGTTATTTGTTGTTTGACCAAGGCTTACCCCATGCATGGATACTAACTCGTCAGAGGGTGAATAGATAACCCAAGCTGCGGAAGAAATGTTCCGTGTACTACGAAAAGCACCATTAGCAAAACCAACATAGGTTTGAAGAGACGTCGACATCTACAATATCAAGAGTAGAACTCAGATAATCAGGAATAGTGATAAAAACACACTTCTAAACTAAGCACAATTTTCTAATCTAAAACACATCAGAAGTAAAGAAATCTAATCTAATAAAAATCTCCATACCAAGTTAAGCATAGTATCGCTTCAGATAAAGTCCATTTCTGTGTTTATCCAAAGGGACACTGCCAAAATCTATCAGCTCATAGGCCCCTTTAGCTAACTTTCTCTTGACAATGAAAGGGCCATGCCACATGGGCACGAATTTCCCAGCTCCTAGCTTATCGTTGGCTTGATCATAAACTAAGACTAGGTCTCCTTTTGAAAAATTTCGAGGGGTAACACTTCTGTCGTACTGAGCTTTTATTCGTTTAACATGAGCCTCGTTTTCTATTACGACATTTTGTCGATTCTCATCCAGCTGAGCTAAGTACAAGAAACGTTTCTCCTCCTCAGACGTATCTGGGAGTAATTCTACGGCTAATTTCAGTGACGGAATTTCACATTCAATCAGTAACAAAACTTCCAAACCGTAAATGAGTTGAAAGGGAGTGAAACCAGTTGATGTTTTTACTAAGGTTCGATATGCCCAAAGTGTTGAAAATAACATGGAGTGCCAATTCGTTTTGTGAATACCAATAGTTCATCCAATCATGGTGACTAAAACTTTATTTATGGCTTCGACCAGACCATTGGCTTGTGGATAATATGGAGTGGAACTATCGTGATGCAGGCCAAGTTGATATGTCAGTTCAGTCATCATGACATTGCGAAAATGACTTCCATGATCTGTAATAATGGCTTGAGGAACACCGAACCTAGCAATTATGTGATTAAATACGAAATTTGCAGCAGTCTTGCTGTCAGCCGAAAATGTAGGCATTGGCTCGGCCCATTTAGTAAAATAATCTACTGCTAAGATAATATATGCATGTATCTCCATACCATGGATCTAGCATACTGATAAGAAACATAGATTCGTCTGCAATGTGTTCTTTTGCCACAGTTTCAGTATCAGTAGAGGGAAAATCACACATCAGTTCCGCAAATACCAAAGATTTCTTTACCTTAGATTTCTCAAACTCCAAGTCAAATTCCTGCAGGATGACTATCCATTTGGAATACTTGCCCCCTAGCAATTGTTTGGTTAAAATATACATCATAGGGTTGCAATCAGAAATTACTGTGGTTTTACGTAACAAGATGTAGTGTCTAAACCTATGGACAGCTTGGATAGCTACCAATGCCAATTTCTCCACATGTTTGTATTTGATCTCGGTCGGATGCAGATTCCGACTAAGATAGTAAATAACATGTTCAGTGTGAGGTTCATCTTCCTGAACTAACACCATCCCAATGGTGGAATGAGAAGCAACGAGGTACAAAATGTAATCCTGGTTGTAATTGGGAGGATGCAATAACAGTGCATGGGTCAACGCGTGTTTAAGTGCATCGAAAGATCGATCAACGATCTTGTCCCAAAAGAATGGAATGTTCTGTTTCAACAACCGGGTGAAACCCTTTGTAAGCTCGGCATAGTTAGGAATGAATCAACGTAAAAAGTTTGCTTTCCCCTGCAAACTTTGGAGTTGGCGTAAAGTCGAAGGAGGAGGTAATTTAACAATAGCTTCGACCTTTGACGGATCGATGTGAATGCCTGATTTCGAAACAACAAATCCCAGTAAACGACCCGATTCTACACAAAAAACACATTTGTGTGGATTCAGCCTAATCTTATAATGTCGAAACCTCATAAATATAGCTCGTAAGTGTGTGAGATGGTCGGCCCTGCGTGATGAATGAGCAGATAAATCATCGAGATACGGCTGCACAATTTGCTTGATGTCATGAAACGCATAAGACATTGCCCTTTGAAAAGTTGCTCCAACGTTCTTCAATCCAAAAGGTAGTTTGTGATAAGAAAATGTCCCCCATGGACAAATAAAATTTGTTTTTGGCTGATCAGCAGGGAGTATGTTTATTTGATTATACATGGAAAAGCCATCCATAAAGGAAAAAATTTCGCTACCGGCACAATCATCGATTATCTGATCGATATAGGGAGTTGGATAATTATCTTTGGGACAAGCTCGATTAATATCCCTATAATAGATACATACTCATATCGTTCCTTGTTTTTAGTCATAGGAACAATATTTGATACCCAATCCGTCAAGGGAATTGGATAAATAAAACCTGCATGAAGTAATTTTTCAACTTCTGCTTTCATAGCAGCAACTTTTCGAGGATGTATTTGACGTAAACATTGATGAATAGATTTGGCATCCGGGTAAGTCTTGATTTCATGTATGGCGATTGACGGATCAATTCCTGGCATTTCTTCATAAGACCAAGCAAACACATCACTGAATTCTTGAAATAGAGCTTTATAAGCTTTAATTTCATCTTCAGTACAACAAGCACCTATATGAATGTTTTCAATTATTCCTGGTTTTATCGAAATGTCAATTGGAACCGTTCGAGAAATATTTTCCAAATTTAACTCAGAATCAGGATTTTGCAATGGATTCTAGGGTTCATTGACATATTCAGTAGTAAAAATTGAAGCGAAATCATCTTCAAAATGATCTGGTTTAGGTAAAAACGAAGATCGATGATGCAGATCTTCCCATGGTAAATCATCAACAGACAAAAATTCACGAATCTGCTCATCAGTATGAACAACATCCATAAATGTCGTTGTGGCTGAACTGGATATAGAAAGTGATTCCTCAGTGATCCCATTCATTGGATCAATTCTGGTTGAAGAGGTGTCAGAAAGTGACTGTACGGCCTGATATGCAAGTTCAAATGGACTCAAAGGCATCATGCCATCAATTGAATCTAACTCGGAATCAGAAGGTATGATCCAAGGATCATCAAGCATAATAGTATTTGATGAAATCATGTGAATAGTTGCAACAACAGGCGATACATTAGGAGGAGGAAAGGCAAAAGCTCCTAGTAAACTAGAATCTTTAACTAATCCTACTCCAACATCCTTATAAGGGATAGTCGCTTTACCAACATGCTGGATTGTTTCTGTAGAGGCTGGGTCGGAAGGGAAATAAGTTAACTGATCTATTGTGACGATCTTTCCTTGATATGGAAATTTTATGAGTTGAAAGACCGAAGAAACAACAACAGTAATCACATAAGACCAACTGCGACCTAGAAGAAGGTTGCAATCTAGAGGGGCATCAACCACTTCCACATCTAGATTTACGGTTTTACCTTCGACCCCTATGGGTAAATCCTGCAAAATACCAAAAGGGTGGAAACCTTGACCATCAAAAGCCTTAAGAATCATCAAAGATTGGTTAAGTGTAGGAGAACCAAGCAATTTCCAACACTGAATCGACATAATACACGTTGAAGCTCCCTCATCAATCACAGTCCGATAGATCGGTCTGTTTTTGACTAACACTGGTATCTGGAAAGCCATTTGATGAGGTAGACGAGGTGTAATATTTTCTAAATCGAAGATTATAAGATTAGAATCTTGAACATCTACAGCTCCTATAGCAGACAAAAGAAATTTACGTTGTGCTGGGCATGATTGCAGCACTTCCAAAGCCGACATTGCTGAAGGGGAAATAGCTAAGTCTTCAACAATGTTGTAATTTTGAGTAGATCTCGCATGTGGATTGAAAGCTGATTTAAGAAGAACACATTTAGCAGGTGGTTTGATTATTAAGTCTGGATTTTTTTTCTTGATCTGTAGCAGACCAGAAACAAGAGGAGGTGTAGTTGATGCATTTGCATTAGAAGATTCTGCTTCTTTCCCATCAACAGGATTCTTAGTACCATAATCTTGCAATCGCGTCGCAATCCTTACATGGGACATCATCAAAATAGGTTCTTCTGAAGCAGTCAAAGTGGAACCAACCATATTGCTATCTTGAGTTGGAAAAGGATCCTTCAAGACAATAGGTTGTTGTGAACCTTTAACGAATTTTGCAACCTCGGCACGATGTGGACATTCCTTAGTGAAGTGATCCTCATCACAAATGTAACAAGGGTAACGAGGTTTGCACTTTTCGTCATTGGATTCATTTTTATCAGTTTTCTCTTTCGAATTTTTCTTGTTTTTACCCTTCCCTTTCTTTTTACTACCGGATTTAGATTTAGCCGTAGATGTCTCTATGACATGAATGTCGGCAGAAATTTTAGGGGAAGATTCTCTTTTCGGGGAATATGGTAAGGTTATAATAGGAGAAGAATTCTTTGAAGATTTATTCTTAATTTTCGTATTAACTGTACCAATCATGCCATCAGCAGCATGAGACCCTGAAGGAGCAGCATCTATCTGACCTTGTTTTGGAAGGTCGGGGATTTTTTTGTGTAAAGTACCTAACTGCGTGTAAACGAGGTCAAGGTACTGAGCTTGAGCAATCACTTTCTCTTCAGTAACAACACCAGCCTTAGCTACATCTTCAGTAATCTTGGGTAACAATGATTTAACAAACCATTCTGCCAAAATTTGATCTGGAATATAAACTTTCACCAAACGCCTTCTACGTCACCATTCATGAATATGATCAGAAATATACGTAGACATAGATTGCTTAAGTGAAGTTAATAATTTCGTGCCATTGTCGTATCTGACAGTAAACTGAAAGTGAGTCAAGAAGGCAGTTGTTAACTGATTGAAATTATGAAATGAGCCTCATGGTAACTCAATGTACCATTTGGCTGCAAGACCAATAAGATTTCTTTGGAAAAGATGTAAGCGAATTGAATCTTCAATAATTGAATTAGGTGCACACCAGAGGTGATAAGTCATGACATGATTTGATGGATCCTCTCTTGACTTACTTTTGAATTTCGGTATATCACTGGGAAACTTATGTGGCATTGGCGGCTAGTACGGATAATAGAAAATTGGATCATTCATAAGGCGCGTCAAATCAGGTAAATCCAAATTTGCAATAAAAGGTAACTGACAGTTAGGGTCACGAAAAACTTGAGTAGCCAAAGCAGTTCCAGGAGGTGGATACCTAGGATAAATGGGAATTGGATTTGAGTTAGGAATTGTGTAACCCCCTAGAAAACCAGGATTAACAAGACCAAACTGGGGTTGTTGAGGCTACTGATAAGTGTAGCCAGGGTACGGTTGATACTGATAATTTGGATTTTGTGAACCGGGACCGAATTGAGGATATCCCTGGTACGGTTGATACATGAATTACGGTTGACTTGTGACAACTGTACTCATACCGGCTTGTCCTCCAGGGATTTGAACCGAAGTCTAAACGAAAGGCCCTGACTGGGGTATAGAGACTTGAGGGATTTGCATGGATGCAGGGATAGACGAACTCGGCGTTACAGATATTCCAGAAATAGGTGTTACAGGTTGGATAGACGCCGCAACAGTTGCAGCAGTTTGAGGGGGAGTTTGAGGTGTACTAGGTGCAGGCTTCTGAACAGAACTAGGTGCAGGAGTTCGAATAGTAGGCTGGACAGGTTGCTGGGCTGGACCAGAAACTAAAGGTTGTCTAGGTTGAAAAGGTAACTACACATTAGGCTGCATAGGCTGTTGATATTGAGACGGATCCCACACCATATTCATTCTGGGGTATTGTCCCGCAGAAGGTTGAACATAAGTACCATAACCAGGTTGAACGTAGGGTTGATAGGTAAGTGGTAAATTTCTGGCTCCTTGAAGAGATGACTGACCAGAAGGCTATTGGTAACCTTGAATTGGGTACTGACCTTGAGGTTGATAACCCAGAGGCGCGTACTGAAGTTGGGGTTGATAAGGACCTTGAGGAGCATATTGAGCTTGGGGTTGACCCTGGGGTGTGTACTGTCCTTGGGGTTGATAACCCTGAGGTATGTACTGCCCTTGGGGTTGTCCCCCAAAATAATATGATTCCATATTTTGTCCTGGGAAAAAGATACCTTGAGGTTGACCCCCAGGTGGTAACTGACTTCCCGAAGGTTTCCCCCTAGGTGGTAACTGACTACCTTGAGGTTTCCCCCCAGGCGGTAACTGATTTCCCTGAGATTGCCCTCCAGGCGGTACCTGACTGCCTTGAGGTTTCGAATTCAGAATATTACCAGACATCATAAAAATTTTCCCTTCATTTGACATTTCAGTTTTAATTCCACTTAAACTAGATGATAACATGATTTCAATTGGTTTAGGAGCTACCCCCGAGAAAGTACCAGACAGAGACTGATATCCCAAAGGAATAGAAGGACCACCATGTAAAAATGATTCTGGTGTCTGGGAAAACACGGATGATTCTCCTGCCATAATGGATGACGGATAATAACCTCTGGGTGTTGGATGAAATGGAACTCAAGGTGGAGAAAAATCAAGACCCAGATTCTCTAAAAAATTTGGTAAGGATAAGTACCAAGCAGTAGTTCGAATAGGGCTATAGAAAATTGATTCACGCTCCCTAAGATTAACGACTGAGGGGAATTGGGAAGAGATAACTCTTCGTATGGATTAGTGAGTTCTTCAATAGAAATTAGTCCAGATGGAAGATTGTTAGTGATAATATTTCTTACCCTAGGTGAACCAAAATCGCTGGAAGTTGGTGAAATAAATACCGAAGATGTCTCCAAAACAGAAGGTTCAGTTTCAGGTTCAGAGATCTCATGTTCGTCAGCCCATTCACTGGAAAGAGAAATACTGCCAGTAACTTCATAAACTAAAATCGGCTCTTGAATGTGTTCTGTTATGGGTGTTTGATAATCAGGATGAACTACTATGGATGAAGTTCCAACTTCTGTTGATTTAATCCTACCGCTACTAGACGATACTAGAGCACGAAGCCCTTCAAGCTGACTTGGTGAATATTCAGGGGGTTTCCCTTGTAGTCTCTGGGATTGTCTTGGAAATTCCGCGACGATTAAATATTTAACTAATCACACGCAAACAAAGAAAATTTCAATAAAAACACCTAAGGCCTCTAAAAAAAAAACAGTTGAATCACACGCTTAAAAATCTAGGAGTTCAAACCACACACAAACAGTAATTTTCCGTACTAAAAACACTAGTTGGTGATGAAATCTAGCTTAGTAGAAATTTAATACAGAAAAGGCAGTTGGAACAGTTACCCCAACAACCTGCTTAATGAAACAGTCTGGCACAAGTTTCCTCACAAAACCATCTCGTGTGAAGATAACCCCCCAGAGAGTCCAAGTGAGTCTAGTCGACGTCTACTCCAGGTACAGTGAGATCTTTCCTTCACCGTCACCTTAGGAAATAATCTTAAATTTATGGACACTAAGGTTACCAATAGTAACAAATATAACTGGGGGAACAGTCTACGAACCGATCTCACACGCAAGGGCAGAGTAACAAAGCTCAATCCCCTTGAAGGTTCCTCAACATGGTTAATCCGAGGTTTACCGAAAAGTGACCCCAGGCTCCTCGACAATGGTTAATCCGAGGTTTACCATTTGTAATACACGCAAAATCTTCTATCTTCCCCAATGAAACAGAATTGATTGTCTCAAAGGTTCGAACATGATCTCGTGATTGACTTCTTTAAGAGAAGCTTCCCAGATTATACAAATTACGATTGGGTTTATTTCCTACCGCAATATTTGTCTACTTGTTTGTTTTACTACCTTGGAGAGTTAATTACTCCCTACTCCAAGATACTAGCCTAAGCTATGTTGGTGATAAGAGCCCTAGAAAATAAAAAGATTGCTAGATAAATTTTAATTAAGCGTTACTTTTAAGAGCTGTTTCTTAAGTCAATGGGTGCGGAAGTGAAACTCTGATGGTGTGAAAACTCGACTTCCAAAAACACTAAAAATGCACCTAAAAAATGATAATCAGATCGTTTCCTTTCAATGAAGTTCTAATTAAGGAAAAGTTGGAGAATGCAATTATTTTAATGAACAATTCCTTCTTTAAAAATTAAGAGAAATTGAAAGAAAATATTTTTGTCTTTTCAGCAATAACTCAAAATGAAACAAACTATTAAAGCTCATAAGAAAATCCTTTCACTTTCAAAAACTTGAAGCTACAAAACAAGTTTTCTTCAAAAGAGATCTACAAAATTCTATGAAAAGCACTCAAAACTATCAAACTAATTCTGAGACCTACAAATCTTAATAATCTAATTGAATTAAAGCTTTAATTTTTTTTTTTTTTTGAAGAAGGTTTTAATTAGCTATTCAGCAAACTAAGTATCTATTTGTTCAGAATAACAAATAGATCAAAAACACTCAATTATGTTTTTATAAAAAATGAAATTCAAAAACCAATAACAAAGTTTCTTTTCGAAGGTTTGCAAAGAAATAGGTAACTCTATTTCTTAATAGAGGATGACTTCACAATCAAGCCAGATTCAGCAAAAGAAAAAAGACCAATGTAATCTTAGGTATTTTAAACAGTCAATGCTTCGAATCGCTACAAAGACAAAGTGAAAGACAATCCAAAACACAAAACTTCTAGAAAATCATCAAAACACCAATACTGCTAAGATTCATTCACAGAAAGCTTTTGACAGAAACAATCATCAATCTAGGTAGAAACCAAAAAACTCTAAATCACAATAAAGATAAACTAAAGAAAGAAATCCAAATGTTTTTCAAAATTTTAACAGGGTCCGCAGGCTTGCAAAAGTAACAAGTGCGGTACCGCACTGTTTACTAAAGAAAAAATGCAAAACTGCCCGCACTGTGCAAAGAAGGCAAAGTGCGGTCCCAAGAAAAATTATAGAAAAACAAAAAATATCTCAAAATTTTCAAAAAAATAGAAAACCTAAGCTACCCAGGCAGATGTCTATCAATCAAAAACTAGGAAAAACGTTTCCTCAAATCAAAATAAAAGAGAACTAAAAACAACAAGTTCTTTCCCCAGCGGAGTCGCCAATTTGTTGGAGGATTAATCCGTCTTGCGGACAAGACTGATCTCCCTAGTACTAAAAATTATCTAGCAACAAACAACCAAATAAACTAATATTTCTCTAAGCATATACGATCTATGAAAAGCTCTATAGAGGTGTTCAGGACTTACCGTTTGTCCAGTGCTTGTTTGAAGTCGTTGTTGTCCTTCGCGCGCTTGAAGGAGTTTTCCTCGTAAACCTGCAGTCACAAACAAGAAAAATATTACATAGCACCTGTATAGAAATCATCATAAACCATGCTTATCATAGTGATCAAGGAATCTATGAAATAAACCATTGTTTGAAATCTTATTGAGAAAAATGATTATATTTGTATTAATTTAAATTTAAGAAAATCCTTACAACCTGAGCCTTGATGTTGCACAGGACTTTCCGGGGTTTGAAGCAGGAATAACCTTTACTTTGATAAGCTCTGCACTCCCTCAATCAAGACGAATAGAGGTATGTAATCTCTCCTCACAAAATTCTTAATTAACTGAGTCTGAATCTCAATAGCACTTAGCTTCAAATATTCTAAAGCTTCAACTCCGCTTTGAGGCTACCCAATGCCTATTTTTATAGTAGAATAGAGGAGGTTTTCTGTTCCAACTATGAAGGGATAGAATCCTCCTTCAAAGGGATAAGCTTCTCACATCAAGGGGTTAGCTCCATAAGGTAAGGGATACATGCACCTCATAAGAGCGGTTCTATCACCGCAAGATATTTTCTAGAAGCTTCTAGAATTCACTTTAATTGAGCTTTTTGGAAATTACTTGCGCCTTTTTTATCTTATAGGGGTCCGCACTTTTAACACAGATGAAGTGCGTTTAGATACGCAGGATAGCTGAACATTGGGTGTGGGACCGCAAGCAAGATAGCGAGAAAGTGCGACACCAAAGTTTAGGAGACTTTTAGGAACTTTTCTCTGATTTTCAAGGCTTGACATGAGGAACTTATATGTTAGACTTGCAAAGGGATAAGTATGAGTAATAATGAGCTCATACACATAGCAGAATGTCAGGATGACAATTTTCAGTGTCACAAGATTGTCCCGAGACCGGAAGGGAAATCAGTGGTGGGTTCGAGATGGATCTACAAAGTGAAGCAGACAGCTGAAGGCAGTGTGGAGAAGTACAAGGAAAGATTTTTTTCCCGAGGCTTTTCACAGATTGATGGGATCGATTATGAAGAGACCTTTGCACGTGTCGCAAGGTATTCTTCCATACAGACAATTCTTGATCTCTCAGCGCAGATGGGGTGGCACATTCATCAGATGGATGTGAAGACTGCATTCCTCAACGGAGTCATTGAGGAGGATGTGTACATAGAAAAACCCGAAGGTTTCAAGATCTTCAACAGCGAGTTGCATGTGTGCAGGCTCAAGAGAGCGTTGTATGGGTTAAAACAAGCACCTCGTGCTTGGTACACATGGATAGACAGTTATTTCATAGGACTTGGATTCTCTAAGAGTGAGGCGGATCCTAACCTATACCAGATTGTGGTGGAGGGTAAGTTGTTGATCATTGTACTTTATGTAGATTATTTGATTTTGACGGGTGATGAACTGTTGATACACTCATGCAAGGCTGATCTTGCAAAGGAGTTTGAGATGAAGAACTTGGGCCTCCTTCATTATTTCCTGGGATTGGAAATTTGGCAGCACAGTGGTGGATTGTTTGTTTCTCAAGGTAAGTATGCCCAGGAGATACTGGAGAAGTTCAACATGCATGGCTGCAAGCCTGTTGATACTCCTCTTCCTGGTGGTTGGAGGAAGGAGGATGCTACTTCGGTGAAGGTAGTGGATGCCACTGTTTATCGACAGTTGGTAGGGTGGCTTATGTATCTGGTCAATACACAATCCGAAATATGCTATGCTGTGAACCAGCTTTCACAAGCTATGGTTAAGCCAACCAAGCTCTTTTGGAAGGAAGGCAAGCATGTATTGAGATATCTCAGAGGCACATATCTCAGAGGCGCATGGCTTCATGGATCAGTACCATCATATCAGAGATTGTGTGCAGTGGAAGATCATGTTACTTTCATACATTCCAACGGAGGATCAGGATGCTGATATCTTAACAAAGGCGCTCACCAGGAGAAAATTTTAATACCACAGGGGTAGGATAGGGGTTACAGATAATCCTTATCTTGTTGAGAGGTAGTGTTGAGATTGCAACAAGATGATGAGCTTAGTGAAAAGAGTCGCCTTCACTAAGTGGGCCCGCAGGCTATTTTTGGCGCAAGTCTATTTTTAGACATGTCGATCATATTCTATGAGTTGCCGGATGCTATTTGTGGATGGTTGGTCAAGTTGGAAAAATAGATGGACTTCTATTTTTAGACATATTGGGCGGAATCTATTTTTAGATTGCCAGTCTAAAAATAGATATGTCGAATGTTATTAGCTCTTAATAATATTTGGACTCTAAACATTATCTTATTCTCTTGGAGCACTTCAGTTAAGTGCACAGATGTGGCACAGGAGCTGACAGAAGGAATTACGCTATTCCTGAGGGTTAAGTGGAGCTATTGCATGGATACTTAAGTTAGAACTCATGTGACAGAGTTTGGTGGAGTTGATTGAGGAAGTTAGTGGAGTTGTATTCAGTTTAACTAATCTAAACATAGTTGAGCTATTTGTATTCAATTTAACTAATTGATACAATTAGTGAGATTGGTGTGAATTAATTATTAATTAATTCACTAATTATAAACTCATTAATCAACTAAAGAATGCATCAGTTAACTTCAGTGCATGGACAGTTTCAGTGGAGACCAGTGCAGAAATAGGTGAAAGAGCAAGTTAACTATCAGTTGTGACTATACTGTTGCTATTTGCAACACACAGATAGGTGGAGAAGCCCATGAGGATTGCGCAATACAAGCCAAGTGGTTCAAGTTATTTAATGAGCCATCCTACAGCATTGATTACGAAATAGAGGCTGGATATCAAGTGGCCAAAGATTGTAGCATGTGTTTTGCTAGATCTAGCTTGATAGTGTGTAGAAATTGAGGGTGTGCATGAGAGATTGTGAGGAGATTTTGTACTATGATTGTTACATGATCTCCATGACATATAATATACATATATTTGGGGTTTTCAGCTTTAAGCTTTCCCATTAAATATTGTGTTCATATGTGTGATTGTTTGTGGTTTTAATGTATGCATGCAATTGATTTTATTTCCGCATGTGATGATCAATGGTAGAAGAGATTCTGTATTGTGCATGAAGATAAAATAGTGTGTGATCGGGAGAATCTCGATGAATAATATATCAATTATTCAATTTTTCTACAAACCACTTGAACCATTGTGTTTTTTTGTTAGATACAAAACAATGACTATATCCTTCCAAACATTTATTCACTATCTCAGTTTGACCATCGGATTGAGGATGATAAGATGAGCTATGATCTAGTTGAGTACCCAAACAAGAAAATATTTCTATCCAAAAATTTCCAGTAATAATGGGATCTCTGTCGCTTACAATAATCTTTGGGTTTCCATGTATCTTTTGAATTGTTTCCATAAATGTAGTAGAAATTGTACTTGCTTTAAATGGATGAGATAATGCACAAAAGTGTGCATACTTGGTAATTCTATCAACTACCACCATGATGACACTCTTTCCTTCGTACTTAGGTAATCCTATGATAAAATCCATTGAAATATCCTCCCAACGTTGAGTTGGAAAGGATAAAGGTTGTAGAAGACGTGGGGTCTTAATTGTCTCAACTTTATTTTTCCAGCAAACCAAACATTCTGCCACAAAATTTTGAATATCAGATTTAAGGGCATCCAAAAAAAATGATTTTTTCACCCTATGGTAAGTTTTTAAAAATATTGAGTGTCCTCCTAAAGGAGAAGTGTGCAATTCCAAAAGAATCTTTTGTTTTAGTTGGGAATTCGTACAAATATATAAGCGATCTTTGTACCATAAGGAATCATTTTTCCAACTAAATGTATCAGATGTACTAGGATCTTGCTGCAAATTTTGAATGTGTTCACACTTCTTCGTCCTTCTTCCATTCATCCCTTGCTTCGGTTATCCAATCTGGTTGGATAATATAAATGGCACAAAGAAATGCTTCCACCTCTTCATTCTTTCTTGAGAGTGCATCTGCAACAACATTTAGCTTCCATTTTTTGTAGATGATTTCAAAGCCATAATCCAACATCTTTGTGACCCATTTTTTCTGCTCTTCTGAAGATAGTCTTTGTTCCAAAAAGTGTTTAAGACTAGCATGATCAGTTTTTACCTTAAAGTGTCTTCCCATTAGGTAAGTGTTGGGCCGAGGAAAAGGTACATTTTACCCCATATTTAGCTTGATTTATTATTAACTTTGATACGTTTTCCTTCACTTTAGAAATAAATCAAAGGATAATAATGTAAAAATAGGGTAAAATGAATTATCAATAAATAATGTATTTAATAGTATAAAATCTAACTTTTGATATCTTTATTGACAGGGAATCCGAAAAAACCAACTACTGACCAAATGACCAAACAACAACAGTCAAGAAAAGAAAATGTAATCGCGTCCGGTTCCTAAAAATAAGCAAGAGATGGAAAGACGCGTTTATCTTTGAAGCATTCGAATGATGAATATGAAGCCTCAGGATCTCCTGATCCTAAGGATTCATTATTCTCTGTTTTTTTTCTCCTTAATTTATAAAAGGCTATAGGTGAAAGAGAATAGGGGAGTTTTTTCTATGTATTGTAATTTTCTGTAATAAACATTTTATTCAGGTAGAGTCCATGAACTCGTGATGATGTACCTATTCTATTGATTAATAAAAGAGTTAGCATTTTCATTATAAGAAGATTCTGAGTATTTATTGGCAAAAGACTTTTGGAGGCTACAGGCCCAGTCCTTTGAAGTTCTCCTACTATTTCGTGTTATATGTTTATTTACTGATTCTTGCAAATTAGTTATTCTTACGCTTTGTAGAATTACAATTCACTTTAGTAGTTGCAAGTGTGGTGTGTTATAATTTCCTCTTCAAATAGGTTGAATTTATCATTAATATTCCTTTATTTCTGAGTGACATTTTTCCATTCATTAGTTTGATTTAAAAGTGGTTAAGTAGTTGCTGTTCAATTCTATACATTGTTATTTCTTGAGTTTTTCCATTGCAAGTGTGAATGTCTAGTTTTCTTTTCAATTCTGAAGGTTGTTATTAGTTGAATTATAGAGAATTCCATTGCAAAATGTTAATAGATTATTGTTGTTCAGTTCATTAAGTATTCATTTTCTATTGTTGTTCAATTCATTTAGTTTGTTGTTCAATTGGGAAAGATCTTTAATTTCAACATTGTGTGTTTACTTTCTACATAAGATCAGACTTAGTTTCATCCTTTGATTGGTGTGAAGTATTTCATAGTTTACTTTTGAATTAATTAATTGGAATTTGATAATTAGATAATATTTCTTGCAACGATCTAGATTAGTTGACCTTCTATTTCACTCGCATATACTTTGCTTGCACTCTTGAAATAAAAAGACTTTCCCTGGTTTGATGATTAATGTGAAGCATTAAGGTTACCTTTAATAGTCATCTTTTTGAACCAACATTTTGGCATTGTTTCCTGGGAGAGTGTTTAGGAGTGATGTATTTTTATTTTTTCCTTTTGTTGTGAAAGAATTGGGTATTGAAAATGAGAGCTAAGAACCTGCATATTAGCAAGAAATGTTTTTCCTCTCCAGCCCACTTCTCAGCAATTGTGCAAAGGATAAATAAGATAGGTGTTTTATTTACATGAATGACTAGAAAGAACAATATAGAATTAGATTGAAACCCCCTATCTAAATCCACAAAACCCAAGGGATTGGTGGTCCTTGGCGAAACAACATTCATAGACACAATCATAAGGAAAGCTAAATATCACGCATCTGTAGGACCCAAAATCATTTTTGAAAAGAGTCCTACTACAATCCCTTAGGCAACAGCCTCACCATCTACAACCCACACTGAGATCTGTAGCGAAACCAAAGGGTATGAACAAATCTTTTAGACTATAGAACATTTTAGTCCTGACCCTTCACGAGAGGGAAATTCTTGCAATTTTCAAGAAGGAGAGGGAGAAACCAGTAGTGTTGTAAGGATAAAAAATCTAGAGCCTGGATCTCCTAAAATAGTGGTTGAGACAGAGACACCCAATATTACAGATCGACATAGTGCTACAAGGCCTCCTCCAAATCTGCCTCCTAATTCCACTCAAATTATTCTCCCAGACCAGGAGATCCCCGAATTTGATTGGCACATCTTTGATCAGATGGTGCACAATCAAAACCAGAGACAAACATCAACATTGGAGTATCCCATTGTTGACTCGACCACAAATTCCCCTATGAAAGCTATCCCATTACAAAACATTCCCACCTTCCATGGACTGACCTCAGAATATCTGGATGCATTTTTATTGGAATTTGATGTTTTGTGTAGGGGATATGATTACACCACTAACCCTCAAAAACTGAAACTATTCCCCTCTACATTGAAGGGGGCAGCTCTATGTTAGTTTATGGGGCTCGGTGGGGTAACCATTAATAGTTGGGATCAAATGAAAAAATCTTTTCTTAATATATACCAATATTAGTACCAGACTCGAGAATCAAAAGATGAAATCTTCAACATGACTGCAAAATAAAATGAGACATTAGAAGAATATGTTAAACGATTGCAATATAATTTGTAAATATCTCCATATACTACACTGTATAAAGATATTCTAAAATAAACAATGATAAAAGGAATGAAAGAAGAATGGGTAGAAACACTTAATATAATGGGAAAAGGATACATCTATCAGGAATATTATGATGACATTATTGCATTGTGTATGAGGTGCTCTCGAGGTAGTACGCAGAATAGACCAATTGGACGAGATTAAGTTAATAGAAATTACAAATAGTCAGGTGGCAGCGTAACCAAAGCAGAATTCGGAAATCTCTTGAAATATTTCAAAATAGATAGCTTGGGAACCCTCACAACACAGCTAGATGTACTACAAGAAAATCAGAAGAAAGCTTTAGCAAAACAGAACTTGGCTATTTTTTTTCCATGTTGCCGGAAGAAGCACAACCAGATGAGTGTCCATTGGACATGGTCCAGACATGTGCTATCTGTACCAAGGACCACGCCATTGAACATTTCCCTTCATTTCCAAGGTTGAAATAGGTCTTCAAAGAAGTAGAAGAAGAAACAAAACCGGTATATATAATGAATCAACATTGACGGTGGCAAGCCTGACCAACAGGTATGTCACAAGACCCATCTCAGTTCTTTCCTTCTTCAAAATTTAATCAATAGAACTCTGGAGCAGTATGGAAAAACCAATCACCTTTTTCTTCTTAGCCATGCAAACCATTTTCCATGCCCCCTTGGCCAAATCAATCCTCTCCAGGTAATGGTTGGCCAAGTTTTCTTTTCTCTCATTCGTACTGGCAAAACAATCCATATCAGTCCCAGTGGCCTTTTTCCACCTCACAAAATACAAATTGGTCTCAAAACTAGAAGTGACCCCCGGGAATGACCAATTTACCTATGGGAACATGGGCTTAAACTCAACCCACATTACCAGCTCCATACCCAGTACAACAAATTCCTCAGCCTATTATACACCCTCAACTTCTAGCTTAATTGAATCATAATAATAGATCGGTTCAGTTGATACAGATTGTTGAGAATCAAGACTCTGAAACTAAAAAGAAGGAATGGAATGAACTTAGGTTGAGATCAGGGTGTGTTATTTCACCTAAATAATATATTGCCCTACCACAAATTGAGTGTCAAATTCCAACAATACCTAAACAATTGACTATGACTGAGATAGAGATAGAATAGGGGAGGGACAAATTCGACCAAAAAGGCCCTGAAAATCTTATTATTTCCTCTCCTTCATTCCCTGAGAGATTAGTAATACCCAAGCCAATTGTCTCTTCAGATTTTAATCTCATAGGGGAATTAAAAAATCTTTGCATTAAAATTCCTCCCCTGTAGGCCATACATGACATCCCTATTTATGCTAAAACAATTAAAGAATTGTGTGTAAAAAAACTTGTGAGGAAAGAAAAGACTTTACCAACTGTTAATGTAGTAGGGACACTGTCAGATTTACTTTTGGGTAAAGAAACACCAATAAAATATGAAGATACAGGAAACCCCATAGTCACAGTTCATATCTATGGTCACTCCTTTTAAAACACGTTAGTCGATTTGGGAGTAAAAATTAAGATTTTAACCACAAAAACCTATGAAACACTGGGTATAATAGCCTTGGAACCCACCTCTACCTTGCTGGAACTTACTGACCGATCTTTTGTTAAACAAAAAGGTACATTATAGGATATCCTGGTTTCTATGGACTCATGGGAATACCTGGTATATTTTTTAGTTATTAACCCAAAAGGTAGATTTGACGGACATCCCCTGATATTGGGACGACCTTGGTTAGCGACGACTGATGCTTACATAGGTTGTCAAACAGGAAACATGACCATTTCTAAAGGAGATTCCATAAATAATATTTCTATATGTCCCCTTGCCAAACTAAGTCTTCCCACTGTAAATATTCAAAAACAACCACATACATACTGAGAGAAAAAAATTCGTTCACCATTGAGAATAGTTGAAGCACTTGAATTCAAAGATCAAATTGAAGATGATGTGATCAATAACTTTATAAATCAATCATCTACTTCATAAAATTTAAAGTGCCAAGTGTTAAAAGTAGTTCTTGATAACGAAGCATAAGAAGACCCTCTAGCAGATACCGATGAATAGCACATACCCACAACTTCTGTTCGTAACAACATGCCAATTGAAATCAAACCAGGTAAACTTTTAAACATCAATGTCAGTCTAGATAGTGGCCAACAACAAAATCTCATTAAAGTCTTGCAAAAATATAAAGGATCCTTTTCTTGGGACTACCCAGACATGAAGGGTATAGATCCCAAATTGTGCACACATCATATTTACACTGAAAAGGATGCTCACCCCATCTGGAAGCCTCAACAAAGATTAAACCCGCATCTAAAAGAAATTATAAAAGACGAATTACAAAAGCTATTAGATGTAAATTTCATTTATCCTATTTCATATAGTAAATGGGTCTCTCCATTAGTGGTCCTCCCTAAAAAGAATGGTAAGTGGTGAATCTGTGTGGATTAAAAAGCGCTGAACAAAGCCACATAGAAATACCAATTCCCCTTCCCTTTATTGATTAGGTCCTTAATACATTGGTAGGAAATCGATTATTTTCCTTTCTTGATGGTTTCAGTGGCTATAATCAAATCCAGATAGCCCCTGAAGACGAAGATAAAACAACCTTCACCTACCCCTGGGGTACATTTTCCTATAGATTATTGCCATTTGGTTTATACAATGCCCCAAGAACATTTCAAAGGGCCATACTCAATATTTTTTCTGATTTAATAAATGAAGGGCTTACGGTCTACATGGATGACTTCACTGCATATGGAGATGACTTAGATAAGGCACTGTCAACACTGGAAAAAGTATTCGAATGATATATTTCTACCATATTATGCTTGAGCAATGAAAAGTGTCACATGATGATGACCGAAGGCGTGATCCTAGGACACTACATCTCTGTAGTTGGAATATAGGTAGATCCAACAAAGATAGAGGTAATTATCTTATTAGCCACACCTTGTAATGAGACATAGGTACGTAGTTTCCTTGGATATGCAGGGTATTATAGTAGGTTCATAAAGAAATTTTCACAAATTTCTATGCCTTTGTATGCGTTAACTGGAAATGTTGAATTCCATTGGTATGAAAAATGTGACACTGCTTTTTTAGATTTGAAGAAACCGGTCTCGACTGCACCAGTTTTTCTTGGCCCAAATTGGGAGTTTCCCTTTCATATTTCTTTGGATGCATCAGATACAATGATAGGAGTTGTTCTCGATCAAGAGGAGGACAGGAAGCCCTATGCTATTTACTATATCAGTAAGAATCTCACTCCTGCTGAAATAGATTATACAGTGACCGAAAAGGAATTCTTGGCTTTCATTTATGCTATAAATAAATTTAGACATTATATAACTGGCTATCAAGTATTCCTGTATACCGATCATTTTTCCATTAGAAATTTAGCTAAAAAGGCTATTACAAATGTGAAAGTGGCTCGTTGGTTGTTTCTTTTATAGGAGTTCGATATAACTATTAAGGATCATCCATGGAAGGAGAACGTAGTTGCATATTTATGGTCTTGAGTCCCAAAAACAAATGACCCACTGGCGGTAGATGATAAGTTCCTTGATGAGCATTTTTTTGCTGTGGCAGTAAAAGTGCCATGGTACAGAGATGTAAAAAATTATTTGGCAGTAGGAAAGCTACCAAGACACTTGACAACAAAGGAACAAAAGCTGATTGTTCAACGAAGTGCTGGATTCTCCTATATTGGTGGATACCTTTTCCACACAGGGGATGATATGCACATATGCAGATGCATTTGAGAGGATTATATCCATGACAATGTCTTGAAGGTCTGCCATGATGAACCATGTGGCAGAAATTTTGCAGATCACAGGACATGGCAAAAAGTATTACAAATGGACTAATATTGGCCCACAATTTTTAAGGATGCAAATAAATATATGCAAACCTGCAATAGTTTCCAAAGAATGGGTTGCCCTAGCCAATCCAACGAGATTCCATTGCAACCACAGTTGGTAGTAAAACATTTAGAATGATGGGAGCTAGACTTTGTTGGGCCATTAAATCCACCATCAAATCAGAAGGCCTACATATTGGTTTCCACGAATTATGTGATGAAGTGGGTAGAAACAGTGGCTTTGCCAAGGGCTACATAAGAGTCTGTGATCAATTTTTTTTTTGAGCTATTTGTGCGGTATGGCTTACCTAGGGAAGTGATAACTAATGGAGGGGCACAGTTTGTAGGACATAAAAGTATGGCCACTCTAAAAAACCACCATGTCACTCATAAAGTCACCTCACCCTACCACCTACTGGCGAACGAGAAAGTCGAAAGCACCAATAAAGTCATTGAGGCAATTCTCACTAAAACAATCTCAACACATCGTTGGGATTGGGCTACTATACTTCCAGAGGCCTTGTGGGCTTATCGCACAACTTGGCGAAATACTACTGTATATTCTCTGTACCACCTGGTATTTGGAAAGGAACCAATTTTTCCCATTGAATTTGAGATAAAGACTCTTAGAACATCCCAGGAAGTGGGGTTGGATTTTACAGAGGTCCAAGTTAGAAGACTTCAATAGATAAATGAATTAGATGAAGCACAACTACTTTCTCTACAACGCACTGCAATATTCAGCAGCAACGAGGTAAGTGGCACAATAACCTCATCAAAAAGAAGACATTCCAGAAAATATATTAGGCACTCCTCTATGACTCCAGATTCCAAGATTTCCTGGGAAAATTACAAACAAGGTGGCTTGGGCCATATGAAATTCAAGAAGTGTACAACAATGGTATCATTTACCTTCAACACCATATATGGATCTGGCTCTACCTTTCGATTAAATGGACATCGGGTGCGCCTCTATCATAAACCACTCAAAAAAGAGTCTTTTTGCTAGTAGGTGTGTGACGATTCCATTATCCAAATTTCAGCTGTAGGGAATAATGACCCGACAGCTTCAATTTCATAAAAAATTGTTACTTCTTTATTTGTAAATAGTGTATATATGCTTCCTGCATTTGATTGTAATTTACAGTTTTTTTATCATTGTATAAAATAATTCCATTTTCTTCCTCTTTTGATTGTTTTTTTCTATTCAAATCAATTGAACAGTTATTGTTCGAACCAAATGAATAGATATTTTTAGCGTGTTTTTTTTATTATTAATATTTTTTCTGTTCAATCCATTTAACAATTGTTGTTCAATCGATTGAACAGTTGTTGTTCGATCCAATTGAACAACTATTTCTTTTAGCTTGTTTTTAAAATAATAATAATAATTTTTTTGTTTAATCCATTGAAGAGTTGTTGTTCAATCAATTGAACAGTTGCTGTTCGAACCCATTGAACAACTTCATTCTTGTTGTTGTGTATTTTTACAAATTTTGTTGTTCAAGGTAGCAAACCTTTTCCCTTTTTCTTTTGATGATTTCCTTTTAGTATCCACTCTTCCTTTACATATTCTTGCCATAAAAACCATTTTATTGAATGAGGATTTTGCACCAAAATAAGGGAAAAGCAGTGATATTACTAATATTATGTTTTTTGAAATTTTGATGGCTATCTTTACTTTGGAAGCTGACATGGTTTATCTATATAATGAATGGTTGGATATCTCATGTTTAGACATATTATCACACAATCCATTATTATAGTTGTATTTTAGTTTATTTTTTTACACTCTCAAGTGGTAATTCTCTTTGGCATGAGGATATAGGAATAAGGGCATCATTTGTATGGAATTATTTTTACTTATTACACCATCCCTAACTCTTAAGGAGTTAATGAGCCTCCCTCTATTTACAATAAAGATAAAATATATCTCTATGTGCAATTTAAAAAAAAAAAAAGAGAGGGTAGTGGGTCTCATTACGAGCCAACCTACCATGATCATGAGGATCTAACAGGTGACATTCCCATAATGCCACCACACTAGGGTAGTGACCTTCTTGACAACTAAAACTGCTTGAATTACAATAGGTCTCATCACGAGCTGGCCTGAAAACTATGTTAAACCACTGTGAATGGCACTATGACTATCTCGCCACCACACCAGCATAGTGGTCTCTCCACAAAACAAGAAAAGTGTCTACTTTTAAATAAAGGATCCTAGATCATTTATAAGTTAAAACAACAACCCTGTTGAGGCTATGGATGTCTGCTGGCAGTAATGGCTTTTCTTGTGGTATTGGATTATTTTTTACAACAGTCAATTATTTTAAATGACCCTATCTCTTATTGATCCATTCTTGAAGCGGAATGTACTGTTTGACTAAGTGTTTTCATTTGATAGCCTATATGCATAATAAAATTTGATTTTAGATGAATTATCTTCATTATGCTGAATTGAGTGATAACAACAGTCGTCATAATCTATCACCTGTCATGCTTTTGTCATATTATGTGGTCAAAATAGGAAATATTTTTATTAATCATTGCTCCTCCATTTTTCTCCCTTTTTGGTAATTTCCACCTTATGTACATTTGCGATGATTTTCAAAATCTAAATTCTATTTCATGTGCATTCATTATTTCATCCACATTTCCCCTCTTCTTGTGCTTAAAGACCATGGATGCCCTTCTCTCATTGGAGGGGGTGCGAATATCTATAATAAACATGCATGTGAATTAATTATTAGAATCTGTTCGGATAGGATGATTGGATAATAGAATCATTGCATTAACTTCATGCAATTACATTTCTAATAATATATTTTATAAGAGCCGCATGCAGTGTTTGTATTGTTTTTAACTAACATAGCCGAGAGAAGCGCATGTAGAAGGGTTAAGAAATCAGTTCCTAAAACATAGTAGCTATGGGTGAAAATGATATTTGCAATGAACCCACAAAATTTCAAGTTACAAAATTGGCTCGCATTATTCTCCAGCAATCTGGTTGGATTTCAGAGTCTAGACAGGCTACAAGGGTTAAATACAGAAATAGCAATTGAATTCCCGCAGAACCTGCGGGAAGGGAACACCATAGTTAAAGGCAGAATTATACCAGTCTCCGATGAAGTAATTGTTGAGGTCTTCGGACTTCCAACAGAAGGGAAAAAGTGGACTGATAAACATGTCCTCATACAAGATGTAGTTTCAGTATATCAGGACCTAGATGAGAAATTGGTATGAAAAGGAAAAGGTATGGACCCTGCATCCTTGAAGCAGCCTTGGAGAGAACTGTCAGTCACCATCCAAAATTATATCACATGTGACAGACGCCAAGACGTGTTAAAGTCTCGTCAACTCAAATTGTAAGTTGTACTCAAACAAAATATTTTAGTTAATTTACCTTTTTTTCTTGAATTCTATATTGCATGACACTGTTGTTTGGATTAGGAAAGATAAAAACCCTCAAGCAATTTTCAGCCATCATGGCCTGATAAAATTGATTACTTTTCATGAGTTAAACAAACATCAGTTAGCATGGGATAGCTTTGTCAATCCTACCCTACCTGCCCCGGAAGAAAACCCTAATAGAGCAGAGATTGAGCTTCCAATAATAGACATGCTAGTCCCTAAGAAAGCTAGAGGGAAGAGAACATGTACCGCGACCTCGGGTCTAGTAAAATGGAGACAGTCTGCAAGAATAAAACATCAAAAAAATACCTCATCATTTCCAGAAGAAGCAGGACCATCCTATACACCCCATATGAGCCCTAAAAATGCACTATTACAGGGTTATGAGGAGGAAATGGCCCAAGTATTAGAACAGATGAGAGAATCTTGTGAAGCTAGGAGCCCATTTGAGCAAATTGAGGAATAGAGGGATCTTTCAAACCAGTTTGCCTCTGCTGGCAGTTCTGGTCACACTGAAATCCTATCTTTCACTAATGAATTGCAATATTTGAGGGATTTGTCTCTCTTTGATAATGAATGTTTGAATAAGGAAGACAAGATAGAGAGAGCATCTGAGTCTAGAAACTAGTTAGAGGATATTGTTTTATTAGACTAGGACACAAATGTTGATACAAATCCTCTAACACCTGAAGAAAATATTTCTCCACCCATCCAAGATATCAATGTTGGCACAACCTCTTTACTGCCTGAAGAAAACATTATTTCATTAAATGATAATCCTAATACTGGCACAAACCTTCCTGAACCCGAAGCTTCTACTACATCTTCCCCCACCAGAACCCCTTTGAAGGAAAAATCAGTTTGGGCTAAGTTGATAAAAATGGATAGGAAATGCAGAAATTTGAGACAAACAATGAAACAATTAAGGGAATGGTTGAAAGAGGTGGACAAGGCCTGGAAGCCTAAAAAGGAATTACATACCGTGGAAACCAAAAAAAAATTTGTCACATGAACGGTATATGCTTCTGAAGTCTCTCTGTAGATTGATTTGATACCTACAAATGAAAAATAAACCCAAACAGAGGAAACACCTGCTTACACCCCTTTGGTACAAAGAGCTACCAATCAAAAGCTTTGTAATGAATTGATCCAAATGCAACAAGAATTGTTCCAGTATTGGAAGGAAGTAGTGCCTTTACAAGAACTTCAAGCATTACTAAAATGATTTAATGACCTTACTCCAATTGAAGATGAAATCATTACCCAACTTAGGGAAGAAAGAGTGAAAGTGAAAAGGGCATAGGCTCAACTGGAACAGGCTAAGAAACAAACCAATGTTGTTTTCTCTCTTTACTCAGATGTTATGTCTTGCAGAGCAACAACCACCAATTATGCTTTATTTCTAGTGGAAAGGTATTTGTTGTTGAAGATCAAAGCTGTAAGAGTAGAGAAGCCTACTACATTTAAATCCATTGAAGAATTTTTCCAATGTTGTAATGATTAGGATGAATAGGTCCAACACCTTCTGTGTGAATTGTACTTGCACAATTTCTTTTTAGAAGATGAAAGAGATAGTAACCCCAGTCCCTTCATTGGGGAGATTTAGTTTCAAGCTTTTCTATATTTTGCTAAAAACCAGATTAGATGGGCTAAGGCCTACAATATCTTCCAGAAAAGAGAACATGGGTTAGATTTATGGGCTAGAGGGGAACCTAAAAAACCCCTACACTTATTCACTCAACATAAGAGGTTTATGAAACAAGAAGGAGTGATAGCCAAGATAGGCCCAATTCACAAAGATATTGTATAGAATGGGAAAGCATACTTCCAGGATATTCAGGAGGAAGCTTTATTAGCAGCTAAACAAAGATGTCAAGCCTCTACCAATAACATTAAGAACAAAGAGCCATTTGGTTATAGGAATTTTAAAGCTGATACTTCTCGTTTTCATCTGTATAGAAATTTAGTTTTAAACATGGGCTCTACATGGATAGGATGTAGATATATATGCCCCATCATATGGTACCCTCCTGAAGACTACCACCATGATTATGAATTTCTAGAGGGACATACAAACTTAGCATTCGCAAAAGTGAAAAAAAAAATCATGGTTTAGACTTTACAAGGATGAGGTATATAATGCCCATTCCTTAACTCAACTACACCTCAATCATCTGTTTACATGAGGACATGAAAAAAGGTAAGTAGGGGAGTATGTTGGGTCAAGGAAAAGGTACATTTTAGCCCATCTTTAGCTTGATTTATTATTAAATTTTATATGTTTTACTTCACATTAGAAATAATGTAAAAATAATGTAAAAATAGGGTAGAATGAATTATTAATAAATAATGTATTTAATAGTATAAAAACTAACTTTCGTTGTCTTTATTGATAGGGAATCCGAATAAACCAACTTCTGACCAAACGACCAAATGATAGCAGTCAAGAAAAGAAAATGCAATCGCGTTCAGTTCCTGAAAATCAACAAGAGATGGAAAGACACATCTATCTTTGAAGCACTCGGCTGATGACTACGAAACCTCAGGATCTCCTGATCCTGAGGATTCATAATTCTCTGTTTTGTTTCTTTTTAAGTTATAAAAGGTTATAGGTGAAATTGCAATTTTCTGGAATAAACATTTTATTCAGATAGAGTTTGTGAACTCGTGATGATGTACCTATTCTATTAATTAATAAAAGAGTTATTGTTTTCACTATAAGCAGATTCTGAGTATTTCTTGATAGAATACTTCTGGAGGCTACAGGTCTGGTCCTTGGGATTTCTCTTGCTATTTTGTGTTATATGTTTATTTACTAATTCTTGCAATTTAGTTATTTTTACGCTTTGTAGAATTACAATTCAATTCAGTAGTTGCAAGTGTGGTGCATTACGATTTCCTCTTCAAATAGGTTGAATTTATCATTAATATTCCTTTATTGCTGAGTGACTTTTTTCCATTCTTTAGATTGATTTCAGTGTGGTTAAGTAGCCGTTGTTCAATTCTGTACATTTTTATTTCTTGAGTTTTTCCATTGCAATTGTGAACGTATGGTTTGTTGTTCAATTCTGAAGGTTGTTATTAGTTTAATTATAGAGAATTCCATTGCAAAATGTTAATAGATGATTGATATTCAATTTATTAAGTATTCCTTTTATATTGATGTTCAATTCATTTAGCTTGTTGTTCAATTGTGAAAGATCTTTAATTTCATCATTGTGTGTTTACTTTCTGCATAAGATCAGACTTGAGTTCCATCCTTTGATTGGCGTGAAGTATTTCATAGTTTACTTTTGAATTAATTGATTGAACTTCGATAATTAGATAGTATTTCTTGCAACGATGTAGAGTAGTTGACCTATGATTTCACTCGCATATAATTTGATTGCATTCTTCAAATAAACAGACTTTCCCTGGGTTGATGATTAATGTGAAGCATTAACGTTAAATTTAACAGTCATATTTTTGAACCAATAGTAAGGTTTCCATTTCTTTAGTTCATGTAGTATTGCTAACATTGCCTTCTCATAAATAGGTTTCTGTAAATACTTTCCTTTGATTGAAAAAATTTCAAAAGTAATGGGTGTTCCTTCTTGCATCAAAACAATGCCAATTCCATTTCCTGAGGCATCACATTCCTCAATAAAGGTTTTTGTGAAGTCTAGCATAGCTAAGACTGGTGCTGGGCACATTGCCTCTTTAAGATGTTCAAAGGCCTTAGTTGCTTCAAGAGTCCATGAAAATACATTTTTATTCAACAATGTTGTTAGAGGTGCTGCTATTCTCCCATAATTCTTAACAAACTTGTGATAATACCTTGTTAACCAGATAAATCCTCCCAACTGATTTATGGTTGTGGGGACCTTCCATTCCTTAATGGCTTTAATTTTGTTAGGTTCTACTTTAACACCCTCATGATATATAATATGACCCAGATATTCCACCTCTTTTACTCCAAAGAAACATTTGGATGTTTTTGCATATAATTGTTTCTCCTCCAATAGTTTGAGCACCTATTCAACATGTTGAACACGATCCTTCCAAGACCTGTTGTATATTAGTATATCATCAAAAAATACTAGCACAAATTTTCTAAGGAAGGGTTTGAAAATGGAATTCATGAACACTTGAAATGTAGAAGGTTCATTGGTAAGGCAAAAAGGCATGACCAAAAATTCATAATTACTCTCATGAGTTCTAAATGTTGCTTTTAGAATATCTTCATTCTTCATTCTAATTTGATGATATCCTGAACGAAGATCCAACTTGGTAAAATAAATTTCTCCATGTAATTCATCCAATAATTCATCAATCACAAGAATGGGAAATTTATCTTTAATAGTGAGCTTATTGAGCTCCCTATAATATGGACACATGCACCCTTCTTGTGAACCAATACTACTGGAGCAAAGAAAGAACTTTGACTAGGTTGAATTATACCAAGATCTAATATTTCTGCAATCATACATTTAATTTCTCTCTTTTGGACGTAAGGATATCTATAAGGCCTGATGTTTAGAGGAAGACCTCCTGGAATCAAATGAATAGCATGATCATGATCACAAATAGGTGGGAGTCCTTTGGGAGTTTCAAACACGTTGGAATGATTGTCCAAGACTTTTTGGAGATCCGGATAAATAGATGATTTTGATGTTGGAACTTCTAGTGAGCATAATTGTGAAATTACGCCTCATTCTTTCTTTAGAATATTTGTCATGAAATTATAGCTTATTATCTTTTTAAATATTTCACTGGAAGTACCACAAGTAATGTGACTTCTATCCTTTTTTAAAAACAGGGTGAAAAGTTTCTTAAATTAAAGCTACCATCACCAAATATTGTAACCATTATCTTGTTGTTTATCGACACCTTCGCACAGATGAAAATGATGGACTATTCAATATATATTCCCCCATGGTTAGCTTGATATTATGGCATTTTCTAGAGAAATTTATAGTTCCTCCATTTGCAACCATCACTTGACATTCTGGTGCTGGGTATAGGAAACAATTCAATTCTTTGGCTACCTTACAATGAATAAAATTATGGGTACTACCTGAATCAATCAACACTATTACCTTTTTCTTCTTGATATGTCCTTCTATCTTGAGAGTTTGAGGAGTGGTAATTCCTGCCAATGCATTATACGATATGGTCGGACTCATTTCTTCTTCTTCCAGGGCTGTTTCCTAGTGTATATCCTATTCTTTTGAAGTTTCTTGTTCATTTTCTTCCTCATCTTCACAATCTATGTAAAATAATTTCTTCTCATCACTATTATGACCTTTAGCGTATTTAATATCACAATTGTAGCAAATCCCTTTTTCTATTTTTTCTCCCAATTTTTGTGGTGTCAACCTTCTAGTTTGTGAAAGTCTAGGAGTATAAACACTTCCATCTTTATAGATGTGAGTGGTAGGCTTCCTTGTTGCCATAATTTTACATTCAATTTTTCTTGCCAACCTGAATGCCTTCTCCAATGAATCAGGTTCCCAAACACGAACCTAATGTTGGATGTTATCCTTTAAAGTCCCTATGAAGACATAAATCCTCTGTTCCTTTGGAATATCAGTTCCCCTTATATTCAATTTTTGTAAGTCCTCAATGTGCTCCCCCACTGAACCCTTTCTTTTAGATTTATCAATTGGTTAAAAAATGTGTTGCTCTTTGTATCCTCATAATGTGATATCATTTCCTCCGTAAAAATTGACCTAGTGACAATTTTTTTATGGGAGAAAAGCCATCGGTACCATACAAATGTATTTTTTTCTAAATATAAAGTTGCAATGCATACCATTTGTGTGTTTTTTCACATTATTGAGATCAAAATATTGCTCCATCTGTAGTATCCACGTTATGGGATCCTTGCCATCAAACTTCCTCATATCGATCGTTGGAATATGGTTGGTCTTCCATCCATCATTATAGTTTAGGAAATCAAGATTAACATTTATTTTGTTCTCATCATGAGCTTCCTCTACTATATTTTTGCCATTAGGAAACATTTCTTGTATCAACTTTTTCAAACCTTCCATGTCTGCGTTTAGATCATTCTTCATGTTTTCGATATTAGCTTCCATGTCATCCATACTAACTTCCATGGTATTTTCCATGCCATCTATCTTAGCTTCCACAAATTTCTTCAAACCATCCATCTTAGCTTCCATGCCTTTCTTCAAAACTTTCATTTCATTTTTTGTTTCTCTTTGCAAGAGCAAAATTTGGTGCACTTGCTCTTGTAATTTTGATATCTCATGTTGCACTTCTTCGTCTTCATGAGTCATAGTAGAGCCTTATAATGGCTTAATGAGTGTTTATTTATTTTTAGGTGGAATTTTATAACCTAATACTAATATCTATTCTACAATATTCCCTTGGAATCAATTCAAATTGATTTTTCAAACAAGACTTATGAAATTCTGAAAAAAAATATGCATCTTTTTCTTGCTTTTGAGGAGCTCGATTTTGAAACTGAATTATATCTGTTATTTCAAATCTTCAATCTCTGAAATTTGGTTCTGTGGTAGCCCTCTGAATATTATTTCGAATGCCACAAGTCTGACCTGATTTTGGATTATTCAAGGTAAAGTTTTGTCCAATCTCCCACAATGACCTAATTATGGACTAGTTCCATAGAGTGAACTTGTACGGCATTCCACATGTCATTTTTTACTCCTTATGCTCTAAAATTGATAAAAAGGAAACTAAAATACATGCACTTGTGGCCAATTTTTACATAATTCCAATCCAATGCCTAGAGAGAGAGTTATGATGATTTTCCCACGGTCACCTCTTTGAGATGAAATTCGGGAGCCTGAAAAAACCCTAACTTCCACATATCATATCTCCTAAAATATTTCGAACCAAGATATAACATTTTTACATGACGTTCCTTAGGATTTCGGCTTCACGTGATAAAAATTTCAACTTCTGAACCTTCGTAGAAAACAATTTATAGCGAAAATTCCACGATGACCTTTTTGGAGCAGCGAAACCCTAGAATCCAAAGCTCTGATACCAAATTTTATGAAACCACCTCCAAAAATAGAAGAAAAGAGAGATCAAGGCCTTGTAAATAAGCCAATTCGAGGGGAAAACCTCCTTTACATTACATAAATTAACAATTCTTGGATGATACAAATGACAAAACCTCCTTCTATATATAGGATTCCATGGGGCCACAATATAATCCTAGCTAACCTAACAATAATAATGTAAGAGAACAATAATAACAAAATTGGGGTTACAGGGGTACAACAATAAAAATAATGGGGCTACACTAACAAAAATAAGGGAATACACTAGTAATATAGGGACCTAACATCGAATTTCCCCGATAAGTGTTTTTTAATATTGTAATGGTTATAAGACAAAGGCAAGAAATTTTTATCAAAGATTCTATATCGAGGTTTTCTTAGAGTAACACTTGATCAAATGTGCGATATGGAAAGTTGTGACATGGAGAGTTGCGATATTGGGAGTTGCAATAACGATTGTTGTGATATTAGGATGGATGCTTTATCAAAATATCGAAGATATTGTCAATTGGAAATTGCCGATATGAAATTGTGATACATGATGTGGTGTAACATGGGGTGTTGGCGAAAAATAAGGTCTCGCGGGCAAGACCCAGGTTCACAGGGTTGAGGCCAACAAGGGTCCGGTGTAGTCTAGTAACACGCCGACATTTTCACCCTGCTCAGGAAGAACAGAGCGTCTCACCCGAGGCGTGCCGCGACCACATGGGAAAGGGGAAGAAATCACAGACGAGGAATAAACCCGCAACCACAGAAAGAAAGAGAATCCATTACATGGACCAGAATATTCATGCAAGATCACCAATCAATTATACAGACAGTCGCAACTTAAAAATTTTAAAGCAGTGTAAACACATCATAACCCATAACTCAAAACATAGAGACAGCAATCCTTCTTTATATTATTCTTCAGCCGAGTACATGATTACATAGCTTCTTTCTCTGATAACTCATAAATCAGATACAGATGGATCTAAGAACAGAGAATAAAAAACATAGAGAGTAGAGACCAATTGCGAGAACAAGTCTGATTCCTCCACGGCTGCTTCTGCATTCAATCATCCGCAACAGCAACCGATCAACCAATCAACCAACCAACCTCTCTTCTTCAGCCGGGTGATTGCCTTTTATTCACCCGCTCGTCGCGACTGGCGGCTTCTCTGCGTCTTTGCTCTGACTTTTCCCGACTTCTCTTCTGATGTCTGCATGTTCTACTTCCTGTTTGCTGCTGTATCTCTTTCATCTGTACTTCTTTCTGTTCCATCTTCAGTTATCAAGTGCTTCCGCACCTCCTTGGTAGCTCCACAACTCCTGGTCGCGCGGTGCGGTCGCGTTAGCTATGTGTATTCCCTCCGCAACTCAAAAAGAGTCCAAGTTCAAAATTCAAAACTTAAACAAAAACAAGGGCCCCAACATGGGGATGGCCTTGAGAATTATATGCGCGGAAGAGATTTTCACGTTAGTTAAGGAATTTATATCTATCCCGCATTTATTAATCGGGGAATTCATATTGGGGTTTTCTCTTGGAGGCTTGGTATATAGAAAAGTTGTGATTATGATCATGAAAGAAACCTTTTAAGTGTGTTGTTTACATTTTGAGCCATTACTTCAACATTGAGTCCTGATAGGTTTATATCTTGTTAAAATGAACATAATGTTAAATGTCCTATTTTATTCACTAAAACATTTTCAACTAAATTTTTAAAGGGTCCCCATTATTTATTAAATATACTATTTACCATAATGGGGGGGGTTTTGAATACTACAATAGAGTGTCATCCTTGTTCTTCATGAACAACACTGGTGTGCCCCATGGTGATAAACTTGGCCTACTGTACCCTTTGTCAAGAATATCTTTCACTACAACTTTAATTCTACCAAATCAGATGTGCTCATCTTGTAAGGTGATTTTGATGTTGGAGCTATCCCAAGCACCAACTCAATAGAGAATTCTACTTCCCTGTGAGGTGTAAAATCTGAAATATCTACTAGAAACACATCGTGAAACTACTGCAAAACTACATACTCGCTCAAAACATATTTATCCTCAACCTCCTTACCTTTGGCACTAGAGATATGAACTGCAAATAGTACACACCATTTCCTACGACTGCACTTGTCCTGCATGGTTGTCACCATCCTAACTTATGTGGATTTATTTTTTCACTATAAAACTCCTTCTTCCCCATTGTCATCCAAGTACTCGATAGATTTGTCATAGCATTCTGTGTTGGTCCTGTGAATATATAACCAATCCATACCCAATGGCATATTGTATGATCCCAATGGAAATATTTTCAAGTGTGTTGTTGTAGGCATACCATTTAACTCAAATGCACAAGATCTTACCTAATGGTGAAATCTTTTCTTCATACATGTGTCCAACTACAATAACCAAGATTCTGCATGCATTTCCTTACCCAAATCACACTTATCCACAAATTTAGGACTAACATAGCTATAATTAGATCCAGGGTCAATCAAAATAGATATAAATTGATCACAAAGCTTGTCTTCCATATCAATAATAGAAGCCTCATGATCTACCTTCTTGTTGTCCACTGCTACATAAATATGAGGAATGATCTTCCCAACATCCCTAATAGTCTGCACCTCTTGTGCATTGTATATATTAGGCCTATCACCTTGATTTTGGTGACACTATCTCTTAAGGTGCTCCTCAATGCATGTCAAGCACTCCAATCATCCCGTACCATTACCTCCATGTTTCTGTTGTTGCCTAAGTGTATGTCCTCCTACATTAAACTTCTTTTTCGGTACCACATTTTCTTTCTCTTTTATATTATAAGGCCTTGTCATTTTTGGTTGCCATTTACCTTTAACTTTGTCCTTCCCTTTCCATCCTTGCTGAGATTAATTCTTGTGCTTTGAATTTTCATAACAATGCCTTAGCTTCCTAATGAATTCCTCAAGTGTATGAGGCTCTTCGTACCCAATCCGATCTCTGAATGTTAATGGAAAACCACTGAAAAATCACTAAAATTTAGCCTTCTCATCCTAAAGATATGGTACATACCTCAATAGCTCCAAGAATTTTGTTGTATAATCCTACCTTATTATTGATGGCATATTCAACTCATAAAATTCTTTGGCCTTCTTGTCGCAGTACCTTTCTGAAAAGTATTTCTTCCTAAAAAGTATTTTGAACTCATGCCAACTCAATTCATCTATATTGATGTGTCTAGCTCACTTCATATATTCCCACAAATTTTATGATTTACCTCTAAGGCTGAAGATAGAAATCATGGCCTTCTATAATGTTCCCAATTTTTAGCCTCAAGCTAAAAGGAACATTATAGTTAGCATCTTTTTATTTTGTTAAATAAAATGGGTAAGGAGACCCCTTAACCCCTTTCGATGAATAAATAGCACTCCTTGTGTGAAAGGAGGAATAATAAAGCAGCTGAATTGAGCACCACATGCTGTGAACAGGATTGGATCATGCTTTATCTAGTCATTTTGACCAAGTGAACTAAAACTGTCTAGATGCATTGAACATACTTGGACATCGCAGTTTTAGTGGAGGCTCCACTTGCTTGAGCTAGGTGGCAAGTGTGAATGGGACCCATGGTGAGAGGAGTTCATTTGCTTTATAAGGAGGAGATGGCAGCCCATTTTCATTATGCGTTAGCTTATTATTTTCTTAGGGTATGAAAATACTTGCATCCCCAGGCTGTTTAGCAGGATTGTAGAAATCTTAAACACAAGGGTGTTGCCAGTCGGGAATCCCTACCTCATCCTCAAGGAAGGAGAGGGTTTTAGCTACATTTCCTCATTCTGGAATTTTTCGAAGCTTATCTCTTCAGCTACAACATTATTCTGTTGGGCAAAAAACTTTGAGTTGTTGGGTGCAACAACAGAGGAACTCACAAAGCCATCCTTTGGCTTTTTCTTCAGTGGAGATCTTACATATTCTTTGGAGGAGAAGCAGAGGAGATTCCCGGGCATCATTTCAGATATTTGGCACCATGCCAATCATTCACCATCTCTCATAGCACATTCTAGGGAAAAAACTACGTTATTTATGTAGGTAGTTGCTAGGAAAGCCATTGGAGCTTGTCAGGAGGAGTTTTTTTGAGTGAAAGGGATCAGCCCTTTGCTTGAGAAAATTATCAGAGGAGGGCATGAGTATTTTAGATCTACCATAGCCTCATTATCATTTTGATTTAGTTGCAGTGACAAGTTATTTGTCACATTTTACATTTTCCAACATTTCTAGCAATCTCTCCTAGATTGGCTAGAAATCTTGTATTGGAGCCCATTCTTCTCTTATTGGGAATTTATTTATATATTTAAGCCATATTTAATGTATATTTCTCTATTGCAGTAGCTACCATAATATAGATAGCGTTGTCACTTCTCTTTGGCATTTTGTGCAGCTATAGCAACTCATGTATTTCATAGTTTGATCATTGGAGATTGATTTTGGTAGCTTGAGTGGCTTGTCCCTCAAGATATTTCTATATATTGTAGCTGATATATTAATAAACATGATGGCTGTATTATATTTCATCTTATGTTGCATTCAAAATTGTATATTTTAATGGTCATGTTCATATATTGTTGTAAGCTCTCTCTTTGAGCATTCTTTGAGGGATATAGTTTGGGGAGATCTGAATAACCTAGCTAGAGCCATTTATTTGGGCTCAAATTCTCGAAGAGAAGTTTTTATTGTACTAACAAAAGGATCCAAGACCCCTTTCATCTTATTTTTACAATGACTTCCTTATACAACGTCCTTGAGGACCATTTTGCAGAAATCCCCGAAAAAGGAATATTACACCTTCATGTTATCTGAGTACACATGCAACTCAAATAACTTCTTCATCCCAAGTATACAAGATTCTACATCTTCTGGTTTCTTCAAGGCCCCATAAAAAATATGTGGCTTTGTGTTCTTAAATTCATTCTGTATGTATCCCCTGTCACTCCTCCTGCAATGATTATACCGATGAATATCATGATGTCTATCCAAACCAGAATTAGGATGGTACCTGTACTCATCACACCTCCTATCCAGAATATCCAACAATCATCCATCTCTCACTCTATCTTCTCTATCTGACCTGTGTCTACTAGGATACCTACTACTATATGCCCCATTAATTATTTCCTCTTGTCCATAACTGATCTGAAGTGGCCCTTGCTTCTGCAAATCTGACAAGCTCTAAAGAATTATTTCATTCACCTATACTTGTTTCTCTTGTGCATGTATGAGTCTTTCATTTTCTTCCTTAAAACTCATTATATCTTCCTTTAGGCTTCTTAATGTGTCTGCCAAATCAGAAGAGTGCCCACAAGGTTGCTCATATGACTCATAAGGAGAGTACTTATCATCTACCATTTTTGGCTCATTTGGGCTTGACCCAGTGATCTAAATATGGGTGGATAACTTGAAATTAATATGCGCAAGCACCTCCCACTCATTTAAACAAATAAATGATCGTGCTTCTACATGATTGTGCAGAATTTTATACTTGAAACATGTGTATGTTTTTTAGCTGTTTAAGTGCTTTAAGAACATTTTTTTTTTGTTGATATTAAACTTGTTCAACAACCATATAATGAAGCAAATAAGCATCAACACATAACAAAAAATTTAATAAAGGATTTCACCTTAATATTGTTGGATACGTCTCTTTGAGCCTATGTCAACTGACTTAGCCCTTTGGGATTAGTATGGAAAATTTATTTTACAAGTTAAAAACTCAACTCCAATGGTTATATGAACTGAACCAATGGGCTTAGAATACCATTATATCCCTGGAATGGCTAAAATCTCTCTGAAGATGAACCTCGACTCCCTTAGACTTGACTCCTTGAGTCGGTGCCCTTCAGCTTCCCTGAGCTTCTTTGTGGCATTAACTCCCTCAGAATCCATTTTATTTCCCTTAAACCTTTTCTATTGTCTCTAGCATATATCAAACACCAAAAATAGGCTATTCATTTGCTCCAAATGAGCACTTTCGCCCCAATCTAGGCCTCCATTCACTGATGGCTCTAGGCTGCCCAAAAATTCCTTGTGGCTCTTTGACCTTCAGAAGTCTTCAAATGGCTCTGAAAATTATTTCATTGGATTCAAATGTCAAAATTAGTGAGAATAGACTATTCAATTTCATAAATTGACCTCTAGCTTCTCTGGTTACGCCTCCAACACCTAACAGTACCCCCTGGCTCTAGAGTCATTGAAAAATTATTTGAGGCATCTCAGCTTTTAGAAGCCATTAAAAGCTTTTGAAAACTCCATCAATGGATTTAGAAATATCAAAACAGTCATAAATGACAATTGGTTTGTTGAGAATGGATACTAGCTGCCCTAGATAGGCCTCATTCTCCTGCTGGCACTTGCTCGCCCTAGTGGCCATTGGAACTTCTCTGAGGCATCTCAGCCTTCAAAATTCCTATACAATCTCTATAAACCATACCATTAGTTCTATAATTTCTGAAACATCCAAAATTGACTATTGGATTGTTGAGAAAGGCCTCTAGCTGCACTGGCTAGGCCTCAAACTACTGCTCGCCCATGGTGGCCCTAGTGGCCCCTTGAAATTATCTGAAGAAACAGTCTCCTCAAAAGTCCTTTGATGGATTTGAAAACCTCACCAATGAGTCTGGAATGTCTATGATAGTCGAAATTGACTATTCACACTCTCAGAATGATCAAATCTAGCTCAAGATAGAGCCCTAAACTGATTTTTCCCAGTGTCCCCTAAAAATCCTCCACCAAAAATGGTGAACTGCACTTAACTGTAGTTAAAAATGGCCAAAATCCAAAAAATTAGGGGCATGCTCCACATGTTTAGCCAGCACAAACTGCGATATTGAATTCTAGGTTGGTGGTTGGACACATGTCCTTCCAAACCCCAAGGTCATGGTGACTGTTGGCGGAAACTCCATATAAACTCGAGTTGAAGCCCTTTAAACTAGAGTCAACACACGAATTAATGCTAACCATGTGGAAAAGTTAAATGTGATGGTTTTCATGTGATAAGGTTTTAATTAAAATTTTTGAAGACCCAGGATGATAAGCGGATAGTGTTAGCCCTTGGCTATGGGGTCATGACCATATGGGGAGGGGTTGGCCCCTCCGCTCCCCCAAACTGGAAATAGTTAAACGTTAAATATATTTCGTGGGCTCATCCGTTAAGATCCAATGGTAGCCTAGGCATTAAGGCAGTGCACATGCAGGCAAGTGGTCTTGGGGTTGACTCCGGTGGAGTCCGACCAAAATTTTGTCACACCAAACCTGGGCCACGTGGTGGCCTCCGGGCCTGCCATGTGGCAGCCTCTAATAGGCTCATTAAAACCATGTACAATGCAACTTCAAATTACATGCTAACACTTGTCAACATCCGGTTGGCCCAGAAGGAATATTTTAGGGAATATTCCAAGGAATATTCTAAGGAATATTCTAGGAATATTCCCTAGAATATTCTCTTTTTTTGAATATTCAAAACCAAATCAAACTTGGTCAAAGACCAAAAATTTTAGTTTACTTGAATTTTCAAATAGCGATAAATTCTTCATACGGTGTCCAGTTTTCAAACTGTTTGCAGTGCCAGAATCAAGAATATGAGATCTATCTGGTCGCTCAGGTTCGTCACACTTCCAAACACTTTGAAATTTGAGATATCACTTAGGTCCTTGATCCAAATCTGATCACCCAGGTTCAACTTGTAATTTGAACCAACAAAACCCCAGACACCGGACCTTTCGGCAACAACCTACAAGGAGATCACAGTATCAGCCAAGGTGACTATACGTGATTGTAGAACTAGGTTTTTGCAGCCTTGAGGGACTACGCGACATGGATTTACTTCACTATTTTACACTTAAACAATCATATAACATCTATATTATTACTATGCAGTTATGTATTAACCAATTACTTCACATCATTCAAATAAACATAAACACATTACATAGTAAGATAAAATGACTATCATATCATTCGATTGCAACCATAAATAGATGAAATCAACACATAAAACACAGAATATGCCCAAACTTCTTCTTCTTTATTAAATATGGATTTTTTCAATGCATACAACTTCTTTGACCTGCACACACAGCTGCAAGTGGTCTGTGCACAAAACTGCAGACTCTTCCAAGGCCTTTATGCACTCAACTGTAGATTCTTCCTTTAAGGCCCAAATATACTAAAGAAAAAGATTAAATTTTTTTTTCACATAAGACATGCATGTTATTACTTCGACACAAAATTACATTTCCTTATATAGATTTATATCAATAAAAAACCATGGTCGATATACCATGGGCTCTGAAAAAACAACTAGATAAAACCTAAAACCCGTTACAAGATGAGGGGCTTTGACCCACCCTGAAGCCCCTAAACACCATGTGGTATATCCATATTCTCATTACCGTGCACTACTCTCCTCGAATTGTGGAGTCTCTGACAAAAAAATGGACCAAGTTGGGCTGGGCCCAACAAGCCCCCAACACTCACATGTGACTCATCCCGAGTCATTCGGCTAGTACGCCTCGAACCTTATCTGAAATGCTTGTGTAGGAGGAATTATGCTACTAAAGTATTTCCGTTGCCTGCTTTTCCTTGTTGCGCACTTTCTCTAGTAGTGCCTCTTTTGTTGGTATGACTGTCTTCTGTAGCACTTCTTGCTATCTCTACCGCATCTCCTTAAGTTTTTCGTCCACTATCTGTGAAATCTAGAGGGCCTCATCCTTCCATGGTTGAGTCCTTTGTGATCCGAGTGAGCCTTTGCGTGACTACTAAGGTCCTTGCAGTTTCCTGGATTTCATCCAACTGCTTCTACTTTTTCTATATCTCATCTTCGATTCTATGAATTTTTGGATCCTCCTGTAGTGAGGTCCAAATTTTCATGGTGTCATCCAATAATTTTCCTCACTACTAAGTCGATGATGCCTTTCAGTGTGGTTTTTAGGTCTGATTCCCTCTTCTCTTTGACTTCTAGTGGCGTGGATTGCTGCAACCTCATTTGTAGCTCAACAATATTGACCTCACATTTGAACTTCAACTTCTCAGTGTTTTCCTTTGAATCCTTGATTTTGATAGAGTGATTTGTAACATTTTCTACTGGTGGCTCTTCTGTGCGAACTTGGATGTCTCGAAATTCAGTGCAAGTTTTTCCTATGGCTACTTCAACTGTTGTTGTGCGGCTGATACATCTCGTCTTTTTCCTTGAGCACCCAATCAAGCTCCATCATCATTGTAGTTATTTCCTCATGCACCTATATTTTTGACTGCAAGATCCTTTGTTATTTCCCTTTTAATTCTTCTACGATGCCCTGGTGGCACTTGTGAAATTTTTTAGTGGGTAGTGGTGATGTTCATGTTGACATTTTCCCATCCTTTCACACACTCTCTATCTTCAACAGCTTCAAATTGTAGCACTCCTCCTGGTAGTTGAAAAATTATCAAACCAAATTGTGTCTCTATTGGCATTCTGGCTGCGCTGATTGACTTGTCTATGCTTGTTAGCGGGATGGCCTCTATTTTTGTCTCATTTTTTGCACCATAACATTTAATTCTTCCATTCACTCTTTGACATCGGTTAGGAGCGTGGTCCAATTACTTCACATCATTCAAATAAACATAAACACATTACAGGATAAGATAAATTGTGCTATCCGTTACTATGAATCTTAATTGCAAGTGTACGAAAAAAAACCACTTTAGCTGTGCATAACAAACAACCCTAACAACAAATATGGCTGCCAATATCTTTAGATATGCAGTTAGGTGATCAAGATAAACTCTGCGAAAATATATATCTATGCATCAAAAGACATTAAGCAGTAGATAAAAAACAAGATTTACTCCATGCATCCAATAGACAAGACAAGAATATGTTGAATGAATTTTGTATTAAGGGCACTTGGGAGGAAAACATAGAAGGATGTTATCAGTTCTCCTCAATGGGATGAGTTCTTGTAAGTCCTCAACACTTCAAATCTAAAATTCCTCTCGATGGTGTAGAAAACCCAGACAAAAATGGAACTCAAAGGGAGCTCACAAGAAAAAAGATGGAAAAATATGACAATGATGGTGGATCAAAGTCAGACCAAAAGTATAGATCCATAGTGATCTTTGGGCAACAAAAGGTGGTGAATGAAAGGAAAAACCATTCTATTTATAACAAAATATTGAGTTAGTCTAGATATTGGTGCATAGTTAAAATATTATTAACCAATTCTAGATCCAACTTTTATGGAATATTCTATTATATTTGTTGGAGGGAAAAATAATTTGACTTAGGACAAATCCCTTTATTTGTAAATAATAAATAAATAAATGATTTATTTATCATTTTAAGGATATGGTTGAGTAATAATCAAATAAATAGTGATTTATTTAATTATTAATGAATTATTTAGACAAATTTAACAAGGAATATTATTTAAATAAGGTTTAAATAATTATTCCTAGAAAATAATAAGATGAATAATAATTTATCTAATTAATTTTATTGTTTTGGGTTAAATATGACTAGGAATATTAATTAAACTATTGTTTAACTAATTATTCCTCGAGGAAAATCAAACAAATGTAGATTTATTTAATATTTCCTCATGGGGTTTCCCGTTTAGACCATAAACAACTTAATAAAGGTGGCTTACTAAGTTATTTTTCATAGTGAAAGCAATTTAACTTAGGATAAAATTGGTCTTACATGGTTTACTTAGGTCCATCTAATAGTAACAGGTTAGATGACCAAAAAATGGTGTAACACTATCATATCATTCAATTGCAACCATAAACATATGAAAGCAACACATAAAAAACATAATATTTTGAAAATTATTCTTCTTTATTAAATATGGATTTTTTCAATGTATACAACTTCTTTGATCTGTGCACACAACTGCAGGTGGTCTGCGCACAAAGCAGCGGACTCTTCCAAGGTCTTCACACACTCATTTGTGGAGCCTTCCTTTAAGGCCCAAACAAGCTAAAGACAAATATTACAACAATTTGTGCTCATCAACCGTGCATGTTATTAATTCAACACAACATTGCATTTCCTTATATAGCTTTACATCATTACAAAACCATGGTCCATATACCATGGGATTTGACAAAACAACTAGCTAAAACCCGAACCCCATTACAAAATGAGGTGCTTTGACCCACCTTGAAGACCTAAACACCGTGTTGTAGATCTATCTTCGTGGTACCACGTACTATTCTCATCGAACTGCAGAGTCTTTGACCAAAAAATGGACCAAGTTTGGTTGCGCCCAACAACCATGTTTCTATTCATTCTGATATTTCTCCCACAAGGCACAATATGTCATCTAACCAAATAATAATAAACCAACATACCTTAGTGTAATTTGGGGAGGATACATCCTACAATATCAACCAATCAATGTAATACATGTGTATATAATCATAGCAGCATATAAACTAATAAAACATGGTATATTAACACATAATCATCATTCTAGTTGGATTTTAGTCATCAATGCATGCCAATACCAAATCCACAACATGACCTAATGCATAACCATACCGATGCAACTTGACTACACACCATCACAAGCACGAACCATACAAAAGCATAAGCAACATGTAACCAAGCATGAATTACCATTGCTTCAACATATGACATCACACAAGTAAGAATCCATGGAAAACACACAAGAATGACCAATATGTGACCTAGCATAAACAATAAATGCATATAAAACATGTAACAATATGTAAGAAAGTGTGCACACACAATACACAAGCATAAGCAACACATAATCAGTCTTATACACATGACAAAATGTTGAAAACAACACCATCAGTCCTTCCATGGCAACACCACTGCCAACATGGACAATACAACAAGAATGCAACAAACACATACACCATAGGTATGAGAAACACATATGAAATCAATATAAAATCATGACCAACACACCATCCATCTAGTCGAAGGGTTTAACCATACTCTGATACCACTCTGCAACACCCCCTTCCCACATCTACCCAAGCAATTGGCCAGTTGGGGTAAATATGTGAGGAGAGGATACTATAATGAAATGCAACCTCCTATGTGACCTTAAGGAAGTGGAACCGACAGAAACATAACATACAAACATTATACAACAACAACAACACCCCCAGGAGGTATCCCAACCTTTCAGGCCTTTTACCCCTAGGTCACACTTCCATTTTTACCTCTTTGAGAATTAGTCGTAGGAATAACACTACATGCCAATGGCCAGGAGGCTATAGTCACAGGCATAAAATTGCATGCCATCTGCCAGGGACCCAAAAAATTAGTTTTGTGCCTACATCCTTGGGATTTGAGCCACCTTTTAAGGCCCATAACCAAGTGCTATGCCCAAAACTTCATGAAAAATTCAAAGATGATAAATAACAATAGGAAAATGATAAGGAAGCAATCACATCATTAAGAACTCATCTGGACCCATCCTATCCATGAAAGGAATTTTGTCAAACATGTCACAAACATTGAATCTACAAGTGTAAACAACAAAAAAGAGCAAATTGGTCTCACACTTACTTGAGAATCACTAAGACTCATTTCTCCCCTACATCATTACCTTCCATAAAATCTATTTTTCCATGGATACATTGTTCATTCATTTACAAGTAAAAACATGGATAAAGCCATACATCATCACTAATAAAATGCATTCTTATAAATGACATATTAACAAAAGAAACATCATGGGTACAACAACAATATAATACACATATTAACCAGTGTAATTATACATTAAATACCAAAGGAATGAGCTTATCATTAATGAGTGTAAAAACCAACCAGAGATGGGACTTATATGTTCCACCTGACCATAGATTGGTTCAGCCAAATCTCTCTTCACCCAATCACCATTGTTCCATATTCCAAGCATGAATGTGGGAATCAGACCGAAAGAACCAACTAGGGAATACCGAGGCTAAACCACCTCACCCTCATCAAATAGAAATCATCCTTTACCGTGATCTAAACCTGATCACTAGGACAACACAAGAATTGATATCATTAGATTCTCTTTGCTTAAACCATGAGGAATTTTCCTGTCTCCTAGTCTCTTAGGATTTACCGCAAACCACAGTATGAATCAGGGGTCACTAGGCCCTAAATCGAGACATTCTATCTAGGATTTAACATATATCCCAAACCTGGGATTCCTAGGCCTGAATGGAGAGGAAACCACCTCTCAGGCTTTACTGCAATCCAAACCCATATTACTTGGCCCTAAACTGAGGAAAAAAATTAACTGCTACCATAATCATTTGAAGATCAACCTCAATCAACTTCAAATCCATTCGAAAATCTAGCTAAACCAAACATGAGAACTCCACAACACCATGGATTTCCCAAAATGACAAGGCTAGGCTATGAACACTCTCACACCTAGAAAATACCCATACCCAGACAAAAAATAACCACATGAAATACCGTGCATTCCAAATCTAGCAAGGAAATCATACATGCAAATCAATACCTGAAAAGAATTATGCTAAAGCTAATTGATTCCTTCTCCTCTTTACTTGCTTCCTCCTTCTTCTTGCTTTCTTTCCTTTCTTTCTCCAATGCCAAATAGCTCCAAAAAAATTCAAAGTTTCCAAGAGTGAGAGAGAGAGAGAAAGAGAGAGAATAATGAGAGAGCTCCAAAAATGCACTGACAAAAGGTACCAACTAATCCTTAGAACCATTTTTATAGAAAAGGTCTTTATTTTCTTCATTTTCCATTATTTTCCTTCATTTTCCTCCTCACATGCAACCTATGATGTTTCATCTCCCTTGTCTCCTCATTTCTATTATTTTCATAAATAAATGTGAAAAATATGACATTTTTCCTCTCCAAATCCTTTACGTTTTCCTTTGTTAATTTCCTTAGCCATATTAAACCAAATTAACACCCACTAGGATGTTTTTCCCAATAGTAAGCTTGGAATAAGTGTCCCATCAACTACAGTTATTATTTTTAACTTTATTACATGGAATTTTCACCAGGTCCATTACACAACTGTCAAAATTTGTGGTCAACTTTCAAAAAATATATTCAACCATTGGAATTTGTTGTTAACCATCACCTTAAATCATAGGTCTCGACTGCATGGAGCAAGTTCTCCTGCATGCGGCGAAAGCATTTTGGACACACTGAGAGGCTTTTATGTTTGTGGCTACGACAGAAATGTTTTGGTGAAAACGCTATTGTTGTGAACCAAAAAAACTCATCCACATGTGTGAGCTTCAAAATTTGCAATCTTGGACCCATATGAACCAATCTCCACGAGCCAACTTTAGACCTATCTGAGCCAAACCAAATAACAGAGAAGAAAAAAAAATTTCTTGATGATGACCTCAAAATGAGGGTCACTTGACTTGTATTTATAGCTATCCAAGGGTGTCCACTTTCATTTTGGGCCAACCTGTATTTTTTTTACATGTGGGTTTTCATATTAAAAATATATTTTTCCTCAACCAAATTAAATTCTTCAAAGGTCTAGGAGGGGTATTTCTTGATGAGGAAGATTTTCAAAGCAGGGAATTTTTCGTTGAGCTGCCATATTAACACTTTCTCTCAGCTAGGGAGAAATTACCGAATAAAACATACATTCCATCACAAATATCTTGTCAATATATGTCTTATTTGCACATATTTTCTCATCACTGCTCATCCCTGCTCATTTCTTATCATCTCTGCTCATATTTTCTCATATTTTCTTATCTCTGCTCATCTCTACTCATATGTTGAACACTCTCAAATATAAAATAATAGTAATATGACATCTGAGGGGAGCCCACAGTACCACCATCTACCCACCGGGAAGCCACTGCCACCACCTAGAATCATTTCCAATGGGGAACCCAATGCTACTACTCGAGAGTCTTTTCCAGAAGGGATCCAATGTTACAACCCATGAACCTATGCCAGTGGGGAGATAATGCTACACTCTAGGAACCTCGTCATTGAGGAGCCAATGCTACTACCCATAATCCAATGACAATGAGAAAGCTCCTATGGGACACTGTCACCTCATGTATATGACAATGGTTAAGGTCCTATGGAAAACTCTCCCCCCAAGTCATCTCATTATGGGGAGCATCCATATACCACCCTATATCAAGAAATAGGTGATATACCACTTAAAAATAAAGGATCACAACCATCCCATTGTGTGATGAATGCTAGCGATAGCACTTACTATACGAGGTAAGGATCACAACCATCCTATTGTCAACTAATCTTCCCAGCAATGAAACTTAAGAGTCATGTCGTAGAACACCTACATCTCTAGCTTGATTGGGATGAAATTTATCATAAATGGTAAGGATCACACCTAACTCATGAAACCAACACCCATTGGCCACATGGGTGTGAAATACATATGCCAACTAGTGTATACTATGCATAAACTAAGATAGGGGGGGATACCTGACTTGTTGAAATGGACAAGGATCACACACATTCTATGAGTGAAAAATAGGGGAGATATCATATTTTCCATAGATCCCATTAATCCCAGGAGTTGTACGAATCAATTCATCACCTTGGGAGCTCAAACATGGGGAAGAGCTAGCTCAGCTTCCTCAATCATCCCAAACCCTTACTCGAGATGGTCACATCTATTAATCCATGTTTCTCTTTGTTAATCAAAACATATCAACATGCGCATGTCCAATACCAGCTTAAAAAATTCACTGAAGAGTTCAAGCATACTATATGTAGTTCTTTGAAGCAACAACCCTCTATTTTACTATTCATATGGAACATCAAATCAAATATTACATTATATAAAATAAAGTTCATAAAAGGATACCTTATTCATCTTCCCTCTCACGGAGGAAGCAACCGCAAGCATAAGCTTGTCTCATACAACAACATTGTCTCAATCTATGAAGATATCTCTATACCAACTATATACAATATTCTTGACCAATCAGATCCCATTCTTGTTCTTTCAATATATCATTGTCATATCTAGAGCTTGCTGAAAAAACAATACAAAGAGATTCATTAACCAAACTGCCTCCCAAATAACCATTCTATCAAAAATGTACTCAACCTCGGTCGTGCTTAAAGCTACAGATTTCTTTTTCCTTCTCATCCAAGATATCATGGAAGATACCAAGCTAAAGAAGCACTAAGATGTGCTCTTCTTATCAATAACGTTTCCAGCCTAGTGAGCATCGGTGCAGCCATGCAATCCTACATTTACTATAGTATATATTAGACCAAGATAGATTGTCCAACGTATATTGTTTCAAAATTTTCTCGACAAAAAAACAATTTGTATGAATCTACTCAAACATGAATTGACTCATTATGTTTATTTTAAAGAAAATATCCATATGGGTGTTCACAAAGAACATCAATGCCTCAATCAATTGTTTCTACTGAGATCCAACAACATTTCTTCATAATTTCTTGAAATTCAATTTCATTGGGGTGTCCAAGTATTTACATTCCCACTTTCCAAATCTATTCACCCTGCTTCACGACATATTTTCCTTTCCAAAACTTCTAATCCCAAAAAGTAGTGCATCATGCTAAGATCCTTAATCTTGAACTCGAATGTCAACTCCCTCTTACTTTGATCATCAAGGATCATTATCTGTCAAGAATAGATCGTCAACATATAAAACCAAAATCAAAGGCATACCTTGGATCACTTTGAATTAGATGTTCATACCGGCAAGACTTCCAAGCTTCACTAGGTAGTTTTCAATGCAGACATTTTAGGCTTGGGGAGATTGCTTCGAACCATACAAAGATTTTTGCAACCATAAAATTAACCAAACTAGTATATCCAGCTTGAAACAAATCAATGTTGTGTAATGAAATTAACCAAACCTTATTGTCATGTCAAAAAAATTAATTTACCAAGCGATATAAAAATTCATCAAGCCATCCTTATGATCATAATATGAAATATTTTTGTTACTAAATGTAGATGAATACACCAAGGACAAGTCATATAAGTTTTTTCCATCCATTTATTATGAGATTTCTGCAATAGCTATAATAAAAACATTGCATACTACAGACCCCTGCAAACACAAGATAAGTTAGAACATTTACAGTCTTTGTAACTAGTTAAACATTACTTCTATCTCACAGTTCCTTAAAATTCCCTACTCATGGAACTCTCTGTCATCTGTTTCATGTCTATAGGTATTTCATACTTTTGGTGTGCTCCTAGTTTTGTGCATAGGATTTTTAGTTTTTTTATCCTATAGGCTCAACTGTGCCCATAGGCCTTATTTAGTGCAGATGGGAGGCCTATAGCTGCATCTTTAAGCCTTTCTCCCAATAGATAGGGATTTTACTAGGAGAAACCCTTTCTTCTCTAATCAGAAAATTATAAAAAATAACAACATCAGATGATCATTTATTCATGTCCAGAAACCTTGCTTCAACAATCAAGAATATTCTATTCATTTAAATAATAATAGGTGTTGGGATCTTATGGAGGGTTTCTCCCTCTAAATAAAAATCCTTCTTCAATAATTAACATATCTATCATAATATCGTTATACATCAGCAAATCTCTCAGATCAATAAATCAAAATATATCAAGTTCATAGGCATATATCACAACAAATCGACATAAACTACTTCATGTTGAAGATGTGATCCCCATGAAGAAAGAAACATGGAAAGACTCTGCGGATCGAGGAGCGCAACACGAGACACATAGTCTAGTTTTAGCCATAGGGGCTTTCGGGTGGGTCAAAGCCCCTTATTATGTAATGGGATGTGATATTTTGTGATCGTTGAAATCTGCCCATGGTTTTGGACCATGGTATTGTAAATTCCAAATATATAAGGATTCTAGATAGAATTCATAGGCATTCAAGTAGAAGTTGGTGAAATGAATTTGGATGTAAGACTGTTTTGAGTCAAATTCTGTGTTTTGGGTTAGGGAAAAGGCTCTTGCAGCTGTGTGCACAGATACCTTAGTAAGTCTGCAGTTGTGTGTGCAGACCCCTGCAGTTGTGAGCACAGGGTGAACTGAATGTATGAGAAATATATGGGTATTAATGAAATAATTGTTGAGAAGCTCTGAGTTATATTGATGTGTTTACGTTTTTCTTACTTTTTATGAATGTTTATGCTAAATGAGGGTTTTGATTTGTAATTTAATAGCGCATTCTATTTTATGGTTATTTTCTTTTTTTAATGCATGACTAAGTAAGATCGCACAGTCTATAGTAAGTTCAATAGATATGTTGAAAAATGCCTATAGTATTGATATATCTGATTTACAAAGAGTTGATAAGAAGGAAAATCCATAAAGCTACAATCCTCTATCTACCTGGATGAAAAAATCTGGTTCTAACATCCCCTTATATTTCTCGAGCGAGACTTTAGTCTGCGCAAATAAATCGTTACCAAAAGGGTCAGTAATAGTGGGTTTTGTTGGACTATGCAGTCACTTTGAACCTAGGTCTAGGTCCCATCAAGCCAACAAATGGTTTTGTTTCCAGGATCGGGATCTGACTGAGGGATAGCTAGATGTGGAATCCATCTAAGAAAGATATCAAAGATTAGGTAAGTCTGAAAGAACGTGAGTTCGTTGTGCAAGAAAATAGAAACCCGCACATCTCTACTCAACATTGGTTATAGAAGTATATCTATATATATCAGTACAAGATATTTTTTGTGTCATTTTCTAGTGATTTGTACGAGTGTATCTCAAGAATAGATGTTCAGAGGGGTCAGTTAAATAATAATATCACTACGTGGACCCAAAATCTGATTGAGAAGCAGAAAAATACTGATAACAAGATCACGAGAGTTGTTGAGTATTAGATAGACAGTATCCTTGGAGGGTTTATCGTTGAATTCACAATCAAGACTTCTGTGTATTATAGCGAAGCAGAGAATAAGTTATTCACATGCGTTAGAGCTAAGTACCCAAATTCACTGAAGTTCTGGATTAAAATGCTATTGTGTGAAAAGGGTGTACTACGAATGCACTCAGATTGATGTGTAAAGAATGAGAACCTGGTGCTATGTGAAGCAGAAATTTTTTTAGGACCAGTTGGGGAACGTACGTTGAAAGGGAATATAGTTCATTATTTGGGTCTGGAGAAAGAGAAAACAACCTCACTACCTTATGTTACACAGTAATTTTTCGCCGTCTCTGCAATTCCTCGTCTCGCACATTGGAGGGCCTTCTTCGTGACCTGTGAGCAATGACATAACCTAAAACCACTTTCATGGCATCCCCATTGACAAGGAAGATCATTCCTCTGAAGATAGTTTCCTTTTAAAAACCCTAAAAATTGATCTTTTGGACTTGGCGCGACTAGCCAATTCAGCACTCATGCCAATGGGGAAAATGCACCAGATAAGGCACGCCAACTGGTGCTCTGTCCCAGTGTCTTGCCCATGCCAAGCTTAATAAGGATTGTTTTTTAAATATAAATGGTGGAAGTTTGATTCCAACAAACTCCTAAACAAGTCTCTAAAATGAGTTGGGAGGTTTGGCTCCGGATGTCCATGTATGAGAGGTGGTTTTCCACCTATCATGGAAGCTTCCTTGAGGATAGGGCCAATCCCACAATTGTAGGGATCCCAACTTCCCTTCCACCATATATATAAGCTTGTCATTTTCCCTTAGCAAGCTAGAAGAAAGAGTTGAATCTATAGCAAGGAGACTATCGCCAGACAGCCTTTGAGAGCCAAGCCAAAGAGAGAGAGCTTTGTCCCATTTCTAACGAGCTTCATTGAGACGTGCTCCATTGTCAGCCCCGCCGAAGGAAGATCCAGCATCAAAGCTTTCGGTTGTATCTTTCCTTTGTTATTATTAATAATAAGCGACTTTGATTATGGTTTCATTCGTGTGTCTTTGTCTTTGATGCAATGAATTACATCCTCTCTGACTGATGTATGGTTACAAGATTTATATTCTATGCTGTATATCATTGTATTTATTCACATGTGTGCAGGTGTTCGGATGTGCTAAGCGAAAGGATCGTGATCTGCGAAAGCAGAGGACGGGAAGCATCATCCTTTCTTTGACGACCATTGCATAGGACCTGAGGTAGGCAACTCATTATGTTTTGTCATTTTTGTAACTAGAGACCTGCGTCACTACGTGACTGATTGTTGCTAGACTCGATCTGGGCTAGTAGGGATTTCCTCTGTCCGTAGAGGGGATTTACCTCTCCAAAAAACTGGCAACTCCACTGGGGATCTGATTGGAGTTTTTCTTGTCTCTTTTGATTGATTTTGGCTTCTGTCTACTTGATTTTCTCTTCTGGTTTGTCTCCTTCTGGTATAAAACCTTTGTTCATCCCCCACCATACCTGATCTACTCTCTTCTTGCTCTTTTTAATTATTGTCCTTAGTAAACTCGATTGGCACGCTTTTTAGCCTGACAGTCACACCAGCTGGCACTTTTTGCTAGTTAGGCCCCCACGCCAACCCTATTTTGGTGCAAGGTATAGCCAATCAGTCGCGCCAACCCTGTTTGGTGCTAGGGTTTACTTTTTTTTGAGCCCTCTGAGTCTGATTTTTGGTTTTGGTGTCATTTTTTCGACTGCCTGAGTGCCTTGAAGTCCTGGTTGACTGTGTTTGACCTCTATCCTCCAGTTTTTTTCCCTCTACCTTCAGTTTTACATTCTAGCCCTAGGGCATCTAGGTGCTATTGTGTGTTGAGCCTCTCGTAGTAGTTTCTGGTTTTTTCTTGTTTAGTCAACTTTGTTTTCACTTCCTTGCATTCGTTTGGTTGGTTCCCATTGTTTCATTGCTGCATTTGAGTGATTTCTCTCTTTTTTGTTCAAGTTTCGCTTCATCTCATTTCGAGCCTAGATCACACGGTTTGTATGAGTCTTTTGGGATTCCTCTTTGACTTGAGGAATTTCTCTATCAGTTTGAGCTCCGATTGTGTGTTTTGCATTGAGTGAACTTGCTTGTTTCTACTCTTTCACTATCATTTCTCAAATTGGTCTCTTTATTAATTTTTCATTTTGTTTGGTGCATTTTGCTCTAAAACATTGAAAACACAAAAAAACAAATCTCTTTGCTTTTGGTTAGTTAGTGAAAATTGAAAAAATTTCTGCATTATTACTATTATATAACTCTAAAGGAAAAGCTTTTAGTTTCATTAGCGTGCATTAGAGACAGTAGTGGTTGTTTTGTGATCATTTTGTTATTGTTTTAAAATCTCTTAACCTTCCCGTAGTTAGCTATTCATCGAACAAAGTGATATATTGTGGCATGTAGTGTGCATTTAGAGGATTTTTGAGACACAACATTTGGTAGGGCTTGAAATTGAGACATAATTGAAGATCAACTCTAAAATTTATTCAATTTACCTTAAGGCAACATTGAAACATTAACAAAATATCTAGAGGTCTAGGCTAGTGACGTGTTCTAGCGTCATTAAACCTAGTAGTTGTCGTTCGCCTTTTGGCTTTAGACAGCGCTAGTACAGACTTGTGCTCCCCGTACCGTCGTGTATATAAAGGGAGACCCCACTAGGTTGCTATCCTTTATCCGTAGGAAGCTGAGTCTGCCGCCTTATACTCGTGATACACTGGACATAGCATTCGAGGAGATTACCTGCACGTACGTCAAGTCCTTGGTTGATTTCTCTTTCATTTTTTTTTTAACCAAGGTGTATATGGTAGTTCATGGATATCTGGTACACCCATCTGCCTAGATTACCAGAGTAGTCATTTCGATCTTTTCTGACTCATTAAATTTGAAAATATCATCAAGCGCTTGTCGTTTCATGCTTGTTTCCAAATTGAAAGAGATAAAGTCATCTTTTACTTGTTTCTAGACTCTTAAAACATGAAACAGTAAAATTTCTAGTTTCAATGAGGTAAAATTAATCACTTGCGATCACACGCCCTTTTAGAGATTGTTTTTCGGATGTTTGATTGTTTGCCTTAGTTTTTTCCCATGTGTCTTTATTTTGATCTCTTCCTCTTTTCGTTACTGTCATAGTGGTGGAACCCTCATTTTCGTCAACTGTTAGTACTTACACAAACGATTCATCAAATGTCTCGCAGTCCTCTGCTGAACCTCAGTAGCCTATTGTATCCGAGTTTCCCGACGAGGGACAGGTTATATCAGAGCTTCCATTTGGTGGACCAGTTGAATTCAACTGGTCCTTATCCAACGCTTGGTTTGGATTTGGAGTAGGGAAATATTTCCCTCCTCTTACATTGGGATCGCATTTTTTGGTTGCCATTATACCTCCTAGTCCTCACCGTCTTTTAGAAGATCTAACGGCAGGGTCAGATATTGACTCACCCAGTCCTTCTCCTAGTGAGGAAATTTCTACATCTGGTGAAGATTACCAGCTTTTCCCAGAAAAAAACCCCGAGTCTTCGGTCATGTATTCACCTGGTCCTTTGCTTCTAGTGGGATATAGGTCCTTAAGTCAGATCGTGGCCACTGTGGCCTCTATGGGAATATCAACTCCGTCCATGAGGTCAGTTATTCCTTTGTTAGGGATGTCGCCATCGACACCTCTCACATCGTCTCCTCATGTCACATCAGTACCTGTTAGGCCTACCGTCTGCATAGCTGCATCTACGCCGGCTATCACTACTTAGTCCACTAGGACCTCGTTGCTCCTTGAAGACATCTACATAGCATCTACAATTCTAGAGAATATATCTCCCGAGGAGTATCGGTTGTCCTTACAGAGGTAAAACTCCGAGGTTGGACAGTCCTCCCAAGATCCCAACCATTCTTATTTTTCCCATTATGGATTGGATGGTACCCCTATCTATGTGTTTCCATATTAGTACGATGAGCAGGGTAGCCCTCTACATTTTCCTTCTTCAGAGGCTTATCAGTATGTTCATGTTTTTCTATCTGCCCACGCTGGGCAACCTTCTAACCCGCAAGGAAAACCCTTCCAAGTTCAACCTTCGGGCCAATCTGGTTATCTATATGACCCGCAAGGACAACCCTTACAGGGCCAACCTTCAGGCTGGCAGGGGTTAGTGTATGGCCTGCAAGGGCAGTCCTACAACCTTCAAGGTCAACCTTTACAGCCTCATTTTGTGGTCCAACTAGGGCAACCTCAAGGACCCACAGGTCAACCAAGGTATCAACCTGGACCATTGTACAGTCCTGGGGGGAAAATCCACCCTTCTCAACCTATGGTGCAACCTCATTTCCCCATTGGTACGAACGTTGCATAGCTAGGGCCATCTTATGGTCCTCTTACAGGTCAACCTGGTTATCAGACACAACCTGGCCCTATCTTGCCATCAGGCCAATTGGCTCAACCGGGGGAACCTGGTGTCCTTCATCAGCCAGGTCAACCTATTCAACCAGGACAACCTGTTCAACCAGGGCAGCCTGCTCAGCCAGGTCAACCTGTTCAACCAGGGAAACTTGCACATCCAATCAACCCTGCCCAATAGCCAATTTATTCTATGCCGCAACCAAATCCTCCTGTGCGCCCAATGTATCAGGCTCAACAGGGTCCCCTTACCAATAGCCCACTCGGCCCCAAGGCGATTATTACCTTCAAGGTCAATCTCGACCGGTTTACAACCCACCCCAAGGTTCTGGTTATTACCTTCAACAACCAAGCTATACCTATACTCAGCAGTCAAATCCATACACTGCTCAAACAGGGCCTACATATAATCAGGGTCAGTACCCTAGTTATCAACCCCCTTACACTGGTTATCAGCAACCGTATCAACCTAATTATACGGTTTACAGTCCCTATGGTCAGAATCCTCCAAGAGAGAACTGATGGGGGAAAAATTATGCTCAACCAGGGTGGAGTACAGGTACAGGTCCTTATCGGGGACCCGGTATGCCTTTCAATCCTCAGTTACCTTTCCTTGCCATGTTGGAATTGCCAGATGTATCTAAATTGACCAATGATCCAATTCTTCACAATCCATATTGGCCTCCGGTTCCAACCAAGGTACCTGGTGATTGTCCTAAATTTGAGGGTAAAGCTAGAGAAGAACCCCAAGCCCACGTCATGACCTACCATCTGTGGTGTTCCTCAAATTATTGGGTTGATGATTCGATTCATCTCCATCTTTTCCAGTGCACTCTTACTGGCGTAGTAGCTAAGTGGTATATAGAATTACCCTGCGGTATCTTTCAAGACTTTAATATGCTAGTTATGGCTTTTCTGACACATTTCCAGTTACTGGTTCATTACGAAGCTGGGATGCATCTCTTGACTTCTCTGAAGTAGGATAAAGCCACTCACATATTTTATCATATTCATGAGTGGTGACATCGTCGTCGACTGACACTAGAAAATTTGGCCCAATTTCCAATGGCCACTTCGTCGCTATTCCGACACATAGTCATCGCAAGAGCGACAGTTAGAGGCCGGACAAAACGTGGTTAGCCATTACGTTTCAATTCCGATGCTTTTCCAAAGTATCACAATACTGACACTTTTTCCAACGTTTCCAAACAAACTTCACTCTTTCGACGTTTTCCAAAGTGTCGCAATACCGACGCTTTCAAAGCGTTGCAATATCAACGCTTACAAACTGTCACAATATTGATGCTTTCAAAGTGTCGCAATACCGATGCTTACAAACTGTCGCAATAACGATGCTTTAGAAGCGTCGCAATACCAACGCTTACAGACTATCGCAATACCGATGCTTTAGAAGCATCGCAATACTCTATGGCAAGCCGCACTTTTAAGGTGTCGGAATACCGACGCTTTCAAAGTGTTGCAAGATCGACGTTTTTGCTAACCACGCTTTTAAGGTGTCGCATTACCGATGCTTTCAAAGCGTCGCAAGACCGATGTTTTTGTCGCAAGGCATCGCAAGACTGACGTTTATAGGACGTCGCAAGACCGATGTTTGCTAACCACGCTTTTAAGGTGTCGCATTATCGACGCTTTCAAAGCGTCGCAAGACTGACATTTCTATCACGAGACTGAAATTTATAGGATTTTGCAAGACTGACGCTTTGTCGCAAGGCGTCGCAACACCGATGCTTATAAAGCATCGGTATACCGATGGATAATTAATTTTTATTTTTTTTAAATGAAAATTTCCGTGTGGATTGTTTTATTGACGGCTATATCTGGTTTAATATTTGTTCGTGTTTGGAATAAATCCATGAATGCTTATATACCAAGGCCAAAAATTACTCCATATTTTGAGCATTAGTTACTGGTTCGTTTTCATGTTTGGTTCAGTGTAAATAATATCAGCTTCACAAATATGATTCTCAGACAACCTTTATCAACAAGATCTTAAGCAAATAGAATGTTAAATTTACCAACCATTTTCTTCGGCAGAGACAAGAATAGGCTAACAAGTAACAAATCTTACTACCAAAATGTATGTTCTTTTCTTTTTCAGTTGTCATTCAACATGAATGTGATGCCCATGCTACCACTCAATCCACACAATTCACTCACTCTATGTGCACATCAAATCTGCATTCCAATATCTTTTCTTAAATAATTTTAAATTTGGCAATTACATACCTGCGGAAGCTTTAATTTTCAATCAAGTCTATGGTTGTAAAACCATATTCTAGAACCCATATTAATAGCCCTAAAACTTTAAAACTCTAAATCGGAAGTCATCCCACCTTTTATACCTTATAGTTACAAAACTATATTCCAAACCCACTATATGAAATGTGACTCAATTATGTTAATCCTTTGGTTTAATTCCCCTTTCGACCATCACATAAATACGCACTGTGTTCTAGCCTTTCTTCATTTATGGTTACTTCCTATATTGAATCAACCTTCACTATTCCAATGACCCATATTTGAACTTCATAAAAGCCAACACTTAATGAGACCATCTCCTATCAAATTACCTTATGCCCTTTTTGTCATGGTGAGACCCCCGCGTTTCCTTTTTATCAAAGCTCAACCTTGATGAACCCAAGTGCTAACATCGATGTTAACACATATCAATTTATTTCATTTCAACCCATATACGACATCTACTAAGGTTTGATTCTTCTGGCCCACATAGTTCAAACGTTCAACAAATATAACGCTGCCATACGTCGCTTAACAACCTGACAACTTGGTGACGCGACCACCATAGATCTTCCCCAGCTCACGGTTGGATGAACACAATGCATATCGTGTTTTTTTGGCCTCCGAAGTATAACGTTCAGAAAAAAACGCGATAAGAGCGGTTTTTCATTACCACTTTTCTCCACGTGTCACTCTGGGACATATATCGCATTTTTTTCCAACAACCAACTTACTGCTTTCAAATTATGTGAACCAACTAGTTTTTCAAAATCCGGTTTCACCGTGCTCCTGACGGTTCCATTACCGGTTCAAGGTTCCACTTCACTTCTCCAGCACCCTTATTATATATGGATTCTGCCTTCGCGTTTGAGTTCAACTCTGCATCAAGTCAAACAATGGCATTCCATTTCCAATATTTAGAAAATTTGGTTAGGCTTCCATATAAAGATCAATATTGATTAAAATAATCGATGCTCTTCTTGACTCATTTCTCAGCGCAACATAATATCTCAACGTACAATGTTGTTCATCAATTCTGATTCAATTCACCATACGGGATCTTCAATTTTGTTTCCTGGTTTCCTGTCCCTATGTAAAACTGCATGGTTTCTATATCAATCCAATATATCAGTGCAATCCCCTATGTAATTCCGCAACGCATCAAGAATTCCACTCAATTACACAGGCACCAGTCTTTCCTCAATTTCGGCCAGGAATATAACGGATTTTAATCTATGGGCTCCTTAATCACACAATTCAAATTCTATCTACCACACTATTATTCAATTCACCGTTTCAACCAGCCTTACACCACAACAGGTAGATCTATACTTTCACTTAGAAGTCTATGGAATTTTATTTAATAACATTGATCTATCCTGAGATCGATATTAAATTACCCAGTCACACAGAATACCAATTGTCACAGAAACTTAATTACTCTTCATACAGAATTCTACCAAGAGTACATATAAATTTCACACAGGAATTAGAAGTAATGTCCTCATCAATACATACAAATGTGATTAAATTCAACCACATTCACTTACAACTCCTTAACAGGCCAGGTCTTCAATTTGATGTCCCTTCTAACCACATTGATCTATCTTGAACAGAACTCTAGCTATGAACTCCTATCCTATCTTTCATGCTTACATTTAAGCAAAGTGATGACCTGAATCGATTCAGGTCCCTTACAGCTCGAAAAACCCTTGAAATTCACAAAAATCCTAATTTATCCTAATTCTCTAAAATAACTAAAACTACATATCTCTTCAGATTCCTAACTGATCATCTTCCTCTCATGTTCTCGAATGGTTAGAGGACATTACAATTCCTCACTGTTTTATTCAAAAGACTAATAATTACATGAGAATTTAAATACATAATACCCCCCTATGTCTACTTATGTACAAAGTATTTTGTTGTGTCTAATGCCCTGCATCAGAATGAATCTACAAGAGCAAGGAGCAAGTATTTCTATAACTCCTAGAGCTAAAAGAAATAAATCTGAAGACTTGTTGTCCTATTGAGCTTCAAAAATGGATACTTGTCTATTTGAAAATTGTAAAAGAAAGTTGAAAGTAATTTTTTTCCCGTATTTTTCACTCTCTTATACCCTAGTTTCAAACCATTTCAACGAGTATACTCACCAAAGTGAAATTTATATGAATCTATTCCTGAAGTTAGAATTATGTATCATAATAGATTTATATATTTTTATAATATATATATATATATATATATATATATATATATAGATATCCGTGTGGACTTTTTTTTTAAATACATATGAACCAACCTATTTCTGAAGTTAGAGAGGGGATTTGACTCCATCAATAATAAAGAATGGACTTCTATATCTATTTATTACCACATAGAAGAGACCATAATGATTAATTACATAGAACATCCAATCAACAAACAAATATGGGAATTTGAAAAATTAACATGAATATGAATATTAGATAACTCAATGGAAAGATCTGCATTCCCAATCTCCATCAATTTTTCCAAAAAATACATGTGATTTGAATGGTAAGGGTATTTCCGTCATCATTGTTTATTTAGGTGAGACATTTCCCAACATGAAAATTGTATTTGGAACCTTCACACCTGTACTTATGGACATACTCCCTGTATAAATGCAAACTCTTTAATTTTCCTAGAATGATGAATAGGAACAAAATCTCAACTGAGGGGTTTACACCAATCATGCAACCATTTTCAAGAACCTATTTGATTTTGTCACACTGACACGCTGTGGTATGAAAAAATACATTTTCTATTTCCATTTCAAGTGCATTCATCTTTGTAAAGTCTTCGACCCGAATAGGGTCACCATCAGAACAATGCCTGCAGGAAAATTACATAGATATGGTAAGCATAGTTTTGTTTCACTACTCCAGTGAATAAATCTGCGAATTTGATCAATAATGGAAGCAGTAACACATGGCTTGCTTAAGAAGGAAAAACTGATTATTTTTGTGACTTATTGGTCACCTCAATGTCAATTTAATTAATGCATTATCTCACTATCAATTCCTTGTGTTCTTTATTCCACATTGACATGCTATCCTGTGAGTTGAGCTCTGGAAACTAATTATAAGAAAGATGTACAGAATTTTCACTTTACAAATCTGTTCTATAAAGGCAGATGATACTATAATTCACTTCCATTGAACTATGAGAAGATTACATCATAGGCTCTGATTCAATACCACATAATAAGGGAAACTTCAACATATATGTGAAAGTAAGATCTTGTGATCCTTACCTCACCTTAATTTTATAGACTCAAATATGCACATTGACCATCTGAAGCGTTACAAGATTTTCTCCTGCTTCCATTGATAGTATTTATGTGAGGAAACAGTAGAGAGTTTGTGATCGTTGAACTGCAAACTCGCCCCCTAGTACAACCTTCCATAGCAACTACTATCCCCACAGTTACAGGGGCATCCCTTTCTAGGTAGTAGCTTGTAACGATAATCATAAGCTAGCTCTTCCCCAAAAGAAATATGACATCAACCCAGAACTTAAGTTAATGTATATGAAATTTCCTCAGCTGCTATAGTGAACAACATCACTCTATATTTCATTAAAAAAAAATTAAAATTTCAATACGAAGAACGGTGGAAGATGTGATATTCAAGGCAATCCAATTGCACAACTCACACATAAAGGCATACACCAAAAAAAAAAAAAACTAACTCCAAAAGAAACCACATACATCTCGACTCGCATACAGGCCAATATGTGCAAGCTGGCAATCCATGCTCTCCACTAATACTTGGTAATTTACTAGGTTTGGCAAGCAACTGAAATACACAAACATAAAAGATATTAGTCCCATGGTTGAAGCGGAAAGAATCTGGTGCCACTGAAAAGAAAAACCCAGTACAGAAGTGACATTCAGCCCCTGAAAAAATGATTTTAGGAATATTATGTTCAATATGCAAACTTATTCTTAAAATTTATAAAAAAACTAAGAAAGCAGAACGATGTGTGTTACCTGTGATTTATAAAGCGTGCAACATTCTCATACTTGGTAGCATCAATAACATATGGTTGTACACCATCAATCAAATCACTTGTATCAATATGGGCATCAATATCATATAGGTAGCTACAACCTTCATTGTCATACCTGAATAGTAGTAATTTAGAACAAATAGGAAAAGCAGTGGCAGTAAACAATAGGTGCATTCAGTTAGAGAACCATTTATGATGAAGAAATAGGAAAACAGAATTTAATACAAGATAAAAATTTACCTTTCTCCTCTTTTATTTGCTTCTTGATCATTTAAGACCTCTCCAAGGTATTCACAAATGAATGTCCCACGTGAAATTTCTTGTGCAGCTCTAATTGTCCAGCCCTAAAATCAAACAGAAAGACAAACCAAAACATTGAAATAGAATTGGGGTCTTGTTGCACCTTAGTTTATTTATAGTTTTGAAACCAAT